>WOVY01001507.1:0-326874 GCA_013436015.1 Rhipicephalus annulatus
TGTTAAAACAACGGAAAAACGAGCCCTAGGTATACACTTCTTTCCCTTATTTCATTGAACGAGGGGTCTCGTACTGGCAGACTTGGTGTGTTTAGGTTGTATAAGAGGGACAATTAATCAGCCTGCCCGCTCATATAAGTTCACGTGCTACGTGACGCCAACATGCGCATAAGAGTGTTTTCACACTCGTTGTTTGGCTATAGATGGCGCTGAACTGTCACTCCTACTTCTAAATCACAGATAACCACAAAAAGTGGTGATGGAGGGGGGACCGCTGTGATAGCTCTCGTGGTTAGAGCATCGAACGCGTAATTCGAAGGTCGTAGGTTCGATTCCTGCTCACAGTTGGTAATTTTTTCATCCACTTTTCTTTCTTCTATTTACATTCCATTGGTTCTAATAACTTTCCCTGTAATTCCTTGGCATTACTGTCTGTTATATCTCATTAATATTGTGTTAAAACACGGAAAAACGAGCCCTTAGGTATACACTTCTTTCCCTTATTTCATTGAACGAGGGTCTCGTACTGGCAGACTTGTAGTGTTTAGGTTTGTATAAGAGGGACAATTGATCAGCTGCCCGCTCATATAAGTTCACGTGCTACGTGACGCCAAAATGCGCATAAGAGTGTTTTCACACTCGCTGTTTGGCTATAGATGGCGCTGACTGTCACTTCTACTTCTAAATTCACAGATAAACCCCAAAAAGTGGATAGAGGGAGGGCCCGCTGTGATAGCTCAGTGGTTAGAGCATCGAACGCGTAATTCGAAGGTCGTAGGTTCGATTCCTGCTCACAGTTGGTAATTTTTTCATCCACTTTTCTTTCTTCTTATTTACATTCCATTAGTTTCTAATAACTTTCCCTGTAACATTCCTTGGCATTACTGTCTGTTATATCTCATTAATATTGTGTTAAAACACGGAAAAACGAGCCCTTAGGTATACACTTCTTTCCCTTATTTCATTGAACGAGGGTCTCGTACTGGCAGACTTGGTGTGTTTAGGTTGTATAAGAGGACAATTGATCAGCTTGCCCGCTCATAATAAGTTCACGTGCTACGTGGCGCAAACATGCGCATAGAGTGTTTTTCGCACTCCTTGTTTTGGGCTTATAGATGGCGCTGACTGTCAGCTTCTACTTCTAAATTCCACAGATAAACCCAAAAAAAGTGGATGGAGGGAGGGAGGAGGGCCGCTGTGATAGCATCAGTGGTTAGAGCATCGAACGCGTAATTCGAAGGTCGTAGGTGTCGATTCCTTCTGCTCACAGTTAGGATAATTTTGTCATTCCAACTTTTCTTTACTTCTTATTTACATTCATCCGTTGGTTCTAATACTTTCCCTGTACCATTCCTTGGCATTACTGTCTGTTATATCTCATTAATATTGTTGTTAAAAAACACGGAAAACGAGGCCCTTAGGTATACCCTTCTTTCCTATTTCATTGAACGAGGGTCTCGTACTGGCAGACTTGGTGTGTTAGGTTGTATCCGAGGGACAATGATCAGCTCTGCCCGCTCATAATAAGTTCACGTGCTACGTGACGCCCAACATGCGCATAAGAGTGTTTTCACACTCGTTGTTTGGCTTATAGATGGCGCTGACTGTCACTTCTACTTCTAAATTCACAGATAAACCCAAAAAGTGGATGGAGGGAGGGACCGCTGTGATAGCTCAGTGGTTAGAGCCATCGAACGCGTAATTCGAAGGTCGTAGGTTCGATTCCTGCTCACAGTTTGGTAATTTTTTCATCCACTTTTCTTTCTTCTTATTTACATTCCATTGGTTTTAATAACTTTCCCTGTACATTCCTTGGCATTACTGTCTGTTATATCTCATTAATATTGTGGTTAAAACACGGAAAAACGAGCCCTTAGGTATACACTTCTTTCCCTTATTTCATTGAACGAGGGTCTCGTACTGGCAGACTTGGTGTGTGTTTAGGTGTATAAGAGGGACAATTGATCAGCTGCCCGCTCATAATAAGTTCACGTGCTACGTGACGCCAAACATGCGCATAAGAGTGTTTTCACACTCGCTGTTTGGCTTATAGATGGCGCTGACTGTCACTCCTACTTCTAAATTCACAGATAAACCCAAAAAAGTGGATGGATGGAGGGCCGCTGTGATAGCTCAGTGGTTAGAGCATCGAACGCGTAATTCGAAGGTCGTAGGTTCGATTCCTGCTCACAGTTGGTAATTTTTTTCATCCACTTTTCTTTCTTCTTATTTACATTCCATTGGTTCTAATAACTTCCCTGTACATTCCTTGGCATTACTGTCTGTTATATCTCATTAATATTGTGTTAAAAACACGGAAAAACGAGCCCTTAGGTATACACTTCTTTCCCTTATTTCATTGACCGAGGGTCTCGTACTGGCAGACTTGGTGTGTTTAGGTTGTATAAGAGGGACAATTGATCAGCTGCCGCTCATAATAAGTTCACGTGCTACGTGACGCCAAACCTGCGCATAGAGTGTTTTCGCACTCGTTGTTGGCTTATAGATGGCGCTGACTGTCACTTCTACTTCTAAATTCACAGATAAACCCAAAAAAGTGGATGGAGGGAGGGCCCGCTGTGATAGCTCAGTGGTTAGAGCATCGAACGCGTAATTAGATGGTCGTAGGCTCGATTCCTGCTCACAGTTGGTAATTCTTTGATCCACTTTTCTTTCTTCTTATTTACATTCCATTGGTTCTAATAACTTTCCCTGTACATTCCTTGGCATTACTGTCTGTTATATCTCTTTAATATGTGTTAAAACACGGAAAAACGAGCCCTTAGGTATACACTTCTTTTCCCTTATTTCATTGAACGAGGGTCTCGTACTGGCAGACTTGGTGTGTTTAGGTTGTATAAGAGGGACAATTGATCAGTGCCCGCTCATAATAGTTCACGTGCTACGTGACGCCAAACATGCGCATAAGAGTGTTTTCGCACTCGTTGTTTGGCTTATAGATGGCGCTGACTGTCACTTCTACTTCTAAATTCACAGATAAACCCAAAAAGTGGATGGAGGGAGGGCCGCTGTGATAGCTCAGTGGTTAGAGCATCGAACGCGTAATTCGAAGGTCGTAGGTTCGATTCCTGCTCACAGTTGGTAATTTTTTCATCCACTTTTCTTTCTTCTTATTTACATTCCATTGGTTCTAATAACTTTCCCTGTACATTCCTTGGCATTACTGTCTGTTATATCTCATATATATATATATATATATATATATATATACACATATATACATATATATACCTTCTAGTGTGTGTCATCTCGTCCTTGTTGGTTGAAGAAATGTAAAGAAGCAGAAACCAATAAAGAATGAGCATATTTTACACCATGATTGCGTAAAAAGAGCCATCAGGTATAGATACTGACAGGAAAATTCAGAAAATTCAAAATCGGGTGACAAGGTTCATCTTGGGATGGTACAAGGGAGGGTCTGAGCTGCAATCAAATGAAAAAATTAACTTGGGTGGGAATCGCTTTCCTCGCGTCGGCAATGTACGTGACTGAAGCTCTTTTACAGGTATAAAGCAATAAAACAAGTAAGAACAAAATAGTTTAAGGATCCTTATTACTATTCACCTAGAACTGACCATATTTTCAAAGTAAGAGAATGGCGTACCAAGACAATCCTACTTGTAAAACCATCTTTTTTGTTATAACCATTGAAGCGTGGAATAAGCTGCATGAAATGCAATCGGCTGTAGAAGTGAAAACTTGTTAATGTCGCTGCTGTGACTCCCCCACTGTAATGCCTTCAGGCAATGCAGGGTAATCCTTCAATAAAGAATAAAGAAAAGAATAAAGGACGACGAAAACCCGACGGCCACGAAATTTCCGTGCTTATAATGTACACGTCCTACTGAAGCATGATTTATTTTTCTATGCGCATTTATAAGAGATGCATGTCTGTAATGAGTTATCTTTTTCCTTATCCACTTCCAACACCGTTCTTACTTATTTTCAAGCGTACTCGCGCCTCAGGAGGATGCCCGAATGTGACGTAAGGACAGGATAGGGGATTGCCGCATTTGTCCCCAGGCAGTCTGACGCCTTCCGTACAGCCACGTGGTCGTCTAGCGTCTTTGAACGATTACTTATAATATTTTGGGGCCCAATAAACTTTCCTTAAGTTCACTGCTGACGTATCTCTGCTTCTCTTTGTCTGCTGACTGGTCAACTTGCCGTAACCTACGAGACAATATCAAAATGCAGAACAAATCACAAAATCATATGTTAGAACGTCAGCAGGCTACACTTCTTAACCACATAAAGGGGGGACATAATAATAAAACATCTAATATATCCCCGAAATAAGAATGATTAGTGTTCATATAATGATCTTGAGGGTGATGTCACGACAACCTCTTTTCTATAGAAGCCATTTTATGTCCTTTCTTTAACTCCGTTCTGAAAATCATACGTGTTTCTTCTAGGAGGTTGTACTTAACTAGGCACATGCTTTTTACCTATCTGGTGTGCTCAGGGCCCCATATACTGTTCTAAATGTTTTATCTGCCCCGCTCGTGACAATTTTCTAGTTGCGGCACACATCGATAAATGCATTATTTTATTATGTACCCAGAGGACTAAATCCGCTGATGGGGAAATTAGAGAAGGGAGATTTCGGGTAGGTGCACACTATATCACGCGCGCCAAGCCGCTACTCATTCCGAAGTCGGCTCGTGTGAGAAGCTGATAAGAATTATGTCTCGAGTATGTCTTTTTCTACAACTTCCACATCGAGATGTAGAAAATCGGCATCGTTCTTTCGACAATAATGTAGAACCAGACCGTGTAGAATGAGGTGCTCCATGTTGGCTATGCGTGAAGAGTGGCAAAATGTACACATGCAGAAGGTAGAGGTGTCGATGCCCCTCTTCGGGTCAACTAGAGTCTGCCACTTATGAATTACATGAGGGGAGGTGGTGCCACATTGTACTTTCATTTATTGTGTAGCATATTCTACTTGGCCCGAACTGTTGGCCTATCGGATTTTGAAGTAAGTAAATTAAACAAAAATACTACCGAGCGGTTGACTATATTTTTAGGCAAGTACTTGTCAGTTAGAAAACCCGACACCAGATGTCTGAGTAACTCGTACTTTGGCCTTTCGATGGGCAGAGAGATGGTGATAATATTTTGACTCTGCGATTATCTTCAAATGGTAATAGCAAAAGGAAGAATGTTCTATTAAGAACCTAGACGATCTAACAAATAGTAAAACCTGGGTTTTAATATCCCACTGCTACGATATGATTATGAGGGACGCCGTAAAGAAAGACTCTGGAAATTTCGACCATCTGGTGTTTTTTAACGTGCAATGACGTCATACAGTACCCGGGCCTCCAGCATTTCGCCTCCATCTAAATGCAACCACCGCGGCCGGCATCGAACCCACGACCATCAAGTCAGCAACGTCTAAGCAAGAATGCTGATGAACACGCTACTTGTATTTTATAGCGACATAAAAAATACCGAATTTAAAGCAACATCGTGGTTGCGCCGAAGGTGGTTATAGGCGCAACAGATCCATTTACGACGGGAGAGGCGAGTAATGTGAAGAAGAAGACTCAGCGTCGTATCAACGCACTCCACTCTTACATCGCAAATATGAAGATTTGTCCACCGCCTACGAACATTTCCCACAGAAGCACTACCCATTCAAGTCTTTTTCTCCGTCAAGGTTATTGCGAAACTGGAGTCACAAGATGTTTCTGTGCGAGGGTTTCCGGCCAGAGATCTTAGTTGCCCTGAGCAATCTTGGAAATGCATTAGGTCCCTGAGATTTCGGGATGAAAATATGTTTTCTGCAGAGGAGCGTCAGGCAGCTTTGGCAGCAGGAAAGCATTCTTCATCACACGGACATGATGGTGCCGCTGACATGATCCTTTGCAAACTCGGTCAAGCAGCCCGGTGCGCCCTTCTGGCTGTGTGCAACGACTCGTGGCGCAATAGATTGGCAAGTTTTTCGTAGAAGTCTAACTGCTTAGCCCCACTGTTCAAACCAGGTAAATATTCTTTAGACTTGCCCCCTATCATCCCGTCGCGCCAACGGATACACGCTGATGTTATGGCCAGCTTTCAGCCTGCTCGTGTGCTCGTAAATAACATTGTTAACCTGATATATTCAAAACTATTGCACAAAATACTTTTCAGGATTCTTCTGCGTCGTTGTTCTCGAACGTGAAAGTGCATACGAGAATGCATCTAATGAAACCAATCTGAATGTCTTGGGAAATGTTGCTGTGGAAGGCCATGTGTACCGATGGACTTAGGTATTGAAAGGGTGAAAATTTCTTTGCACGAACTGAAGGTGGTACAGCAACGCACCATTGTACTTGTCGTGGTGTGTCTTAAGGTTGAGTCTTGAGCCCATACGAACAGGGAGCTCATCTGCCTTCTTGATGGACATCCTCCTTTTCTTTTTTAGAGCATAATTTTGGGCAAGTTGGTAATTCATACTTCAATACAACTTCAGTGTATATATACTTCAGTGCAACTGCGAAAAAGAAAGACATGGATAGTAGAGAAGTGCACACGCAGTGTGTGTGTCTTATTCTATGCAGTCCGTGCCTTTTTTGTGGGTGCAGTCGTACTGAAGTTCTTTTCTTAACCTCTCAGTATATGCAGATAACATCCCTACCTGGACATCAGAGGTGACACGTCTGCATGTACATGTTAGGCGAGAGGGAGCGGTCCCAATAACGTAAAATTACCTCCAAGAACTAGGGCTAGTGCTGTAATTTGAAATACTCGCTGTTTGCCTTCACTCGGAAAGCAAAAAGACCACACGTCATGGGAATCAATGGACATGTTCTGAGTTACGAGATGACTTACTACTTGAAGCAATAATAGATCTCGGCCTCTGATGAAGCCCTCATACCTCCTATATGAGAAATAAGTTCAGCATGATCACACATGTGCTAACATTTCTTGCGGTTCAATTGCGGGGGTCATATGTATGAGAAAATATTCAACTTAAAGCCTTACTGTTTCTTCATTTCATGCAGTACGGGTTACCTATACTGGGAATAACTCGAAGAAGAAACGTATATGACTTCCATAGATTCAAGCCCAAGCATCTATAATATGTCTTGGCCTGAGATGTGCATTTGTAGCAGCCTCTGTCACCATCGCGTGTGATTCATAAATAAAAACATATTCATGTCAATTGATCAATAATACATGTAATACATTTTATTTCGGCTCCATCGCACTACCTCGCTACTCCTTCGTGCTTCTAGGCAACAGTCCGCGTTCGGTGGTATGACTGTTGCTTATCGTGTGGTTATACCATCGAACTTCACGGCTGAAGAAAGGCAACCAATATATTTGTTATGGCGTTTATTAGCAGGCACACAGCGAGTATACACAATGGCGACAGTAACGGCCAAGCACGGAATCTCAGCGCGAGCGGCGTCCATTTTTGGGTAGACCCACTAGAGAACACTTGAGAGTTTGACCCACTTCAGTGTTCGGCGGCTTCTCTACAATTACCCCGGGGTCGAAGAGGGAGCCGCCTGGCGACCTAACAGCTTGTCACTACGAGCGGGTCATAGTAAGCCTTAGGCGCTCCACGTTGACTATGTCGCGCCCGCGACGGCGCATGTCGGAAGATTGTTCTCTTGGCTCGACAAGATAGTTTACTGGAGATGTGTGCTCGATCACACGGTAGGGACCTTCATATTTCGGGAGTAGTTTGGAAGAAAGGCCAGCTACAGAGGTCGGGATTGGGAGCCATACAAGGGAACCAGGAAGGAACGTGGGTTCAGAAGTGGCGGATCCATCACGAATACTATTCTGCTGCTCTTGCTCATACGTCGTAAATGTCTTGGCCAGCTCGCGACACTCTTCAGCAAGCCTGGCTGTCTCGGAAATAGGTGCACACTCAGATGGATACGGCGTGTACGGGAGTATCGTGTCGATGGTGTGTGACGGGTGCCTTCCATACAGCGAGAAGAAAGGTGAAAAACCGGTCGTGCTCTGAGGGGCGGTGTTGTAGGCGTAGGTGACGAAGGGCAGTATAGTATCCCAATTCATATGGTTGGCGGCGACGTACATCGTAAGCATGTCGCCGATGGTGTGGTTAAAGCGTTCGGTCAGACCATTCGTCTGCGGGTGGTAAGCAGTTTTTTTGCGGTGGACAGAATGGCACTCCGTGAGAATGGCTTCGACGACTTCCGACACGAAGACACGGCCTCAATCGCTGAGAAGCTCCTGAGGTGGACCGTGGCGCCGTATAAATTGATGTAGTAGGAAGGACGCAACATCACGCGCAGTAGCCGCAGGGATCGCGGCGGTTTCGGCGTATCGCGTTAAATGATCTACGGCGACGATGGCCCAGTGGTTACCAGCCGACGTCAGAGGAAGTGGTCCATACAAATCGATACCTATGCGCCCAAACGGACGTTCAGGGCAAGGTAACGGTTGCAGACTGGCTGGCGACATGTGTGCTGACGGTTTGAGGCGTTGGCAAGTGAGGCAGGAGCAAACGAACTGCTGCACGTAGTGGTACATCCCGCGCCAGAAGTAGCGTTGTCGAATGTGCGGTAGGTTTTGAATACCCTAGAGTGCGCGCCTTGCGGATCATAATAAAAGGATTCACATATCTCTGACCGCAGACTGCAGGGTATCACGAGTAACCACTGCCGGCCATCGGCGTCGTAATTGCGTCGGTGTAGAAGGCCGTCACGGATGGCGAAATGGCGAGCTTGACGACGCAAGGCACGCGTGGATGGCGTTGCGGATGGATTAGAGAGCAAGTCGATGAGCGGGCCGACCAAATTATCCTTTCGCTGTTCGGTAGCGATGATGTCAACATGAATGGGAGAAACAGCAGCCGAGGATACTGAGCAGAGCACATCACCTTCAGGCAGAGGGGAGCGCGAGAGGGCGTCGGCGTCAGCATGCTGGCCTCCGTTGCGGTACAGCACGCGGATGTCGTAGTCTTGTAAGCGAAGAGCCCAACGGGCGAGACAGCCTGAGGGATCCATCAATGATGAAAGCCAGCATAGTGCATGATGGTCGGTGGCGACATCGAATGGGTGACCATACAAATAAGGTCGAAACTTTGTAAGGGCCCAGACGATCGCCAGGCACTCTTTCTCCGTGACGGTGTAGTTTGTCTCGGCTCTCGTGAGCGTACGGCTTGCATATGCTACGACATATTCAGGGAATGCGGATTCACGCGGCGCCAGGACAGTGCCGAGGCCTACACCACTGGCGTCTGTGTGCACTTCTGTCGGGGCCGTAGGGTCGTAGTGGCGTAGAAAGGGAGGAGACGTCAGCAAATGGCGGAGCTTCGTGAACGCGTCGTCGCACTCAGACGACCACGAATTGAGGGGCCCGTTACTTCCAAGGAGCTTCGTCAGCGGTGATATAATCGAAGCAAAGTTTCGTAAGAAGCGTCGGAAGTATGAGCACAGGCCCACGAAACTACGCAGTTCTTTGATGGACGCAGGTTTGGGGAATTCAGCCACAGCCCGAAGCTTGGCTGGGTCAGGAAGAATGCCACCCTTAGACAAGACGTAACCTAGGATGGTGAGTTGCCGTGCTGCAAAGCGGCACTTCTTCAGATTTAGTTGCAAGCCGGCATTGCTCACACGTGCGAAAACTTCTTTCAGACGTTGGAGATGCGTGGAGAAATCTGGGGAGAACACAACAACGTCATCGAGGTAACACAAGCACGTGTGTCATTTCAAGTTGCGCAGAACGGTGTCCATCATGCGCTCAAAGGTCGCAGGTGCATTACATAGACCAAACGGCATGACGTTGAATTCGTACAAGCCGTCGGGTGTGATGAACGCAGTCTTCGGTCGTGCGTCATCAGCCATGGCTACTTGCCAGTACCCCGAGCGCAGATCGAAAGAAGAAAAAAATTCGGCTCCGTGAAGGCTGTCAATGGCGTCATCGATGCGCGGCAGTGGGTAAACATCCTTGCGAGTGATCTTATTGAGCCGTCTGTAGTCCACACAGAACCGCACAGAACCATCTTTCTTCGCGACAAGAACAACAGGAGACGCCCATGGACTGTCCGAGGGCCAAATAACGTCGCGTCTGAGCATATCATCAACCTGCTCGTTAATTTCCCGACGTTCAGCAGGCGACACGCGGTAGGGACGTTGCCGTAATGGTGGATGGGCACCAGTGTCGATACGATGTGTAACAGCGGACGCGCGGCCGAGAGAACTTCGCCCGATTTCGAAAGAAGAATGACATTCTCGCAGCAGGTCCAGAAGCTGGGAACGCTGTACCGACGTAAGATTGTCATCAATGTAAGGGCCAAATACATCAGGAGATGATGAATCATAAGTGGAAACAGCGCTGACGGTACACGAACTGGGACAACGCGAGTCATCAGGTACGTCCAGGACTTGTGCGTTATCCACTGGTTCCACTCTGCCGAGACATTCCCCTCGAACCAAGGTAACAGTGTGCGGGGATGGGTTGGTCACAAAAATAGCGGCGTTGCTCTGGGTGATTTGCACGGTCGCGAAAAGTACTAGCAACCCTTTCCTTCGGCAAGCACTGTCGGATGGCGAAACGAGTGCAATTGTGTCGGAGAGTCCAGCGCAGTAGACAGATACACCCATCGCCGAGCTTGGAGGCACTATGGTATCGTCTTTCACGAGAATCTTACTCAGTTTCGAGGGACTGTCTTCCGGCGTCAAATGCGAGAAGAGTCAGAGTTCAATTTCGGCAGCGGCACAATGGGGATGACGGCGTCGTTGCGGGAGAGAAAATCCCACCCCAGGATAACGTCATGAGAGCATGCAGGAATGATGATAAATTGGCTGACATACAGAACGTCCTGAACGACAACGCGAGCTGTGCACTCTGCTGAAGGATGGATACAATGTGAACCGGCAGTACGAAGGGACAACCCAGAAATCGGCGTCGTCACTTTTCGAAGCAAGCGGCAAAAGTTTTCGTCCATAACGGATACTGCAGCTCCAGTGTCAATAAGAGCAGATGCTTGAACACCGTCCACAAGGACGTCTATGACATTAGATGGGCGGCTCTGAGGGCTTTCACATCGCAATAGCATCGCAGTCCTTGCCTCAGTGACTGCGACGACTAGTTTTCCCGCTCATGAGTAGCCGAACTTGGCCTCATGGGGGACAGGGAACGACGTCGAGGAGACGGCGACCTTCGAGAAGATGGACCTGGGCGAGACGGCGGTGGCATAGACGGTGGTTCGTCGTGATAGGGACGGCTGAGATGGCCAGCAATAGGCGAAGAAATTGGAGCCGGCTGTACACGATGGCAATAACGGGCTACGTGACCGGCGTAACCGCAGGCAAAGCAGATGGGCCGGTTGTCGGGTGTGCGCCATCGGTTCGCTGGGGTAGGTCTTGTCCATGACGCAAGAGCCGATGGACGGAACGGTGGCTGGAAAGGCTGCAGGGGGTGCTGGAGCTGAGTCTGAGAGGTCACGTCAACATACGTAGCCGGCATAGCCGCTGCAAAGGATGGAGGTCGTGCGGCAGCTTCGGCGTAAGTCAGTGGGGCGGGCGGTTGAACGACTGGAGGTGGCCTGGCGACCACTTGGGCGTAACTTGGGGGCGCAGGGGCCGGAAGCTGTTGTGGTTGGTACGCAGGCATGACCTCCGCTATTTCCTGCTCAATTGCTCGGCGGATGGGTGGAAAAATGGTAGTGGCCGATTGTTGAGCAGCCGGTGGGTGGGCAAAGGGCAGGAGAGAGAACTGCCGCGCGATTTCCTCACGTATGAAGGACTTGAGGTCTGCCAGCAGTGCCACCTGATCAGAGCTCGCCTCCAAGCCTGCAAGCCCTGCATCTCGTGGTGTGGAGCGACGGGTCATCGAACGCTGCCGGCGGAGCTCCTCGTAGCTCTGGCACAGCGTCATGACCTCAGCTACTGTGCCTGGGTTTTTGGCAAGCAGCATCGTGAAGGCGTCATCGTCAATGCCCTTCATGACGTTCCGGATCCTGTCTGATTCGGACATGCTGTCGTTGGATTTCTTGCACAGGTCCAGGACATCTTCTATGTAACTGGTGAATGATTCACCGGCCTGCTGAGCGCGTTCGCGTAAGCGCTGCTCGGCTTGCAGCTTACGAACGGCAGGGCGGCCAAAAACGTTGATAATAGCGGTCTTGAAATCGGAGCAGGTAGCGAAATCGGACGCGTGGTTGTTGTACCACAAGCTTGCAACGCCCGCAAGGTAGAACACCAAGTTTGTCAACTTGCCGTCTTCGTCTCATTTGTTGGGGACGCTCACACGCACGTAAATAGCGAGCCAGTCCTCCACGTCAGTGCCGTCGGCACCCGTGAAGATGGGTGGATCTCGGATCCTGGGGACACCGGGACAAGGGGTGGCATGGGAGGAGGCGTTTGCTGAGAGGCGTCGTGGGACATGGTAGATTGCAGGGTACGTGAACGCAGTTCCCAGGGCATCAAAGGGGATCGTATCACTCTCCGCCAATTTGTTATGGCGTTTATTAGCAGGCACACAGCGAGTATACACAATAGCGACAGTAACGGCCAAGCACGGACTCTAAGCGCGAGCGGCGTCCTTTTTTGGGTAGACCCACTAGAGAACACTTAAGAGTTCGACCCACTTCAGTGTTCGGCGGCTTCTCTACATAGTTCTGGTGCCTAGATCACCTTGAATCCTCTCTATCCAATCCTGGAATAATAAAAAAAAACTTGTCGCAGTTGAACCCTACAAGAAGCCCCACTGCAGTTCTTGCATGAGAAACACAGTGACGCCTTCACGTTTATATGAATGGTTCAGTTATTACGCAAGCTCAGCAGGAGCTGTAGTTAATTCATTGAAGTTAATCATTATAAAATTCAAGGCATCACATTTAACATCATCTACGGCTGAAAAGCTCACCTCCCCCAGTGCTGCATTACGGTTCGTAATTAGATACCCTCTCGTACATGCACAATATTTACCGACTTTGTATCATGTAAGCCTTCCTTCATGACCCTCATAAACAATTAGTTGCTGACATAACTCTCCTTCTTCAGTGTGCCATACAGAAAACAAAAACACAACACTGAGTATAAATAAATATCGGACTAGTGCAGAAACTGCTGTAACGTATGGTACATGAGGTCGCCGAATCTGCCCTTGATGTTATTCGCTCTTTATCTATGCCATTATTCAGAGTCAATGCGCCTACAAGGTTCACCCACTGACCCGTGAACATGCCCTTGAACATTTGATGGATTTCTCCAACACTTGGCTTCATAGGGTAAATCCGTTTCTTCAGCTCTGTCTCCCCGTTAGGAATATCTCAAGCTGAGGAGACGCTTCTGTGCCGCCCGTGGCTTGGCGTGGCTTTCTAGAACGTCAACTCAATTAACTGCAACTGCGGAGAAACGATTCCATTCTTTTTTCTACGTGCCCCATGTCAGTGTGCCCAAAAAGTGGCTTTCAAATGGACTTAATATACTTAACAATCACCCTTGAAACAACAGCCTAGACCAGCCTGAGCGCAGGAGGTGTTGAAAGCGTAGTTACCCTTCTGTGTGCATAATTAGAGAGAAGTTGACGAGTGAATCCTTCGTGTTATATTTTGGTCTTTTTTCATTTAACACGGATTTGTTTCATGCCGGGGTCCACCGCGACTGCGCTGACATACTTCCGTCACGGGAGGGACGTTGAAAAATATCTTTTAAAAGATTGCCCCCCCCCCCCCCCCAAACCCAAAAGACAAGCATCTGTCACGCATAATCGAACCAGCAACCTCTTGATTGTCAGCGTGCAACGCTAACCACTACGCCGTATGACATACGCAGTCTGGTATGCTAACAACAAGCCATTTATATACACCATAAACTGTTTGAAAGTCCTCAGAGTCTCGAAACTCCAGCAAGTTTTCATCATCAGAGGCGAGATGGCGAGACAGGCTCACATTGGGCGCGCTTTAATGGTAGTCGTCTTTGCGAAGCGCCGCCTCTACGGAGCATGGTCTCCCCTGTGCACGCGCTTATCACAGTCATGATTCGGGAGAGGACGAAGGTCACTTCGCACGCTGCCACGGCCGCGTTAATGAAAGGACCATGCTGCTGACAGACGACGCAGGAAGAATTGTGACAGTTGTTTGTGTGCTCGTTTTGTGCGCCTTTCTGTTTGAGCGTGGTTTAAGTGTCTAGCCGTGACAATCGATAGTCCGCACTCGTACTATTTATGCTGATTTCATGCGTGATTTTTGCTTGAGGTGTGCGCTGCCAGTTCCGAGCTGCTTGCCGTTCCTCACCTTACTTTGAAATTAGTTGCTGTAGCTGAAACAATGCACAACAAATGCTCAACGAGCGTTTAAAAGATACGTTTCACTTTCGTGCTATACCGATTCCTATATAGGGGGATCAGCCACATTTCTTTACTCCAGTGTCTCTGTTTTATTCTTCTATTACCCACACACCCCCCTTTCCAAGTACAGCGTGGACGGCCAGTCTAAAAACTAGTGAACCTCTCCGTGTCTCCGTCTATTTCATCCTCTCCCCCCCCCCCCGAACCAGTACAGAGTCTCTATGCGCGTTATGACAGCATGAGATGTCATGATATTTCATAATAGCATCATATAGAAAGAGACAATGAAAAAGAAGGCCGGGAGAGAAACCAGATATTTGCATCCGGTTTTTCCCCATTTATGGGGCTTTCCAAATAGGGATAAAAAAGAGGGCGTAGAGAAAGAAAGAAAGAAAAGTGCGCATACATACAGGATAAAAAAATAACGAACTATATAGAAAGGAAGGGCGTTGTGATTACGGTCGTTCAGAAAGGCCGGTCGATCGCAAAAACAGTACAGTGTCGCTTGCATAGCCTTTTTATGCGATGTTGCGTCCTGTACATGGCTTAGAATTTTTTCTTCTGAGAGAAGTTGGTCATGCAACTTACTCAGCGCGTTGTTAAGGGTTAGTAGCTGCGTACTCTACAGTGGGAAGTCGCAAAAGATGTCCAATTGTTTCTTCATTACCTAAGTGGTCGCAGTCTGTGGTGTCGGCCATACCATTACAGAACACATAGGCCACGCAACGCCCAACCACAATCTCCTGAGAGGGCTAGCGCTTACTCGATGAAGCCTCAATGGCACTGGAAGATTTGAGGTTGAGTGAAATGAGTGCAATCAGGCATGTCTGAAGGGCGGCTCAATCCATTGAGAAATGGTGCACTTACGAGCAACCAAGTGGACCTCCCATGCAGCGCCGTTCATAGAAAGCGGGAGGCAGTTCGTTGAGTTAAGTATGGGCTGAACGGGCAGCTTAATCAACCCGTTCTTTGCCGATGATGCCACAGTTACTAGGTAACTAGGGAAAAGTGGCTTGATGTTCTTTGTCTGTTAGATGATGTACTACATCTGCAGTCTGGAATAACAATTATTCATGCGGTCCGTGGCGTAAGGCTGATGGTAGAGACTGCAGCGCTGCAACAATATCGATGACAGCCGAGCTAACAGCACAATTATAATTGATCAACCAGCATAAAAATGGCTCATTCCAATAACTAAATGACATTCAAGCCAATTATCGAAGGATATATTTAACAAACTGCTGCATACCTTGCGCATGCTGACGAAACTTTGTCTTGTTTTTTTCATCCGAGTGAAGCTGACGCAATGCCAAGGTCAAAGAAGCCAATTAAATGGAATCCTTGAAGAACCTAACTGTCGATTCTGGCCCAATACTACGACAACACCACCCACCTTCTGCTTCGCAAAAAATGCTTGTCGTTTCCGACAAACCCAACAGAGCAAGGCCATCAGGTCTTCGTTACACTCCGGGGACATTAAAGTTCGCTTCATGCGCTTGCGTTGTGCAATTAGGTTGCATATAACGTCAACTCGAAACTTTTTACAAGCACATGGCGCTCTTCAATAAGTATTTCAGTAGACATGGTGGATGGCCCATGGTTATCGTTTCCACTGCATGAAAGAATGTTAGCCATATTGCAGCTAATGCTAGATGGATTATACTATTTAACAATGAATTTATTAGTTATCAGCTCTTCAAGGCCTCATGAACACATCAGTGGCTGTTGATACCCGCATAGATCATGTATATGTTCTATGTAGCCTATGAACAGTGGCTACCACACGTCCAAGCTCCCCGAACCTAAAAATGCTGCAGTGGCTGTGCGATTGTGCGATTACAATGCTGTGCGATTAGAATGCACACTGTACAGCTTAGCCTGATAGTAAGAATCAATACCATCCCCTTAAAAACCAACAATTGAAATGACACTCCTCTTCTCTTGCCTTGTTACTGTTCTTCGATGTCTACTAAGAAACAAGAGGTGCTTTGGTTCACCTCACCGTCTTTCTTTTTCTTTCTCTCTCTCTCTCTCCAATATTTCTCTATACTGTTGAAACATCCGTACAGTTACAGAAAACTTCCTTATTATCAAACGAAAAGTCGCATATGCTTTTTGCGGATTTGGTTCTTTCCCTTCAATTTTGCTGTCGTCATGAGTGGTACTTTTAGTGCCGTAGATACGTTCACCATTTTGAACAAAAAAAAAACTGCAAGCATTGCAAGGTACGTGTCTGCAGCCGCATGCCCTTCATGGGAAAACAAACTTCGAAGGACGGCGCCATCTACCACGATTTATGGCGGAACACTCTGCGTTATTTCTTGGATGGCGCCGTTTGTGCAGAGCTGAGGTAGGCTGCAAGAGCCGGCACGTGCACTGGCCGCCCATTTTCCAGCCGCCAACGTCGGCCGCACCGAGCGTACTTTTGCCGTTCAGCAAGTGCAGTGGCAACTCAAGCGCTACGTGCTTGTCTGCTTCTGCCGTATCCGGGCTCCTGCACGATCAAACAAGTTCGTGGCGTTACGCATGGCAGCGGCGCCACACTATTCAGCGGCTCAAGTTGTACGCCCGTGCTGCACTGTTTCGACCGCGAAGAAATTGGCGTTCAAAAGAAGCGGTGGCCGCTCGGTAGCTATAGGAGGCGGTGCAGACAGCGCGGTTTGCTTCCTTTGTAGACGTTCCGCCAGAGAACAGCCTCGCGCGTGTCTTGCAGACACGAGTCTCATTATATATGTTGCTGCTGCTAGTGATTTTCCCTTCTGAAGCATGTTCCTGAACATACAGCTTGTTATGAGTCCTGTGCCCGCGTACGTAAGGATGCTGTCGACACCGAGCTCCGACCTGCATTTACGGCAAAACCAGGAATCGAAAAGAAAAAGAAGAGACGATAACGCATTTTAATTAAAAAAATCCTACTGTCTCAGATTTCATAAGCCAAATTTTCATTTAGTGCCTTCTAAGCATGCAGAAAAGAGATAAAATAACGCGACCTTGATGATGTGGTATAATTTCGAAAGAAAAAAAAATTAAAACTGAAAAAAATTGTGGTTAGTATCTTGGTCAAAGAGTGATTCTCTACAAGGTATACCTTGTAGGTTAATAGAGAAACTGCTCACGCGCTGTCCGTCATATATGCAGGGTGTCTTTAAATCAACTTATCAAGTATCTTTAAAATTGTGCCTGAAAAACCTAAAAAAATAAGGTAAGTGGAGTATTTGCTCGCTGCCATCACAACTACTTTTTCTGTATAGGCAGACATGATAATAGGACCCTGCAACATTTTTTCAGGTAACCATCAAATTGCTTCACGAAATTAGTTTATTGCCTCACGAATCGACCACCACAAAAAATGTTTACCATGCTTGAAGCATGAGCGGAGTTGAAGAGATTCTTCACACGTTGTAATTGCTCTCTCTCTCTCTTTTCTCGTCCCAACGAGTGCACTTGAAGCTAAGCAGTGAGGAATGGTACCGATGATAAAGTTACGTCACGCGCGCGTCTAAACCTCGAGAACTTTTTTTTTTCTAACCCGCGGCTTTCTTTTAGGGAGATCGCTCATGCGCGCGTGCATGGGGCGCTCTTTCGCGGCGGCCTCGGCAACTATGCAGCCTACGATGCTAAATTTCTTCCATGAACATGAACTGGGGTATACGGCATGGTAATTAGAGTATACGTCATCATTTGTTGAAAGAAGCGGGAACGCATTTTAGCTGACTTTGAAAACAATTGTACATTACAGATCACGTGCAGCGTATAATATTTGGCTTGCATGTTCTCAGAAGTCTCATGCCTACCAGTCGGCTGCGCGTGTTCTCACCAAGCTGAAAAAGCGCTGTGGTGCCCCTCTGAGAGTTCTCCTAGCGACATCAGTTACGCAGGCGGTTAAGAAACAATATTTGTTTTTTATTTGTGAAGCCAGGTGGCGGGGTCAAATGGGAAAACTGGAACCTTTCCTGTGAAGAATCTACTGCTGCTTTGAAACTGCCTAACAGCGGCAGTTGGCAGTTTAAACAGAGTGATGAAATCTTACTAATTAGCCGGTGAAACCGAAGCGTGGAAGAGCGTGATTACATTACAATAAAGAGACGCCCAGAATTAGCGAGTGTCGTTATACCGATACCAATCAACATCGTTTCTTGTGAGTGGGCTGTGCT
This sequence comes from Rhipicephalus annulatus, assembly GCA_013436015.1. Taxonomy (NCBI): domain Eukaryota; kingdom Metazoa; phylum Arthropoda; class Arachnida; order Ixodida; family Ixodidae; genus Rhipicephalus; species Rhipicephalus annulatus. The sequence continues at coordinate 18,444 of WOVY01001507.1, forward strand.
TACAATTTAGCATACATGGCGCATGTACGTTAACGAACCCAGAACACCATTGCAATCGTCGTGAACAGTGACGTCATTCTTAATCGTGTGCGTGGGGCGCTCATTCGCGCTTCGGTTTAGTCTTCGCTGGTGATTATGTTCAAGTTTCGTTACTCCGCAATAATTACCGCAGACAACTTTATTCGAAGTCTCGAAACGCTGATAGGCATTTCACAGGGAGGACTTCAGGTCTCCCATTTGAACCGACCTCCTGTGTTCACTAATAAAAAGATTAAGTAATGTATTTTTTTATTTCTGCCGCATTTGACGTCTCTCTTCGTGTGAATATGTCTGGTGCTACATAGTAAATATGAATACAGTCAGCAAATATTCCATTGTTCTTATGAACCACGGAACACATTAAGGGGCCAGGCTGTCGTATGCTGTAGTCGTCGCTTAGCGTAACGTATGCGTAAAATAACCTTGCGTCTGAGTGTGCGCTCACGCCGTAGAGAAGTCTTCTTCCTCTTGTTCTTAGAGTGCCTTGATGGTCAAAGAAAGAGAAACCTGAAGAGAAAAAAATAATAAAGACTGCCTAGATACGCCCTTCCTGCAGGATTAGTATCGCCAGTGCGAAGCTTTCTTCATTCTTTCGACGATTTTCGCATGCCCGTGAAGTACCTTGAACAGAAACCTCAGTTTTCTAAGATTGGCTTAATTTGGCAAGCAAGTTTGTCATAATCGTTACGAATGCCGCCGAGGGTAGTAGCACATGGTCTTGATGTGCACGCAGTCAGGCAAGATACAGATGTATCAGTCACGATATATATTTGGTGAAATCCACGGGCTCTCACTGGGTGGCGTAATTGTACCCTGACTTTATATTGCCTCGCAGGTGCTCCAAATATAATATGGTTCGTAGTCGGCACTGTTTCCTGTCGTGTCATACTTTGGCCCTTAAGAGTGATTGTTTCGCGCACTGAATTACCAATTTTAATAGTTTATTTCTTCAAAAATGTGGTTTGGCGTTGAATCGAAGGCTGGTTTGTTAAATTTTTAGTCATAGTCGTATATTTTAGACTAGTCTCATTTATTTGTAGAAGTTAAAATTATCTTAAGCTGTCTGTAGACGGGTCTCCTTCTGGTTCTAGGGGTTACGAAAAAAATATGCAAAAACTAACGCACGTGTATATCAGCCTGTGGAATGCGAAGGTCAGTAAAGACGCAGCGTTGGCTTCACAGACATGCAGTGTCATGAAGCATAATAATATACCACCATTACGTGTTAAGTGTCAGTAGTTAAATAAGAGTTCAGAAGTACGAAGACTGAAACAAGTAAATGTAAACAAACTAGAATGAACGCGCCCGTACGTGTCACCAAATTAATGACAAATCAATGTCGGTGAATCCCATGTAATTATTCGACAATACAAAACACTACTAAATAGCGCGTCACCTTTGCGAAGACTTAAATGACATTTGTCTTAAAACAAATAACAATGAGTCCCGACGTGCTTACTTTATAATGTCCAATAGTTTTATTTTTCACACTCACACACAAAATCTACTTGTAGTCTTCAGAAAAGCTGACCTACACTGTTTATACCTAAATGTTAAACATTTCTTTTTATTTGTGTTGTCTAACTGTGACATTAGGGGCCTAACTGCAATAACGGAAAATAAAGCACACCCAATCTTCCATCATTCAGCTTTGTGTAGGGTAAGGTGCGGTAAAACACCTCAAAAATTTGAAAATAGCGAATAATATTTTTTATTCCGCTCTTTGTCATAAATATTAATGCAGTGACTTTCTTTCGAGTACAAGGTATACATGTGCTGCATAAATATCACCATTTTGCCACAGTTCAAAGGGGTGTTCTAAAAAGAAATAAAAAGCGCACCAAATGTCTTATTTTTCCCCAACCTGCAGGGCAAAATAAGACAGTGTGAAAACATTTTACCCCTTTAGACTTTGCTGTTGAAGCCCACTCAAATTCACCTTGTGGGTCCTCCCGCAGTCTTCATGAGCCCACTCCTTGAACTCCACGCATTGAATGCAGGAATTACCCTGGCGCTGTGTTGCTCGAAAAGGCCGAGCAGATCAAGCTTCCACCACCAGTTTTTGCTTGTGTTAATGGTGTCTTTTGTTGAAAGCTTGCACTTCATTAGATTATTCAATGATTGCATGCTGGATATGTTCCGACACATCTTCGCGTCTTTTTGCCGTTTTCACGCAGAGCTGCAAGGGCATTTGGCTTTGAATTTCGTCAGCCGGGATTTGTGAGACGAAGAATTTTGAATTTCCATCACTTGTTATATTGAAAATTTCGGAATGAAAAGGCGTCATTAAAATACTCCAGACGTGTTTGTCAACGACTTGAATAGAAGATTTTTTGAACTTTTTTATGCGCCTCATGAAAGCATCTTTGGGAACGCTGAACAGCCTTGATGTAGCACGAATTTAGTGAGTCCTCTTCTCAACAGCAGTCAGTGCTTTTTATTTTGTTTCCCCCCCTATGGAGCTTTACGTAGCATTCTATCATACGTCCTAACTATCCTAAACATAAAATTGTGATATATTATTAGTATGATTAAATGGTTCACTTAGTAAGACACATGTTCAAACGCATTTAGATGTCTTTTTGTCTCGGTTTGCACCTCCCACATGCGGGAATAAAAAAAAAACTCCTCTTCAGTACCATGCACCAAATGAACGCAACCTCTGGTGGTATGTAGCTAGTGGTGCAAAGTAACAAAATAAATACGCGAGTTGTACTAACGTCGGAGTAGCTTCATGCACCGATTCGAAAATTTGCCCAAGCAGAATTTCGCCTCTTTTTGACGGGTCGTGAAAAGACTGACACCAGCCGCGTAATTTCTCCCATGCGAATGCTATGAGCAATGCTAAAGTTTTACACATAAAAAGGGAGATAACTACCAGAACCTATCGCTGAAATAAAGGAACAAACAAAAGTACGTTTTGTATTTGCTATACAGGGGCCGGCAAAGTGAAAATGTCGCGTTTTGCCCCTTGTCTCATTTTACCCCACCCTACCCCAATGAGCGATCGATTTATGATGATGATTTTGACTCGCGTGCGTGGCAGATGGAGCATTCCAGAATTTAAGAAGCTTTTTCATACGGAAAAAATACTGTTACTATGCAACAATCGTATTTTGATATGTTTGCTCAGTTTTACGTCAGAAGTTACATGTGTTACTGTTTCTTTGTCTATAGAACTCACGCATAATGCAATGTCAGGGTCGCAAGCACGGGATGGGTGGTATCGATGCCTATAACTTAGTTTTTCGCTCGTTCACTAAACTTGTACTTGGAATACTGGATGTCTTTGCGCTCGTAATAAACCCTCGTGGTGATGCGAAGGCACAATGGAAAGAGGAAGGAAGGAAGAAACGAAAAGACGATGAGGTTAGACAGTTTTTAGACCGGTTGGCTACCCCTTAATGGGGGAAGGGATAAGGCAGATAAAGAATTAGAGAAAAGAGATCCTACAGAAAAAAAGAGCCCGCGAGAGATAATATGGCGCTACTTGGAGTCTGTCTCTCAAACCGGGTGCCCGCAAGAAACGCAACAATGCTGTCAGAGCCTTCTGTTTTGAGGATGGACTCAGTCACTGTCTTTTTGTTCTGACAAAGGGCGATTATCAAGTCTATCCAACAAATCCGAAAGTTCTTGTCTGCGCATTCAAGCGTGAACACTCACACAGAAGATGGGTGATAGAAGTTCTTACCTCGCTAGCAGCATAACATCTAGAAGCGACTGTATGTCTTCTCCGGTGACACTAGCTAGGTGGCCGCCATTCAAGCCACACACGTCATTGGCCTTGGCCCAGGACAGACTTTCGTTGAATACGCGATAGCAGTACAGCCCCCAGGAGACCCAGCCGAACTCGCAGTCCTCCGCCAGAGACTGGTTCACGAGCACCGCGTTATACGTAGCACAAAAGCCTAGGCTGGCGGCACTGGTTGCCAACAAGCTTGGGCCCCCTAGTGGTTCCTCGAGGTGTGCGCGGATGGTCATGGCATTGCCCGCGGACCGTAGTGCCGCCAGCTCGGGGCTTCCCGTCCAGTTGCCGCAGAACCGGTGCTCCACGCCTCCGGATGACACTTCGAGGAAGCTGTCAGGGCAGGACGAGGAAGCGCGCGAGGCCGACACCTGGAGCGTGCTAAAGCTGAGCTGCACCTCGTAGCCCAGTGGCATGACCAGCGCGAAGTGGCAGTCGCCAGGAGCTGAGTAGAGGAGCGACGTGCTCTTGCCGGGCGGATAACAGATGCGGCCGTTTGCCTCGACGTGAGTTTCGTTCCGACAGAGCTTGACGAACTCGTATTTGACCGTCCAGCCTTCGGCCTCCAGAAGGGGATCGCTGCGGAACGTGATTGAGAGCCTCTCATCGAGAGACAGGTACGTGAGGTTCCGCCGGCTTCCGCAGAGCACGACGGTGGTGAGCCCACGGCCCGCCAGCTGTCCAATCTCCAGGCTGTCGTGCTCACAGCGGGGGTCCTTTGCGGGTGGCAGCTCGAGGAACGGGATGCGGAGCAATATGCGGTGCCCGATGGGTGCCAGTATGGTGATGAAACAGTGCAAGCCCGGAGGGTAAAAATCGGGATGGTGGGGGCTGTGCCATTCTCCTCGTGTCCTGGTGAGTGTCGCGTTGCAACCTGTGTGGGCATGAAATCATGTGTTTTGGTGTCAGCATTTCTCTTTTATAAAAAGATAGAAGAAACATTGAGCTTTAATGTTTCTATAATAATATTTTCTTGATTGACACAGGCAGGTGGCGTGACCAAAGCAGCAACGCTTGCAATACAATAAAGCGTAGTATAGACACTGCTGCCTAGATCAGTGTTCAGGACACACGAGCGAATACATCTTCATGAGGGCCAGACGTGCGCTCTGCTGTTTTGTGCAGGTTGAACCGAATATTACCGAGGAACATTATCATGAATTTCGAACATTTCCTTATAATTTTATTGTGATATGTGTGGTGTATAAGTGTTTCTTTGCATATCTGTGCCCAAGTGTTCTATCTTACATTCACTGCTTTGTATGTTTTACTTTAAGATACATGTTCAAGTTTCACTAAAGGGCTAAGGAGTAGCCGGCGCCATGATTGTGCGCCAACATCTCCTTATATATCATACCAATAAAAAAAACGCTAAAAGGCGAGTACTTGTGCCCAGCTCCCTTCAGTGGCCGCTACATAACTAGTGAAGAGTGGCCCGCACGAGGAGCTGTTACCTTCACTGCTGGAGCAGTGGGCGAGCTGAGACGAATTATTAGGCCTGCCGAGCGGCGCAATCTGCAGAGACGCAGGCGGAGCGCTAGAATAACGAGCTGCTCTAGCGCGCGCGTTGTTTGGTTGCGGATAAAGTGACCCAGCGAAGACCTTGCAGTAGATAAGCTTTGTACCGTGATTGTTTGCTTTAACTACATTATGAGAAAGCGCAGTGTAGTCACCTGTAATGCTGCTCTGAGATTAATCCCACCGGGTCGCTTGCAAACTTCTGGCCATATATTGACTCGCAGTCTTAAGATACGAGGGCAGTATAATAGTCCGGGACCGAAAAGGAGATCCAAGAAGCCTTGTTGCGACACTGAACCTTTAAGGTAATGTTCCTCGTATATTAGGAGTGAATGGAATAGAGCGAAATTTCTGTTTAGGATAAAATGACGTCTAGGAGGTGTTTGAGCTCCTCAGTACTAACCGCAAAGAATAAACGGAATATAATCTCTTCTATGTGCCCGCAGCCGCATTGAACAGTGCTCTTACCGGGAATCGGAACAGTTAATGAGTATTTTATATCTGGGTGGCTCCAGATTTTTTTGTAAATCAAGCACTCATGCAGGACGGGCCACTTACCTTCGCGGCTGTCCAAGGCGTAAACAACGGTTCGGTAGTAGCAGGAGCGGCATGATCGTGCTCGAAGTGCAAGCCAGCGATCTCTCCCCGAGGCCCGTAGCACAGAGCTGTTGCCTAACACGAGACCTTTAGCTGCCTCGGCCTCCACCAAAACTTCGACTTGCGCTGCGGCGCTGCCGGAAAGGCGCACCTCCTGAAACTGAAGAAACAGATGCATGTGACTGACTGTCACAATACTAACTATAGATGTCTCTATACGATGTAGCCACCGTAGTTGCTTCTAAGTACAATGCCAGTCTACTCTATTACAAATATACCTATACAGAATCTAGCTATCACTCCAACATTTCACATTAGCAAACCTGCTTTGGCTTTCAATCGTCTGTATCTTTCGTCTATACGATATCTGGAAACAAATATCCCTGTAAATTAAAATATAGGGCCTCGAGACTATTTGTTTCTCTAGTTCTTCACAATATCGGCACATCTCCTCCCACACATCTTTTATTGCGTACATCCGTAGACATCTTGTCCTGAACAAAGCTGTAAACGCACACACACACACACACACACACACACACACAATTTGGCGGTCATGCATACTTACCTCTCTTTATGCCTCTTTTAAAAGGAGGCGAAAATGCTGTGTGCTCAGATTTGGGTGCACGTTAAAGAACCCTAGGTGGTCGTAATTTCCGGAGCCTTCCTCTGCGGCGTCTCTCATAATCATATGTCGGTTTTGGGACGATAGACTCTCTCTCTCTCTCTCTCTCTCTCTATCTATATATATATATATATATATATATATATATAGTATATATATATATATATATATTATATATATATATATATATATATATACCCACATACCCACTCTCTCTCTCTCTCTCTCTCTCTATATATATATATATATATATATATATATATATAATGCTTTTTAAGCTGAAAAGGACGCGTTAAAGGTGTATTTACAATAATGTTGCCTTGAATACAGGTATACTTACTTGAAAGGTGTACATGCTAGTTCTCAGTGAACAACTCCGTGTTATTTACGAGGTCCTCGATCAGCCTGAACAGATTATGTCAATAAAACTTTTAATCTTTTATTCACGTTTAAACTGATAAAACTCGCCCTTCCAAGCACGTAGCGACTGACATAGCCTCGCTACAGTAGTACCTGCGTACGCAAATACTTTGAGCATCTATTTGTCTATCTATTGATTGATTGGTATGTGGGGTTTAACGTCCCAAAACCACCATATGATTATGAGAGACGCCGTAGTGAAGAGCTCCGGAAATTTCGAGCACCTCGGGTTCTTTAACGTGAACCCAAATCTGAGCACACGGGCCTACAACATTTCCGCCTCAATCGGAAATGCAGCCGCCGCAGCCGGGATTCGATCCCATGACCTACGGGTCAGCAGCCGAGTACCTTAGCCACTAGACCACCGCGGCGGGACATCTATCTATCTATCTATCTATCTAATCTATCTATCTATCTAGCTATCTATCTATCTATCTATCTATCTATCTATCTATCTATCTATCTATCTATCTATCTATCTATCTATCTATCTATCTATCTATCTATCTATCTATCTATCTATCTATCTATCTATCTATCTATCTATCTATCTATCCTGCCTAAGTTTGGGTGCTCTCAAGATTCCCCCCCTCCCCTTAACTTGGGGTAAACCAAAATTAGTACAGGGGGTAAGATGATTTGACGAATATGAATCCCTGGTCCTGACATACGATGCGTGCCGCTGCGTGCCAGCCAAGTATTCTACCCCTGACCCACGCCGAATGTCACAGTCAAGTCACGTACGTCGTCAAACACTTTCCTCTAGACAGTGGCACATGCCAGAGAGTGGGTATGTGCCACTGACATGCGGGTATGTGCCCCAGGTGCTTGACACTTAGTATCACTCAGGAATGGCTTGAACACACAGGGTAATTTTAACACGTGAGCGTGAAGAAAAAACTGGCATCGGCAGTGTTGACCTGGTGAATGCAAACAATAAATGTCAGGGTTCCAGCAGGAACCAACCCCGAGAATTCTGTGTGGCAATCAAGTATTCTACTACAGAGCCACGCCAGGCCTTGGAAGTACTTTTTGACTAACGTTAACGTTTCAAACGTTAAGTGTTGTTGCAGTGCTGACTATCAAACTTTATCAACATTCCAATGTGCTCCTATGATACAACAGTCCCGTCGCGTTAACGTCGATTGTAGGTAAGTGCCATTCGCTGAAGTTGATTCATGTAGCAGTGTTCAGGGCTACCATTCTCGCGAGCATCAGCGTTTCAACATATGTCTGTGCGTGCAACAGTTGTACATATATGTAGGGTCATTTCACAAAATGTTTGTTATGGTATGGAAAAACTTTATTGAGGTCCGTCGGGGTGTGAACTAGCACGTAGCAAGCCGCTGCCACGTCGGGGCAGGTAGTTCTATTCTCTCCGTCACGATGTGGTCCTGTTAAACTGCCCATAGCATGCGTCCTTAAATCCGTAGTGCGTAGCGCAAAATCCCTCTTGGATGATGTAACGTCTTCAACCCGTAACGCAGGCCACCGCCAGAGCATGTGATCTAAGCTGGCAAAGTCTGAGCAAAGCACGCATGTGTTTGACGTCTGAATTTCTGGATAAATTTTGTGCAAGAGTGCGGGGCCGAATATGCCCCGATCTGCAAATGTCTAAGCGTCCATGCCTGACGCTTGTTCAGTTTCCTGTGCGGTGGGGGATACTTTCGTCTCCTCAGATAAAAGTTCTTTGTCAAGAATAAAAGAGATAAAAGATCTTTGTTGTCCAGAACGTCATCACCACGCCGTTGCGTAGCAGTAGCTACGTGGTTGATGACTCCTCGCGCAGGTCTGGGGGCCGACGTGTTGTGGTTGAACGGAGCGCTCTCGATCTGTTTCTTGGGAGTGGGGAACCAGACGATTGTGTATTGGTGTACTTGGTTATTTTGCAGGATCCGTAAGGCTGATGCCGAGATGGTGCCCTTAGTGAATACTTGGACTGCTGATCTCGAGTCACTGTGCATTGTTTTTCTTTCGTCGTATAGCAGGACCAATGCTATTGTGACCTGTTCGGCAACCTTGGCTGTGAAAATCCGGACAGTCATATTGCTCGATAAAAAGTAAAACATGGTCCTATTGCCTCCGCATGCTTCGTATAATGTCGATTCCCAAGGTACATGCGGATCGGCCGAATTGTTTTTTCATTCATTGATCCCGTCACGACTGCGACGAGTATTTGACTAATAAACGAATGCTGTCTGTACCTAATGGGCCAAGGAACGTCCATTTAATTTTCTTTAGATATACCGAACTCATGAACAATATTTTATTACAGATCATATAAGTCGCGTTCAACGTTTTCCCAGAGACGTGAACTCTGCGTACTACCTCAATTGGTGTCGTGCGTATCCGGAGGAGTCGCTAATAAGCATGACGCTAAGTGAATTTCTCCAGTATACACTACTTTTTGCCACAAAGAAGCTTGCTTCAAGCCCATGTGTTTCCAGCAGAGGGTGATTTCTGATTGCAGCCGCACATAGACGCCATTTGTAGACATAAAAATATAGACAACAAATTCGAGGTGGCACCGCGGACGGAGGGGGCTCAAGTGGTGGGCAGTCGCATCATGGTAGTGTACTAACGCTGTTGCGCTGCGACACAGAGCACCGCGCGAAACGGAGACGAGACAGACACCAAAACGGCGCAGCGCACTCTCGCAGCGCACAAAAAAACATAATAACGAAGCGGAGAAGCATCGACAGAAGCAACGCGAGTACAGAAAATGAAAGTGATAACATGTAAGAGCAGAGAATGCGTCTGGAATAAGCCGGAGGAACATTGTCGCCGTCTACAGTCGTTCACGTCCGCAGCGATTGTCTAGCGCAGCTGCTCGGCTGCACGGCCGGGATGAAACTGGGTCGAAGGTTTGTCGCGGGTTCGATACCGCCCTTGGAGGTGTCATTTTGATGGAGGTAAAATGAAAGAGGCCCGTGTTTTCTGCGATGTGAGCGCACGTTAACGAACACCGTATGATTGAAAATATCCGGAGAGCGTAATGTGGCCTTCATAATCATATCGTGGTTTTGGGAAGTACGACCCCAGATATTATTATTATTATTATTATTATTATTATTATTATTATTATTATTATTATTATTATTATTATTGTTGTGTTGTTGTTGTTGTTGTTGTTGTTGTTGTTGTCGATCACACCGCAGAAAACGAGCTGACAAGCAATTACACCAGAAACGCAAATAAAGCTTCATCAGCAATCCATTCTCAGAAACGCAAATAAAGCTTCATCAGCAATCCATTCTCATATCAATGTGGAGCACCAAGAAATTTCGTTGGTATGAAAAGACCATCAGCGACACCCCCGTCAACTCCCCTACGTGCACAATGAACTCGCAGGGTACGCAGCCTCTTCAAAGCTGCTGTGGGCGTGCGCACATTGCGAGCGATATGCTTCTACAAAGGCGTACACATTGAGCATCAGATATTCGATCTTTGGGAATTTGGCCACGTCCAATCACACCTGCTTTCAGCATCAAAATGTGCGTATCAATACACGCCGCCAACATACGCCATTTTGTTTGGTCAAGCTGCTGCTAGCTCACCACAGAGATATAAAAATTTTATGCACAGTAAGGTTAGTATCTCAAGCTTTATTCAATGCAATCTTATTGCGAGCTGTTGCTTATATATGAACATCCAAAACCAAATGCATACTATGAAGCCACAAACAGCATGCTCCGCCTAAATGCCCTTTTATAGACGTTATTAAAGTTTTATTACACACCTTGCTATGGGATATAAACCGGGCTTTCAATAGCTGTGCTCCAGAGCATATAGCAATACCATTTCCAGGACAAACAATAAAAAAAACAAGAAGAAGAAAGAAAGGCACTACAAAAGTGAAGTAGCCCATAAAATCTACCGTATAAAATAATAACAGAGAAATATAATTCATATAGCTAGATCATTTTCGAAAAGAAAACACTTTGCTGGAAGCCGTAGTGTATTTTAGTTGAAGCTAACAGACCCCTGGACACATAATGCAAGCAGCGGGTGGCGCAATATTTCAGCAATAATTACTATTTATTAATGAAATATAAGCTTACTAATTTGTCCTTTCATTACTTACTTCAAATTGTCAAGTTTGATCATGTTTACAATAAACTGGCGGGGCCGAATGCCTGCCCCCAACAGCGGTCCGAAGACTATATATATACTAAAGAAATCTATCGGCAGCAGCGACGGACGGTATGTACGAAGTAGAAGGAAAGGATGTAGTCAGCGCTACAGCTTAGGAGTCACGCTTACCGGGATTCTTCGTTAGAGGGGAATAATTACAAGACCCTATCTCAATCATGACAGAAGTTCACGGGTTATCCAGTCTTTTCAGACAGGAATAAGGCATCATGTTTTGGTAAATGTAGCGCGTGTACATCCTCGGACATCTGAGGGCGTCAGGGATGTCATTTTTCTCTTTTGTGCTGCTATAGGTACTGTGCGTCTTCCGCGCCTGTTGTCGTGATGACGTGCCTCGTATATGCAGCCTTCTTCTATTGCGCCCATTCCAGAGGGCCGTAACTAAAGGAGCTCTTGGTGCTACCGTCTGAATTAAAGGGGCCTGCAACATTTTTCTCAGTTATAATGAAATGCTCTCACTATGAGCAATTGACGCTTTGTGATCACACACCGCAAAAATGTTTAGCATTGGTCAAGTAATAGCGAAGTCACAGGAATATGTCACATGATTCAAGTGCTTTCTCTCTCCTTTCTTGCCCGCTAGCACGCTAAAAGCTGCCGAGGGAGAAGAATGGCAAGGGGGAAAAAGAGGCTGTTTTTCGTGAGCGCGTGTCATGATCGACTTTGAGGCCAAGCGCTACACTTGCAGAATGGACTGCGCCACGCGTACATCTTTACGGCCCAACAGGATAAATTAGAACCATCAACTATTTACACAGACTCAATTGATGCATTAAATGTCATAGAAATTTAAATACAAAAGATGTCACAGCTTTATACATTCGTAAAATTATCCTGCAGAAATTGAGGAATGACATGGACATTAGAGCTGCCTGGACACCGGATCAAGTGGAGATCCAAGAGGGAAGTTACAAGGTGACACGCAGTCTTGCCACCTTAAATACTGGAGTTCTACCCTATCATCTCGGATCTTTCCTGCATGCATCTCCCGAAATCAGTAGCCACCCCTACCCGAATTCGTCACCAACTCTCACTTTGAAATGGCACGCCTTCGGCATTTCCTGAAGTATAATGACGGGGAGAGACTAAAAAATGTCACCTCTCCTCATATCTTCCAGATTTTCGTACTCAGCCGATCTGGGGAAGGATATATTAACAAAGTAGTGGCAAACGGAGCCACTACTCTTCAAGTAATTTATAAACAGCAGACTCTTGTTACCGCAAGAGTGGAATGGACACCGGCATAATATTATGTGATGTTTAACGTCCCAAAACCGCCATATGATTATGAGAGATGCTGTAGTGGAGGGTTCCAGAATTTTTGACCACCTGAGGTTTTTTAATGTGGACCCAAATCTGAGCACACTGGCCTACAGCATTTTCGCTTCCATCAAAGATGCAACAGCCGTAGCCTGGGAATGCACGCCTTTATCTCCTGATTATGTAACTTTTGCCACTCCTCATGCATGACCAACATGCATCACCCCTTTCTACACTGTCCTACCTACATCATTATCGAAAGAACAACGCTATTTTTCTACAATCTGATTATGAAGTTATACAAAAAATTACAGCATATCTATGGAGTGAATGATGACAAAAGGGGCGAAGCGTCCGTCAGCCCATCCGAGCTTCTGTCCATCCGTTCGTTCATGCTTCCGTCTGTCCACGCGACCATCCATGCGTGCATCCATGCGTCCGTCCATCTGTCCATGCATCCGTCCGTGAATCCGTCCATCCATCTGTCTCTGTCTGGTCGTGCGTCCATCCATCCGTACGTCCACCCGTGTATCCATCCGTTCGTTCATCTGCTAGTCTGTCTGTCCGTACGTTCGTGCGTCCATCTATTGAACACTCCAACTACCGCCATCTCCCATCTAACATCCCCTCTGGCACGCATTGCCCTATAGAGCAGGTATGTGCCACCGGTGGCTATGTGCTACTACATACATACAAGGGTTTGACAGACCCACGCCTTGAGGAGCTTCACCCTAAAAGACATACTCAAGAATTCTCATCAGCTTGTAACATTAGCTGACTTCAGAATTAGTAGCGGATTGGCGCGTGTGATTTAGTGTGTGCCTATCAATTTTCTCCCTTCTTAGGTATCCCATCAGTGACCTTCAGTCCCCTTTCCCCAATAATAGAGTTTACCTATCTATCATTTTTTTCCAATTTTTTCTTTGAACACGCTGCTTACGTATAGTGGGATCACGAGTGCCAGCGCGTGCACGTGGCGCCTTCCCGCGGCGACTGCGTTAACTATGCAGTTCACGATACTCAATTCAGCCAACAGCCATGGACATTGGGTATATGGTGCAATAATTTGGGTATATATCATCATTTGTACAGATGAAGGAGTGATATCTAGCTGATTCTGAGAATAGTTTGCATAACTAGGCCGCAAGCTTCGCTAAATGCTTGGCCAGGCGTTCCCATGAGCTTCGACTACGGATCGGCCGGGTCTTCTTACCATGCGCGAAACATGTTGGAGGGCCCCTTGAATGCATGTAATTAAAACCACGTGGATTTCTTTCTGATCGCGTCGTACTCGCCCGGTGCTCTCGCTCCTTAGCGCCGACTCCATGCTGGCATTAGCTCCAGGTGGCGTGCAACATGGCTCGTACGTGTAACGTGTAAGGTGTCTTGGCGACGCGCTGGTCTCCTCAACGCATATAGCGGTGCTCGCCCAGTGCCCTTCTCGCGTTCCTCTGCAAGTTCTCTTGCTTGATCTGCGGTGCGTTAGGACAGGTCACAGTTGCTCTGCTAGGAATAGTACCAGGAGAACGTGCCCTTGCTTGCTCTCTGAACAAAAGAAGGGGCCCATGGGGGAACAAGCTGGTCTTACTTGATTGCTTGTGTGCACGCTGTAAGTACATGGAAGTCGACAACCAAAAGTTAGCCTAAAACGTACCCAAGCCAACCAAAAGTTAACCAAACACCACAAGCCAGCGCTGCTAAAGACCATTCAGTGAAACACTAAGATCAGCTAAACTATATTTTGGCACACTGAACCAGCGAATGTAACCAGCTCGGATACTGCACTTGCTGCATTCGCACATTCGCACCTGCTACGCCGATTTCTAATGCGTTGTGCCGGAAGAGGCCCCGACTATGTTTCATTGTTGAAAACCGCACGTTGTGTGTGGGCCATTCTGCCCATACTCCGAAGATCGAAGCTGTCGGCACACGCGTCAAGCCATACGTAGAACTATTGTCGAGACGGCGCACTTTGTTTGGTGGTGGTGGTAGCAAACATTTATTTAGCTAATTTTTACAGACAGGGTTTTAAGGGAAACCAGTCGTCTTTAGTGGGTCAGCTGTCTACAATACCAGGTGGGATCTCCAGGCATAGACCTCATTGGTCACAGCCGCTATGCTGGCACGGTGGGTGCGGCGAGAGAAGCGTAAAGTGATTAGACGCATCTGGAGCTCACCATCGTCTTAAGCACGGCAGACTTTAAACGCCCTTTTAGACGTGAATGTACTTGCGCTGGCGTAAGGTTGCTCTGTTGAAATATGCTTGCTCTGTTCGAAATTCGTTCATTCTGGTTCGTAACATCATCTGTGGGTACTTGCCGGGAAATAGAAATTTCTTCATTAGATCAGGAACTTCGTAAAATATCGTTTCGTGAAGTGAAGTTTTAACTATCTATTTAATAAACCTCATGCTATATAAAATATTAAGTACGTAAGTCATCCAACCTAAGAATTAAGTACAAAACAAAGTCATTTATTAGTTCGCTAGCGTTTGCTTATGAATGGTTTATTTTGAAAGTGAGGGGAATGTGCAGGTAATGCTTAAAATGCACGACTGTAGTCCTTAAGCAATCCACCGCAACTTCGTTTCAGTAAATATTTTCCATTCAATTTCTTTTTCACTTCAAGTTACACAAATGCGATCAACATTCGGAACATGGTATACGAAATGGTCACTTCAAAGGTCTGAATGGATACCAAAATATCAGAACAGTGGCCCGGACGGCAAAGGGCTAGGCGGAGTGACAAAATTAAGGAATTTGCAGGTGTACAATGTAATCAGCTTGCGCAGATAGGTTGTAGATCATTAGAATCAATCTTCATCCCGCAGTGCACATAAGACATATTATGATAATGACGATATTGATTATGATAACAATGGTGATGATGATGATGAAATTGACGCTAACAGTCGAATACTTTTGCCCGAAATGCCACGTGTCCAAATAAAAAGCTCAGCTGTAGGTCTGGCATGAGTTTAGGAAAAAAGAGGAGGCCAACCAGTGTGAATACAGAGAGTGGAGGCATTGATTGATTTGACTGATTGATATACCGGGTTTAACGTCCCAAAACCATCATATGATTAGAGAGTGGAGGCGCTGTCAACTGCTTGTAACGCTTTACACTTTGCGCAGCAGCATCGCGATTACCACCATGGGATGCGTGACACAGAAAGACAAAGACCCCATACAGCACATTCGTTTGGGAAATCCGAGCACGCGAGCACCAGCTCGTAAACGCGTCTCAGAGCGAGGGGCTTCAGCGCACTCGGAGCCGTCAAGCACATGTGAAACATTTGTGAACTGAGACGGTTCCTCAATGTTGAAACCGCCGTATCGCGGAGCACAGGCGTTTCGGCATATCTCGGCAAAAAGCCGGACAGCATTTACGATGGCGTAACAAAACATGTTTCCCTTTCTCTCCGATGTTATATAAGTGAGAGGGAGCTGTCTTTCTAACTAGCGTGTAATTATAGTGCGCGCATGGACTTTCCAACCTAATGACATGGTTGAGTCTACTAAATTGTGCCTCACAAAGTTGTTTTGTCAAGACCTTCATGTAGCTTCGTGATGGTATATCTAAAAAAGATTGCGGAGGAGCACAAGAACAAGGCTGCTACTCTTGCGATGACAAGCAACTTTACGTCCTTTTTAAGCCCTTCCAAAAATCAGTATCTTAAGGGATGGTGTAAAAGCCAGCGTATGCACAGTCTTGCTTATTTTTGATTGATATGTGAGGTTTAACGTCCCAAAACCACCATATGATTATGAGAGACGCCGTAGTGGAGGGCTCCGGAAATTTCGACCACCTGGGGTTCTTTAACGTGCACCCAAATCTGAGTACACGGGTCTACAACATTTCCGCCTCCATCGGAAATGCAGCCGCCGCAGCCGGGATAGTCTTGCTTATTTTTGAAAGTGGCCAAGTGTGCTGTTTCTATTGCCCATACTTTTGAACTCGTACGGAGGCGAACACAGTACGTGCACCACTTAAGTCTTGTCAAGCCTGCCGCGGCAACTGCTGTGTCTTATCAATAAATTTACCGGCTTTTTCGCAAGCTATGTTAACAAACGTCTCGTGGAATTTTTTCTGGCAAGATACAAGCTAAAGCATTCTTCAATGGCTTCCATCAGCCACGCCAGCAAGAAGTGTACAGTTAGGAAAAAAAATTCACGCGTCGTGCCGCAAAGTTCTCGAGAAACTATCGGTGTAAGCGTTGCTTCGCGTTAGAACATGTGTAATTTTTAATAAATCTTCTTCTGATTCAAACAGTGCAAAGAAGACTTGAAAGCTCAGTCATAAAGAACGAGAGGTGGTAAACAAGATAAAAAATAAATGCAGGAAAGAAACCGGCGTTGGAGCAGCAGCCGCTCACCAAAAATTATGTGGGCTGCATACAGCGACAGGCTGTCACATTATATTCCTCAGACTGTGGTTTTCGCTTTATTTTAGGAATATACCAGTCTTCATTATGCTCTGAAAAGATTTCACTTTCCATCGTGAGATTTTGAGATGTCTTCTCTCAAAATCTCAACCACACAACAAAAAAAAAAAGAAAAGCGAGACGGAAAGATTTTCTGCCTACTTCGCGAAATCGACTTACTGAAATACAAGAAATAACAGTGAAGCGCCGGATTAACTGAGGAATAAACTTAGCTCTGCCTACCTTTCTTGATTATCTTCTTTTCAAAGGAATGATGAGAAAATTGGGGAATGTTGATGGGTGAGCTGCGAGCAGAAGTATGACTCGCTTGTTTTATTCAAAAACAACAACACGGTCAGGGCTGGCTGAAGAAGACACTGGAAACAAACTCTTGCGGAGAGCCTCAGACGAAGCCAAAAGTACGAGCACCTACCATACCCCAAGGCACCAGGATTGGTAAAACCTCACTCCTGATCACCAAAACAGGACCAGTACATAAAGTATGTCTTTTATTTCGTCGTTTTAATTTAGTCGAAAATGTTCATGGCGAGAGACTTCGTCCCTTTACCGGGACACCTTTTTCACTATTCGCTGTCGTCTTTACGAAGAAGGCGTGGCGACTGACTTCTTTTTATAGATGCACCTTTGTTTCGCAGAAAGAAAAGTGTTGATTTTCTTTCTACAATCGAAACTACATCTGTGTGGACTGTATGTGACTCTCAAATATATAGCTCAATTTTCGCAGGTAACCCTTTTTGTTTAACAGAGATGAATACGTGAACCAAGCGTGCTCCCCGGTTCAATTTGCTGCACTAACCTTATGAAGACATCATTTACATTTTTCAGAAACTTACAGCTCCAAGCCTATGTAACCATGGTGCCGGACTGAAATATGAACAATGTTTTCATTTTAGGGTACTTCCTACTGTAGACTTTAGAAAGAGTGAGCATTCGATGGAGGCAAAAAAAAGTGCTCTAGGCTTGTGTGCTATGATTTGGTTGTGCGTTAAAGAACCGCAGGAGGTTAAAAACAGCTCTCTCTCTCTTCTATATAATATATATATATATATATATATATATATATATATATATAATATATACTATATATATATATATATATATATATCTATATATATTATATCTATATATATATATATCTATATATACTCTATCTCTCTATCTATATCTATATATCTATATCTATATCTATGGGATATGGCACAACGGGAGCGTTGTCAACAAGGATAAATATATTTATTTCCCAACAGTTTCGGGAGGGGACCTCCCTTCATCAGGGGATGAGTTATACTGACATGCCGAGGGACACAAAGAGCCATCCAGGGTCCCAGCAGTGACGACGTCGCCACTCCCACCAGCGAGGCCTTACAACACCAGGCGGACGAATGCGGCGAAGACCAAGGCGGCGGCTTCCAAATGACACGGGGAAACAAAAGGTACGGGCAGTCTTAAACACGCATGGTCCCACTCATTTCTATCGATTAGGAAAATCATTGAAAAGCGGGTGCAATACGAAAAACATGCAGAACAACTAAACAAATATCTATCTCACGAAATTGCACCTAAGGGTCTCCGCCTAGCCTGCAACCCCTCAATGTCTACACTAAGTGAAGCAGAAAGGGGGAAGTGGGAAAAAATATTACTAGAAGCGTCCTTGCAATTGACTCGGGTCATTGCGGACCATTGTGAGCGTAAGGCCGCCGAACACAGTGTCACGGAGGCCACGCAGAAATCGGTATCTAATCTCGGAGAGCATGAGGCAAGAGAACTGGAAAGATATGAACTAAAGAAGAGAGGCGAAATTTCAGTAGTAAAAGATAAAAAATTCAAGCGGGACTGCAGTAGCTCCACTGCTCTGCAACAGGAAAATAGGAATGAGGCCGTACAAGAACACCAGGGACCACCCGTACCTCAACCTAACTTTGAGGAGAAAAATGGGAACTCAGAACCACAGTGCAATCCTAATCAAAACATCCTTACTCTCGAATATAACGCTGACACTCCCGTGCCACGTGATAGCCAAGAACAGCCGAAAACTTATGAGGAAAATGTCCTCAATCTGTCAAACACAACACTCACACCCGCTCAGCTTCAACTTTTGTCGAGAGGCTTGACCTTTTGTCCATCATCCGGTAGATTCAATGAATTTGAACTGTACCAAGACCTCGATAACTTTGCGCGTAACCTCCGCCTCCGTGAATACTTTCATGATCGCAAGGACTGTACAAACGAGAATAGAGTGATTGGTGGTGACAGATCATGGTGTCCGGGTGAGCAGAGGGACAAACACCTCGATATGTATATATCAGCAGTTCAAAAAGATATCATCAGAGCGTATGGAAAAAATCGGCCATTTCGAAACAACATATCAAAGTCAGAACGAAGGGCACTCGATGAACTACGAAAAAACACTGGAATTACTATTAAACCGGCTGATAAAGGAGGCTGCATAGTAATTCTAAATACGTCGGACTACTTAAAGGAAGGGGAACGACAGCTATCAGACACAAAATTCTACAAAGAACTTCCAACGGACCCGACTCCCGAATTTGAAAGGGAGATAAAAGTAACCCTAAACAATCTCCGCCGGGACGAGAAAATTACCGGCAAAATGTTAAAAGCAATGTTACCGGCCCACTCTGTTCCCGGTCGATTCTATTTGCTCCCCAAAATACACAAGGCAGGTAATCCGGGACGTCCGATAGTATCCAGTAACAGCACATCAACAGAAAATATATCAGAATTCATCAATTCCTTAATAAAAAACATCCCCCCAAATTTTCCCTATTACCTAAAGGACACAAACCACTTCATCTGCGAAACTTCAAGTCTCGACATCCCAGGCGGCAGTTTTCTGGTGACCATGGACGTCTGCTCACTGTACACCAACATACCCCACCATGACGGAATAGCGGCTATGGTTTCTGAATATGTAAAATCTGACTCATCAACTAGTGTAAGTGGCGAGGTACTGTTAACACTTCTTGAACTTGTACTAAATTATAACCATTTTGAGTTCAATGGCAAGCATTTCCTTCAGGTCAGTGGCACTGCAATGGGCACGAAAATGGCCCCAAACTTCGCGAGCACCTTTATGGCTTCACTTGAAATCCCATTCATTGAGGGACGCACCTTGAAACCTTTCTACTACAGAAGATACTTAGACGATATTTTTATGATATGGAACCATGATGAGGGAAGTCTTTTCCGCTTCATAGAGGATTTTAACAAATGCCACCCGTCAATAAAATTCACGCACAAAATTTCCAAAACTAGCATTAACTTTTTGGACGTTACTGTCACGGTCGAAAATGACCGCTTGTCAACAAACCTTTACAAAAAACCTACAGACCGTCAAATGTACCTACATTTCAACAGCAGCCACCCAAAGCATTGCAAAACGGGTATTCCATATTCTCAGGCCTACCGGTACCGAAGAATATGCACCGATATGCGGGAATTTGACAGACACGCGGAACACCTAAAGCATTCCTTATTGAAACAAAATTATCCGGAAGACACTATTGACGATGCCATACTACGTGCTCGCAACGTGAACAGGAATGATATAATTAAGGGACCAAACAGAGTACCTAAAACGACTTCCCAAACGAACCTTGTACTAACTTACTCCTCATCAGCGCCACGAATCAACAACATACTTTCCCGCCATTTCAACATAATCAGGCAAAGCAAACGACTAACTTCTATTTTCGCGAAGCCACCTCACGTGGAGTACCGCCGGGATAAAAATCTGAAGGACATTCTTGTCAGAGCAAAAACAAACACCCCCAAAATTCAATCAGGGTGCCATCCCTGCGGAAAATCTCGATGCAAGGTATGCCCACAGATGCTCACAACACGTGAATCCAAAGCGAACTTTTCGGATTTCAAATTCTGCATAACTGAAAGCCTTAATTGTGACTCCAGTAACGTAATATACATGCTACATTGCAACATCTGCGGACAAGAATATATCGGCCAAACAGACACGCCATTTCGGCTGCGGTTCAATAATCACCGGTACCACGCCACTTCACTGCCGAAGCTACCTTTATCTAGACATCTGCGCCTGCCAAACCACAGTTTTGAAAATATTAGCGTAACTCTTTTGCAGTCCGGTTTTTCAAACAGACGCGAGCGCGAACAGCGTGAGGCATATTTTATTTTCAAATTTCGTACATTAGCAGCCGGTATCAACGAGGACCCCGGAAAACTCAACTGCCTCCGAGAAGTAAGCCAGGAGAAAATTGGTGACAAAGATTGATAGCTGGAGACCATGCTTTTTTCTGACTGACTCGTACGTGTACACTGTCCTTTCCTTTTTTTTTTCCACATGCACATACAAAGTGTTTACGTTCGCCTACCACTTCATGACCGTTGAAGGGAAACAGACGAAGATTAAAGGTAAATAGCCGACCGACCCATTAACGAGAAACCTTTGCTTTACACACACCGCCCGCCGAACGACCAATTACGGGGAAACCCCTTTCTTTAGGCACGCCGTCCCGGACCCTCCCGGCACCGCGGCGACAATCTTGGGTGGCCCGACACACGCCAAGAACTGAACAGCACGTGATATGAACCGTAGGTGGATGTAGACGGACAGTTGGCTTCGTTCTCAGTGCTGCCAGTGGTTCTTCCTCTTTTTTACTTTCTTTCTTTTCTTTCTTTTGTCGTCTTTTTTCTCCCCCCCCCTTTTTTTTTCCTTCTTCCAGTTCCCTCTCACTCTCGCAAACGTGTTTCAAGGCGAGAGGGACGCGGCAGCAAGGAAGTTTGGAAGCTCATGTCAGTATAACTCATCCCCTGATGAAGGGAGGTCCCCTCCCGAAACTGTTGGGAAATAAATATATTTATCCTTGTTGACAACGCTCCCGTTGTGCCATATCCCATACCTTCACGAAGACTAACTGGCCCATTGAATTATTACTCCCACTATATATATATATATATATATATATATATATATATATATATATGGTCTAACAGACACTAATGCCAAGGAATGCATAAGGGAAGTTATTAAACTAATTGTAATGCAAATGCTTCGAGATAGGTAATAATAGTGCACTTCAAGTTGTAAAAGACTACGTCTACTGAGGGCAGGTAATAACCGCGGAGCCGAACCACGAGATTGAAGTAACTAGAAGAATAAGAATGGGGTGGAGCACATTTGGCAAGCACTCTCAAATCATGACAGGTAGATTGCCACTATCCCTCAAGAGGACGGTATATAACAGCTGTATCTTGCCGGTACTTAGCTACGAAGCAGAAACCTGGAGGCTTACAAAGAGGGTTCAGCTTAAATTGAAGACGACGCAGCGAGCAATGGAAAGAAAAATGGTAGGTGTAACCTTAAGAGACAAGAAGAGAGCAGAGTGGATTAGGGAACAAACGGGGGTTATAGATATCATAGCTGAAATCAAGAAGAAGAAATGGACATGGGCTGGGCATGTAGCGCGTAGACAGGATAACCGCTGGTCGTTAAGGGTAACTAACTGGATTCCCAGAGAAGGCAAGCGGGTTAGGGGGAGACAGAAGGTTAGGTGGGCAGATGAGATTAAGAAGTTTGCGGGTATAAATTGGCAGCAGCAAGCACTGGACCGGGTTAACTGGCGGAACATAGGAGAGGCCTTTGTCCTGCAGTAGACGTAGTCAGGATGATGATGATGATGACGATGATGATGAATGCAAATGTGATGTGAAGAAAGTAAAGTGGGTGAAAAGATAACTTGCCGTGAGCAAGAACCGAACCTGCGACCTTCGAATAACGCGTTCGATGCTCTACCACTGAGCTACCACGGCGGCTATCCTCCCAGCCACTTTATTGGATTTATACGTGAATTTAAACATAGGAGTGTCAGTCAGCACCACCTGTAGCCATGGAGGCGAGTGTGGCACACTCATTTATGAGACTGTTTGGCGTCACGTAGCACGTCAACTTATTACGAGCGGGCAGCTGACCAATATTCCCTCGTATACAACCTAACGCCACCAAGTCTGCCACTACGAGACCTTCGTTAATGAATAAGGGAAAGAAGTGTATACTTAAGGGCTCGTTTTTCCGTGTTTTGACATAATATTGCCAAAGAATGTATAGGGGAAGTTACGTAACCAATTATAATGTAAATGTGAAGAAAGAAAAGTCGGTGAAAATATGACTTGCCATGAGCAGAAACCAAACCCGTGATTCGAAGGTCACGGCGTTATTCTAAGGTCGCAGGTTTGGATCCTGCTCATGGCAAGTAATCTTTTGATCCAATTTTCTTTCGTCACATTTTCATTACAATTAGTTCAATAGCTTCCCCTAACACATTACTTGGCATTATTGTCTGTTAGAGCTTATTATTATTGTGTGAATACACGGAAAAACGAGCCTTGAAGAATACATCTCTTCCCCTTATATATATATATATATATATATATATATATATATATATATATATATATATATATATATATTGAGTGTGAGTGTAAGTGTAAAAGTAGATGCGCTTCCATATAAGAACTTGTTCATTTAGCCAACGTTTTCGACAAGAGCACCGTCTTTTTAATTATGCCTTGAAAAAGAAGAGGCTGCAATCAAAATGTCGGCTGAATAAACAAGTTGTTATGTGAAAGCGCATCTACTTTTATACCTATACCTTGTGGCAACACAAGTTATTCTTCTCTCTCTCCCACCATCTCGGTCTCTTTCTCTCTCTCTCTCTCTCTCTCTCTATATATATATATATATATATATATATATATATATATATATATATATATATATACCGGCTGACAAGTGCGGTAGGTTAGTTAGCTACCCCCCCCCCCTCTCGAGAAAGAGTTGGTACGCCACTGCCCACGAAGTTGTTTTGCGGTGTCGGATCTGTAAGGTGGGACTTCCACAACTTTCCAAGCCCACGCTTGCATACCTTGGACCTTAATATCCTACTACGTATTCCGTCCAACCTATCATGGCGTGCATTGTCCGTCTGTGGCTTACAGGAATTGTCCCAAATGCCAAATGCACATTCACTTATAATGAAATAGGTGATAGCTTGTCATGTGTGTTCTGCGGGTGAGGAGAAACAATCACGCACCTTCTCTCCGAGTTCTGCACTGTGCCATTGAAAATGCAGCCCTATGAACCACACTTGGCCAGCTACAGAATCACCTTCTAGAAGAAAACAAAATAGTATAGCGTACGCCCACCTGGTCTTTAACGTGAGCCGCCCTGAGGGCATGGTTGGTGTTCCTTCAAGAAACCAAACTGAATGAGCAATTGCGTGTTTACAAACAACATTGGTTTGTCACACTTGGACATTTGAGTGTCACCACAGACTCTTCTCGTTCATTTTTTATACCCCCTTTCCTTTTCGCAAATATACAGTGTAGCAAGCCGGAGGCTTTATCCGGTTAACATCCCGTTCTTTCTTTCATCTCTTGCTGTTTTTCTAAAGGTAAACTAGTCAGGGAGCTGGCAATATAATATTCACTGTAAATTATGATACAGTCGAAGTTTCGGAGGAAATGTGTACGATACACCCATACATTAGGATAATTGGCAAATGTGGTTGAGATGATTTGCTGATTAGGGTCAAATTAGTTTATTTAGCTTTTCGTCATCAAATGCCAGTGGCCCCTGGCTGATCGCCATCGCTGGCAATATTGCAATAAATTGAGAAAGAAGGCAATGAATAATAGAAGACAAAATTGTCACGGGGTGAGAGTAGGCGGAGGATAGAATTATATTCTCAGATTGTACACGGAGTACACAGTGTCTTTGAACCAAGAAAGCAGAGAACAACAACACGAGCTTTTGTTCAATCGTCATCTTCGTTGCCTTTATGGTTCATTCCTTGATGTTAATGATGACTTCTATCATATAGCCGCCACCGGTGAAAAAGCCGTCTCGGCGCTAAAGAAATTGTGCGATACTGCGCAGAGAACTACGGCTTAAGGCAGGAGACGTGTACACTATCAGTGGACAGCAGAAACGACGAGGAAGGAGTGTCCAAGGGGGCAATCTCAGAGGTGACCTCAGTCAGTTGGTGCAATACTTTGTTAGGCCCGTTGTAGCAAGCGAGTAACTTCGAGTACAGACCACTGTGATGGGAGGGAGTCCAGAAAAAGACCAACGATCCTGGGGAGCAAGGGACAGCTTTGTGACGCCTGTTGTAACGATCCTTTTGAGAGAACTGCGAGGCAGAAAGGTGATCACGGGCAATCTGGCGGGCCGCTCGAGCCCGAGCAGTTGCATCGCGAGCGTACTCGATAGGAGTGTCAGTATGCGACGGCAGAAGAGTGCCAAAAGGCAAAGTGGAGTGATGGCCGTACAAGAGATAGAAGGGAGAAAAGCCAGCAGTGTCGTGTCGTGACGAGTTGTAGGCAAACGTCACGCAAGGCAAAATGGCATCCCTATCGTGATGATCTGTGGAGACATACATGGATAGCATTGTCGTCAGTGTGCGGTTAAGGGGTCAGTGAGTCGTGCGGGCTGCTCCGAGATGTCCAGCAGTTCGAGCATATTGAAGTTGTTCGAGCACAGTGGAACGGAGCGTTGCAGAAAATACCAGAAGAAGTTCTAGGCCTTCGGTGCTTGTGTTGCGCCGATAGGGAATTTCGTGGTGAAGCGCGTACAGGCGAAGGGAGGGATCGGAGGTGGCAGAAGCTACACGGTGTATGATCGACCGCAAATAGGCATCACTGAGTTGTTCCCTACTTATGTCCGTGAAATCACAAATGGCGAAGACACAGGCATCAGAATCGTGCGCTGACAGGTCCGGGGGATCGACGGGATGGCAAAATAGACAGTCGGCATCCTGGTGCATTCGGCCAGACCTGTAGGTCACGTCAAAGCTATATTCCTGTAGTTTTAAAGCCCAACGACCCTGGCGTCCAGAAGATCTTTGAGGGAGGACAACCAGCGCAGGGCGTTGTGATCCGTGATGACCGAAAAGTGGCGGCCGAATAAGTATGGTCAGAATTTTCCAACTGCCCATACAAGAGCGAGGCACTCGCACTTAGTGATGAAAAACTTGCACTCCGATGAGGAGATGAGGCGACTTGCGTAGGCGATTACATGATTTTGACCCTGTTGCCGCTGGGCGAGGACAGCGCCAATACCGTGTCCACTGGCATCGGTGCGAACTTCAGTGGGCGCTGAAGGATCGAAATGACCCAAGATTGGCGGGGAAGGGAGCAACGCAGTAAGTCGGTGAAACAAATTAGCTTGCTGGGGACCCCAATAAAACAGCGTGTCCTTCTTCAGTAGCTGTGTCAAGGGATGGGCAATGTCGGTGAAGTTGTGGACGAAACGCCGGAAATAGGAACAGAGGCCGACAAAGCTCCGTACATCTTTCGTGGAATGTGGTGTGGGGAAATGTTTGACGACGCTAATTTTGTCGGAATCAGTTGCACGCCTTTAGCACTGACAAGATGGCCTAGCACAGTGATTGTTTGGCGGCCGAAACGGCATTTGGAGGAGTCGAGCTGTAGGCCTGCCCAAGATGTCACGGGGTGAGAGTAGGCAGATTGTAGAAAGATATTTTCAGATTGTACACGGAGTAATCAGTGTCCTTGAACTAAGATGGCGGAGTGGCAACAACAACACAAGCTTTTGTTCAATCGTC
The DNA here is from genome assembly GCA_013436015.1 of Rhipicephalus annulatus. Classification (NCBI taxonomy): domain Eukaryota; kingdom Metazoa; phylum Arthropoda; class Arachnida; order Ixodida; family Ixodidae; genus Rhipicephalus; species Rhipicephalus annulatus. The sequence goes on from WOVY01001507.1 coordinate 44,858, forward strand.
ATCATCGTCGCCTTCATGGTCCATTCCTTGATGTTAATAATGCCTTGTATCAATATTTTTGGTCACCTCGAAATTCCAACATAGTGTCAGCTTCTAAAGTCAACGTAAAAAAATTCTATGAATATATTTGGCGTTCTGTTTCTCCCATTTGGGACGCGCTATTACAAATAATTCCAGCGTAAAAGGTTTTTGTGAATAGATTTCCAGAAAGAATTGGTTGAATTTTGCTCTCCCGAACAATTGTTGCATAAAAACGTTTAATGAGTACCGGTGGAGGGGTTGAATTAATAAAAACTTCTCTTTCGTAATTGTGTTGCAGAGGCGCCATCTTGGTGGAGGCGCAATGGTAGAAAGCAAACCAAATTGTCGGAATTTCCGGAGCCCTCCTCCCTCATATTTAAAACATCGTTTTGGTTCTTTAAATCCCAGAGAATACTTTTATTGAAACTATTGCTGATTTGATGAGTATTTTCAGTAAAGTAGTTGTGAAGAAGGAGAAGAATGCGTGGATTACCAAAGAATGTAGATTATAGAAGTGTGAGCTCAAAGCCGTTAAAAATTTTACACATCGATTAGCATAATGAAATCTATTTGATCATCAGGACAAGAGATGACAAACTTCAAACGTGCGTGCCGTCTGTGCACTTGTTATGTTTCAAGGCAATTTTTATAGCTCAAAATGTTAAGTACAGCTGGTTAACGCTTCAGTTGCCCCTGTCGTGATATATGTGTTTGACCTAAATTCTGTGGAAGAATAAAAAAAACTCATTCTTTAAAGCTATTATGAAGAAACGGGCTAGTTTAGGTTCTTATGAATTCCACGCACTGCCATGCGAATGTTTTTGTCAATATTAAACGAGATTAAACACTAATGTTTCTTCGATTGAAGTGTTATGAAACTAGAAACTATTACTTGTTGAAGCAAAATGAGGGTGAAAGATAAGAGAAAACTGATACCGGTGTGTATAAGGTATTTAGAGGAATTTTTCAGGCGGCAGAGAACCGTCCCAATGAGTTCGATGAATTCAATGTAAGCAGATCGAACTGGGATTACTATGTTCATTGTGCCGTCAAGATTCGAAAGCAACTCGATGGTACGTAATGAAGTATAACTTTCCATCTGCGGTTGATGTGGCGCAAGTCATCCTCTAGGCACGCATGGATATGCTTATTTGCGGTTTTGATGGAAGTGATGCTTGTCAGGGTTCATATTCGCACATAATATGCGCTCCTTGAGGGGGAGCCTTTTAGGTGTCTGTGATTACCAGCACTGTGTTACCAGCAGACAACAAAATTTCCCGCAGGTATTGCGAATAATTTGTTTAAATTTGCCTTGTATACCTTCGTTAACGAGTGACAGGTAGTAGGAATCATGTGTACCGATATTACTAATTAGGCACTATGCCTTTACTACATAATTTAATAGTAAACGTCGTTGAAGGAGGGGAGCTTGGAACAATAGTTTTTGGGCGTGCTTATGGTTTTTTTATTTCACTTGTATAATCCTAGTGATCCATTTTAAGAGCCCTACTGTAAACCTTTCCAGGAGTTTATTACAAATGAGATGTTTATGCAGCTCCAGAGTTTCGCAAAGGTCCCACCTTTTCTCGAAGATTCTGCCAAAGTATAAGTCAAGAAGCCTGATTTCATTGTTGAAGAATTAAACGTCTAATGAAAGATTTATCAAGGAAGAGAGAAATAGAAGTGAAATATATGCATGTGCGTTTAATTGTCATGCGAAGAATAGGAAATGGAAGAGCAGAGAGGCATCCTCTCGAGTGCATCCGATAGACGACTAAGGTGACTTATGCTAAATACAACCACCGAATTCTCGGAGCTTGGACAGTTCAGTAATATTCGGACTGATTACTGTTACAAATGTCGCTCCCAAAAGCGTTTACATGTCGGTTTCAATGGTAAAAAGGTGGTGGTGGCACGCGCCACGCGCCGAAGATGACGTCACTATTAACCCCCTTAAAACTAACACGCCAAGGATGACAAGGTGCCTTTGATGAAGATAGGCCCTCCTATCAAAACGTCGGGCAGCCTGTCTGAGGCACTTCTACTGTTCAACATGACTATCCAACATGACTATCCCACTACGTGTTTCCATCTGTCGGCTCTCATATAGATTTTAAAAATCAAAGAAGGTATTGGATGTCACGCAGTTCTACAATGGCTGGTTAGCGTGCTCTATACACTCAAGCTGGTATTAAACGCGTCGTTCTTAGACCTATTATTTTTCTAATACCTGACATAACGCCGGCTTTTTTTTACTCGCATTGCTTAGTCCATCAAAACTCAATTATACTACCCGACTTGCCATCGAGGAAAAAGAAGTAAAGGTTGAAACCAAATAATCTACTGCCTTAAAATGAAAGTTATGCGTTGGTGCCATTCACGAGGTAGTTTACAGCAAAAATGTGACTGGAGCAGATAAAAAAGTTCTCGAGTTATATAGCTTAATCGGTGATTCCATTCGTCATTAAGTTTATTTTCGTATGTTCTAGAAAAAAGACTAGTAATAAGTCAAAGGGAAGAAAACTGATCGATAACTGCAGTATGATATTGCTTTTTGAAAACGTTTAAACGTTTGAAGCATCACTCACATCCTTTTTAAATTAAACAAAAACGCTGTTACAACTTCTCTGCCTTTGTATTTACCAATACCATTACGGCTGACACACACACACACACACACACACACACACACACACACACACACACACACACACACACACACACACACACACTCGCACGCACGCACACACACACTTTACTGTAAGCCTAAAAATCATTGGCGTCTACATACCCAAAGAAGGGTTTATGGCTAACTGTTGCTAATCTACCCGTGACAAGGCCTCAAGAAGCATGACAACAAGCAGGAAAGATATCGCGTAACACCCTCCCCCCCTCAATAACAGTGATGCAGGCATTGTAGCAAACACCTGAAAGTAACGTCTACAAACCGCCTGCCCCCCCCCACTCCTCCCCCTTGACATCAACCACTTCTAGAGCCTGCTGATTCAGAAAAATAAAGCTACAAACGGCAGAAAACGTGACACATCGTGAAGGCAAGGCGTCACGTGCGGAAGCAGCAGCAGCCTAACATTGGTCGGGGACAGGAAGCAGCCAGCACAAACGAGTAGCCGTCACCATCCCGGAAGAGCGCTCGAATTGCCATTTGTGTGGCGCTTTCTGCCGAGGCGGCGGCACCGAAAACGGCGTCCGGAACACGGCGCCGTGTGCACCACGATAGCTTTTCTCTTGATGACTCGGCCCGTTAACAGGTCCGCGTCAGTGCATGCGGCTGGGAAGAAGATAGCAGCTGCAGAAAGAGGACATCTGCGGACCGCTTACACGAGATACGAGCGCACGACTGGATGGGCCTACGCAGCACAAAGACAAAACGAAGACCCCCCCCCCCCCCACACACACAAACACGTACTCCACACAACCGCGCGGGTTGTCTCATATAAACGGCGCACATCGATCAATTTTTTTGGGGATATATTCGATCTGAAAAAAAAAACATAGAAGCGCCATTCCTATCAAACTGTTTTCATTACCTTGAAGAATCCAATTGCGAGGAGAGAACGTATTGGAACAAGAACGCCCCTCCCCCCCTCTCGTCCGCGGCTAGAAGACGGGATTGATGGGCTGCGGCACGCGAGGGCCGTACGACCCAGTTTACAGTCACCTCGTGGTGCTTCCTTGATGTCAACGATAACCCTGGAACGACTCTGTTAAGGGCATGTTCGTCTGACAGCACTGGCACACCGAAATTACTTCCTTCTCTTTTTATTGATCCGTCAACTTTGACTTCTGGTTGGACAGGACTTGATGGAAAACAAAGCCGATCCGGACGTCAGCTAAAAAGCGAGCACTTTCGGGGAAGAAAACTGATGGCCTACAATGTTTGACGCCAGTGACGATAAAACGCGATGATCGAGAGTCTGCATAAATAAATAAATAAACAAATAAATAAATAAATAAATACTTAGAAACCTCATTGTGGTTTAAATGTATTTCCACTACAAAACGAAGACCATTGAAAAAGAAATGCAAGTGAATATTGAGTTTTTCTTATACATGGAAAGATGGGCCGACGCGCGATCGATCCCCGTTCTGCCACTCCTTACGCTTATTGCCATAGATCGTAAATGTGCTTCCAGAGTACCACCATGAAAGATTTTGTCATTGTTTCTCCTCACGCCGAGGGCATAGAATGTTATTGCTCGTCACGAGTGTATTGCTGATATTCGGACGCTTTATGTCGTTGGCTGCGCCTGTGCCTTCGTGATGTTCTGCACAAGGCCGCTGCGCCAGCGAACAATAGTGCCGACACTGCAAGTACACCGCATCTCTCAGCTTGTTTACTGCTTTGGTGTTTCTGCATTTTTAAATGCGAAGTAACTGTTTGATTAGTGCGTAACGCTGTCCCTCCGTGCGAACGCACCACGCACCGCAGATGTTGGCGTGGTGCCACGTAGGTCACGCCGCTGCTGCGCGTTTACATCACGCTTCCCTCACAGTGCGCGCTGACGTCCCTCTCTCCCTCGCCTGGCGCGTGCTCGCCGCGGCACCTGCAGCTGCCGCCTCGTCTGTTCGCCCGCAACACATGCCGCTACTGCAGCTCGCTACAACGCCGACTCATCGGTTCACGCGCAATAAATCTGACGTGCGCCTAATGTACGCAATCGAACATGTCTGTACGTGCAACGTACAAGACCTACACCAGCCATCGCTTCAAACTAATCTTCCAGTGCTAACCGCAACACCCACGTTAGCGCCGTTCAAATCGTGACGCCACCCATGCGCAACGCTGCTGCTTCGCATCCTATCAGGGTTCTCTACGGGGAGATGGTGCGGATTTTTTGCTTAGCTTTGTAGGCGTTAAGGTTTACCATGCAATAAAGTCGTGCCAGTGTTGTATCCATTACCAAAAAAGTAACGCGTTATTGGCCTACCTTACCTGTATAAAAAGGTAACCCGTTACCGTTCCCAAAAAAAGTAACGGACGTTACCTCTACCGTTACTATACAAAGATAAATTTTAATCATGTGTTATTGCTACAAGAACTCACGATAAGAATTTTTAAATCTCAAATTTATGTTTCACGTACCCCTTCTAACCCAAAACAAGGATTATATTCAATGTGTTCATTCAACGAGTATTGATTGTACAAATGTACCGGACCTTACCAATGTTGGGGTGACTTAAAGTCGCCTATAGGGTTACATGTAATCAAATTAGCTATGATAATTTACACGAGTTTACATGTTTTACTTGAGAAATTTACATAAATATGATAGCTAACTCATTTTGAGGTAAAATATTAGAAATTGGAGGACACGCCTCCAGGCGATATTTCCCGGCTGTATTGAAAACAACTTGCAATGTTTCATTCAGCTGAGGCTCACCGTGTGCAAGGCCGGCAGCTCATAGGGCGATAACTTCCGCACATACAGCGACCAGGGGCGTAGCCAGGCGGCAGCACACCGGGCTCGCGCACCCCTCCCCAATTTTTGCTGACATAGCATACAAAGTTAAAAATGACCATTACAAGGAGGCGCACGCCCCGAAAGCAATAGGATGACCCCCCCCCCCCCCAGAAAACTTTTTTTGGCTACGCCCCTGACTGCGACGTCTACAGAATAGTTTTTCCGATCAAGTGGGAAGTAAGGTGTAGACAAACATGCTGATATTTTCAATGGAGTACGGCAACAAATTTCTAAATATTTTAACGCGAGAGCGTTGAAGAGCTCATTTCGCAAAAATTCTGCCATCGATGTTGGTGTCGGTGTTGATGTTGGCGTCGTTAGTTGTGGGCGAAAAATTATCATAGTGTCATTGACGAAAAATCCAGAATGGTACTAATGAAAGAAATAATATGCAGCAGAAAATGCTGTAGGCAAGTGTGCTCAGATTTGGGTGCACGTTAAAGAGCCCCAGGTGGTTGAAATTTCCGGAGCCCTCCACTACGGCGCCTCTCATAATCATATGGTGGTCTTGGGGCGTTTAACCCCATATATCTATCTATAAAAGAAGTAATAAAAACTTTGGCCCGAGTAGGAGTCAAACCCACGCCGTCTGCGTAGAAAGTCAGTGTTCTGCCTCAAAACCCTGCTTCTGCTTGAAACATGTTCGGGAAAAACACTATATGAATGTCATGCAGTAAGACGAGTCTCCTTAAAGCATGTTTATTGTATGGCAGAAGAGTACAATCGCACCAAGTGCCAAAATTTATTAATTGTGCTTTGATTGGTTGTTTCAAATGCTTACCCATTACGAAGCACTCGTACATGTTTCATCATTAAAATGTGATATCTAAGTGGCTCACTGAGCCAGATGACCCTGCGAACGAGCAGAGACACCACGAGCGCATGCGCGGCACACTGAGAAAGCTACGTTTGTACGGAGTGAGCCGCTCCGAGCTCATTGCAAAGACCCTGCTCGATCGTCAGTAGCTTCAACCTTGCTTCACAGGTGACGCGGCAATGCTGTCCACTGACACAAGTGGGACATCGATCAGCTGTTATTTTTCCTTTCATATTGTGCTCCGCTGGCCCCTTCGCTCCTCTGAAGGGCCAGCCGGCTTACTGTGCCACTCAGCTATTACTCACTGCTATCAGCAACAAAACCAGCCACTTGTACGGCTGTGGAGGGGTGCTTGGCTCTTTACTGACACGTAGTGAACACTTGCCAACATTAGTACAGCAGGCATTCTTCAGAATATTTTGCAATAGACCATGTTACACGCACAGATGCTCATTACTTTGAGGCACGGTTGAGGTGTCTTCCGAAAACAGAGCCCGATCACGCTGTTGCGTTCTACTCTTGAGGCGAAGCTGAAGCGTCCACCACATTTTTTTGCATGGTTGCTCTAAACGAAAACACTGTTGTATGAAACCCTAAGAAGAGTATAGTGGCGCCAGAATATGCAATGAATATACGCTTGATTTCGCGGCTTTAAAAAGGAAGGCCCTTTCGGTTTTCAGGTCGAGGTGACATCTATAGGCATTGTTGTGCAGAGATGGTTGCATCCTTTGTAGTGTGTAGAGTTGACCAGACGTTCTCCTGGACCTGTCTGTTGTGCATTTCCGTAGCCACGAATATACGCGGTTCGAACTCTACTTTTCACGCGGTCAAAAACTTTCATGTTTCCGCGACAGGAACTCAAGTTTGCTATATCACCCACTTGCTTGCTTTGACATGGTCTGAGCTCATGAGTGATGCTATTTCATTACGAGAAACGCTTGACATCAGATAGCTCACTAAAAAATATTGACACGAGCGTTGGCTGTGCTGGAGTTCATATCCACGAGAACCGATGTCTCAGATCAGTAATAAAGTAGGAAAGAAGAAGGAGACGGAGTAAAAAATAATCGTGCTTCTCATCTTGCCGAGCAATAATGTGATGGTACACACAAAAGTTTTTTTTTTGCATTTATAATGTAACGTGTTATAAGACACGTGTCAGATAAGAGACACCGGAATATCTGAAGTTAAGCAGAGTATATTATATAGTTACTTTAGGATAAAATGCAGATTAGAATAGGCAGTACCCATTATATACCCGGTGAACGGCTCCGTTTCTGCTTCTTGCGTTGTAGATCATGTGCGCAAACATGGAAACCATGAAGTTTCCAATAAATACACTAGAGGAAACTCTGGCACTTGTGTCTATGGGACGTGCAACGCACGGCGCTTCATCAAGTTTGGCAATGATGGATAGTACGCAAATTTGTCCTGCATCCGAACTTTCGGCTCTGTTTGAATTCGCCAGTCTTGGAGCTGCTTTGTCTTGAAACAATCAGCAAATGTTCAGCAGTTGCCCTTCCCCACCTTAACCCTTTTAGGCTCACCAGTTCAAACGGGATCACAAAGTTGATGATGGTTCGTTCTTTTCTTCTTTTCAAAACGAAACCGCAACACAACAATAAAGAGAGCAAAAAGTGCGTTCGAAGTCCACAAACGCGAAGACTACGTAATTTTGCGTACTAGCAATTATTTCCATTGTGTCTGAACGATCGCAGCGCCAGAGTCCCCTTTAGTTAAAATTTTTAAAAATGCCATTACTGAAACTAGCTAAAAATACTTTTATTTCTAACAAAAACAAAAAAACATAACCTAAGTAATTAACAAGACTATAAAGTTAGCAACGCAACTGTGGATGAGTGCCCCTTGCCTAAAGTTCAATGAAAGCCCTTTGCCAATTATCTAAGAGTAAACACTTGAAAACGTCATGATCATACTATTCATTAGCTTTTCAATTCCTAGAAAATACATTCTCACAAAATTATTATTGGCTTATAAACTTCGGACGTATTTTAACTGCCTCGTTATCTACAATGGGAGCTTGCGACTAAGATGCTGCGCCACCAAGCTCGAAGGCGTGGATCCTATTCTCTGCTACGTTGGCCACATTTCGAAGGAGCAAAACGTGAAAAACACCTATGCACTCGAATTTATGTGCACAACAAAGAACCCCAGTTGACAAAAATTAATGCGAATATCCTCCACTTCGGCGTGCCTTGTAATTATATCCCGATTTTGGCACGTAAATCTGCCGGATATATAATATGGCAGATACCACGTACAGTGGGAATCGATGATGCGAAGAACAAATGAGGGAGGTTGATATGCCACTTTAAAATGAGCACAACGTTACGAGGTAGACGTAAATTATGCCGTACATGACTTGCATGCCACGATTATCCTGTTTAGACGTTTCATTTACCTTAGTCGTCTATTCACGTCATTTTATACCAAATTTAGTATCACCTGACATAATATGTGGAGCTAGCACATTGACCACGATATGCTATGAGCGTAGCATGTAGTCATCTTTTACATTTCATGCATATCTTGACCATCATGTTTAGACGTGCCATTTACCTTCTTCGTCTATCCAGGTCATGAGATACCAAACTGAAACATGTGGAGCTAGCAAAATGGCTGCAAGCGCGCTGTGAGCGTAGCATGTAGTAATGTTTTACATGACACACATGTCAAGATTTTCATTGTTGGACGAGTTATTTACCTTCGTCGTCCATTCACGTCACGTAATACCAAATCTCGTATATGTGGAGCTAGCGAAATAGCCGCGAGCACGCTAGGAGCGTATCATGTAGTCATGTTTTACATGACACGCAAATCATGGTTATTATGTTTGGAAGTGTCATTTACTTTAGTCGTCCATTCGCGTGACGTATAACCAAATTTGGTACATGTGAAGCTAGCGAAACGGCCGCGAGCGCATCATGAGCGTCGTATGTAGTCTAGACGTACATGACATGCATGTCATGATATCTACGTTAGGGTCTGTCACTTATGTTCGCTATGCATTGACGTCATACCTTACCAGTTTTGCAAAATATCATGTGAAAGAAACCACCACAAGAGCAGCACGACCATGAAATGTAAATCATTACATTCATGACATACAAGTCAGAATTTTCATGTTATGACTAATCAATTATGCTTGTCACACAGTCATGTTATGCCATACCAATTTCGGCATAGATATATTCGAAACGGCCAGGAGAGCTAAAAGTCGAAGGCGGCTAGATAGATAGATAGATAGATAGATAGATAGATAGATAGATAGATAGATAGATAGATAGATAGATAGATAGATAGATAGATAGATAGATAGATAATCTGAAAGTCACCGAATTTCGCTAAGAAATGCATTTAAAATTTATATTTGAATTGTTCCTCGTGTTGGAAGAAACGAGAATGGTTTCGGTTAAAAAGGAAGTAATATAGTTTTGCAGCTTCACGCTTGTTACAACGTGGTGCACACATAGGTTGTTCTTCGGTATTTTTGCTTGAACGTGACCAGTACTATCTGTGTTTCTCGGAGCCGAGTTAATAATGTTTGTTCATCATGCATTTCGTCAGAAATCAACGTTGATCCCCATCATTCGTCTGCGCGAAATTTCCCGTGACCCTGTGAACGGGGCCTGGCGGTGGCCGAGCATTGACATCAGAAAGAAAAACCGATAGGAGTTTACACAACTGTCTTATCGTATGTCGTACGGTGCTGAAATAATGAAAGCCACTTTTGATTGATGTGCGGGGTTTGACGTATACGTCAAACCCCGCACATCAATCATAAGCCTGGAAGACTCGTGGCTCTGCAGAGATCCAGATTTTTCTCTCACCCACTTTGGAATTCTGCAAAAAAATATTCGGTCTAAAATAGGAACGTATTTACCACGCCTACTAAGCGAAATGAATCTACGGGGGCCACCGTTCAGAGACGTGTTCAGATGTTCATGGTCAAAACCTCAAAACCACTCTGGTGACGTAGCTATCGCAAGTACTACGAACTTTTGTATGAGTTCGGTGATTTGCGGTTTCAGAAATAAGGCATATTGACGGTGTTAAATACATATCCAGGTCCTGTAATAAATGCTTAGCTCCACATCAAGGTGCTTCAAGATGTAGTTTTTTTGTAATGGTTTACTTTTATTCAAACCTATTACAAAAAAAACTGCCCGTTTCTTATAAGTTGGAGTCATGTAGTTCGAGTATCTCAATTATCCTAATAAGTAAGCCTGAGCCTACCTGTTTAATTTTGCTGACAATGAGTTGATTGACAAATTCAAATATGTTTGGAAAAAAGTAAACTGCCACGCGTATTCATCAATACAAAAAAATTGCTAAACTTCACGTGCCATGGCGATCGACGTGATACGAAGCATGCGGAGGTAAGGTTACCGTGTTGTAATTTATTTATTGAGTCACACGTTGTGAAATGACACTGAATATATGTACAAATGTTGTGCTCACAGACATATATGTTTGAAGTGCTGCAGATTTTTATATGACCAGTTGATTGCACTTGCGCAACAATGCCAACAGGAAAACGAGTATGAGCAACACCAGAAGCGATAAGCTGATATAAAGCGCTAGTGCTCGCGAGGATGGTAGCCCAGAACACTGCTACATAAATCAACTTCAGCAGTTGGCACCTCACTAGAACAGACCTTTTTCAAGCACACTAGCGCCGCCAACGGGTGCGCAAGCACTTTTGGGAAAAGTTGGTACGCCAAAGCAGCAGCCGCCGCGGAGCACGCGGGCCTCACGCTTCAACATTCCCTTTTCAACGTGCCAGCGAATCTCAGATCAAGTGAACTCGAAAAGATGTGATATATTACCGCGTGATTCCCTCACAAACTTCAGTGTTTAGGCGCGATGGCCTGTCTACTGTTTGCGCTTCTTCCCCTGTTCAACCAGCTCAGAGGCTCAGAAGCTATTAATTATTATCATTCTTCAGCGTCAGTCCGCCTTCGGCGTAAATGAAAGGCAGTACAACTTGGTAGTTGGAAAGGTGCAGGCACTGTTAATGAATTCACGGACGCATTAGAAATTAATGTTTTCTGACGCTGTTTACGAGTAAATTGTACGGATCTGGCATATTTAAAGAACGACTTGGAAATAACCGCTATTCCGTAAAATAAAATACATTTACTAGATCGTGTGCACAACACTTGCACGACATGCACATACCAACTTTCCTTGGCATCCTAACTACAAGTTGGCATAAAACTTACAAGGTGAAAATTAAGAAGTAGGACGAGGAAAAAAATATGCACACCGGAAACGCTCACTCGCTACTGAAAGATTATCGCACGTGTTAAAAAAACATAAGTAAGGAAGCGGGGGCGCATCGCGTATGTCAAAAACAGGCATAAAAAAGCAAAGAACCAAGACACATGTATACAGTAGATCAATAAAGTTAAGTTTCTTGTGTTGTTGTGATAGCGAAGCTCAATTGACTCAAACGACGTGTGGTGTTCTTTATGATACATTGGTCTGATTAGGGTGACTGTGCAAGATTACCAGGCTTTCAAAAATGAAATTGCATCTGCATGGCTGAAAATTTGAGGTGCCATAAGATGTGTACTCTTCCTATTTAGGCGCGTAACTTGTCCATAAAAATTTAAAAAAAATCGATAGCTGTAGTACTTCTCTGCTGTCTTGTGATAACGGCCCAATCAAACCGCGATGATATTAAAAGCCATAGCGCTTTATGAGCAGTTAATTGTTGAATAACTATAAATTCAGTGTCCCAGCTCACAATCCTCACGATATCATGTTTTGATGACATGTATCGGTACGCAACAACTCGCATGCTGCTCATCTTCTATGTTTGATGTGCACCCGCCCAGCGATACTTACACTGAATGCGTTATTTATTTCACATTTTATACGTAGATATACGTAGAGGTGCGTTCGGACCCTATTCCACAAGCGGCGGCATGGTCTTTTCGCTTTGTGATCGCACGGCGCCAAGAAGCAGCGGGTGGAGGAAGAGCCGGTTCCCTCGGCGTACCAACTTTTCTCATAGTGGTCCGCGCGCCCGTGGTGCGTTGCGGGATTGCTTGAAAAAGGTATATTGACGTTACCTTGACGCAACGGCTGTATCACAGGAGTACATATGTAATGTTTTCAAAAGTGGATAGCCCAGCACTGCAAGCACAATTGACGTTTCAGGAACATCAGGGTCCACCTGAAAAGTAGTTCCTAGACCTGGTGACTCTGTGGTATACAATACTTGATTTTCACGCAGTATCCTAGGGTTCGATTCCTGCCGGGACCCTGTCAATGTTTTGAGTGACAGGTGTCACCGTCACTCACGTATATGTATACGTGTCTATATATATCAAAATGCAAGAAATAAAAAAGACAGAAAGACTCCGGCGCGCGCGATTGAACTTGGGTTCTTTCAATCGTGTGTGCGAGTAGTTAACCTCTGAGCCACCGAGGAGCCTGTCCTTCTCTGGCCAAACGGCAAGCTGTTTATATCTACCACTTGCCGCTGCTCACGGGCATCTCGGGGGGATGCATCATGTTTTCAGCTTTATCAGCAAGATGGCGCAACGAGCGTGCGTCGCCACTTCGCGCGACGGCACGTGCTCTTATCTTCCACGCGTACTTTGCCCCGCTTAAAGAAGAGGAGCGACGCTCCTTCACACGTCTTTGTCTCCGGTAGGAAGGAGGGGAGGCTAGCCTCGGCCTTTACCAGGAACAATTCTGTTGTAATTACCGGGCGCACAAAGGTCCCTGCAATCATTGCAGTCTCCGTCTCAGAAAAGATCGCACTTTTCAGACACAACGAGATGCTTTTTCGCGTGCATCTGTTCCTGTGAATACGTTTCGTGCGTCATTTGTACGTCAGAAACGTGGGGCACGTTTCGATCTGGTTTCCATTCTTCGCGGGACTTCGCAATTTGTTGCTAACACGTTCATTGCTTCGTCTTTGTGGCAAAGCTGTGACTTTTTTGGGACCTCATTCATAGGCACTTATGGAACTTCGCTGACCTGTTTAACTTTCATTCCACTCAAGGCTAGATGGCTTTTATTCCGATTATAGAGTTAATAGAAGTCTTGTGCCATTTTCAAATTCAAATGTACAATAATGTTGCCCACCTCTTTCACACTAAGTACGTTTCGGCCATTTTTGTTGACCAAAAATAGAGCAGAAGATATATGAAGCCGTCCGCCTGGCGACTGAAACATGCGTGGCGTTGATTCCTCCTGTTGCTCTAACTAAGTGAACATGTGAGAGTTGAGTGTAGAAAAAAAGGAGAGGTGTACGCCACCTTCTGAAAAAGCAGTCCAATGGTTATTGGACTAACAAGGTAACAGCTGTTAATGAACATTATTTGACAGCGGACAAACGTTTACGAATCAGTTTTACGAATCTACCAAGTCTCAAGGTCACCCGCTCAGCAAATCCACATTGGAATCTTCAGAATCTGTCAAAGAATTTCACAGCTGTGGCAAATGCTAATGGGCACTTTATGGTAGTTTGCTGAGTGGGGTGGTTCAAAATACAACCTTTTTTTTCCTGTGACCTGCTTTAAATTGACATTTTTTGTGCTCCAAAAGTAACATCTTGGTGCTTCGAAAATTGCTTCAACTTCTATTTCGGCTGGTGCACCCCTCTGTGGGACATGTCTATGCACCTTAAATGTGCAGAGACATACCCCACATAACTTGACTGCCATGCATAAGTTGAAGCCACGGATAAGTTGACTCTTCCTTTTGCACATGACGACACCACCCTGCCAACAAAAGCACTGTGAGAGAGATACAAGTGTCCTGCCACCCGTAAGTCTTTCTACGCGTAAGTTGAAAAACAAGTTACGGGTGGTAGGACGTTTGATATATTGCAAGTATCAGTAGAATACAATTGTAGTCTCAGACTTTTCCGCATCTCTCTAGGCCGCCCCGTGACACGCTATTCTCTGTACTGTGGTTGTGCAAAGAGAACACGTGACTTCACTTGTTGCTGGTGGCTGGGCAAGAAAAACAATTTATCGTTTGTTAGTGCTCTCGTAATCAATCTGAAAGTGGGCTGTTATTGTTGTCGTACTGCTCGAACTCTCATATTCACAGCTGCCATCTAGAGGGTGGCAATGGTGATGACCCTTTTTAGGATGGCTCTGGCCAGCTTGTGAATGAAGGTTGTGTTTTTGTTAAGAAATTCCGCCTTTCAGAGAAGATTTCAGGCGAAGGTTTCCAAGAAGCATAAAAAAGAAAGAAAAAAGGCATCGTGAGTATGCTGTATGCAGATGTAATCTTGTGGGTGTAGACTGTATTCTTGTTTTCCGCATCCACCTACGAATCAAGGTTAACTGATTGATTGGTTTTGCTTCTGCTACATAGCCCCGCCGCGTTGGTCTAGTGGCTACAACATTTCCGCCGATGGCCTACAACATTTCCGCCGATGGAAGCGGAAATGTTGTAGGCCCGTGTGCACAGATTTGGGTGCACGTTAGAGAATCCCAGGTGGTCGAAATCTTCGGAGCCCTCCACTACGGCGTCTCTCATAATCATTAGGTGGTTTGGGGACCTTAAACCCCACATATCAATCAATCATTGTTTCTGCTACATAGATTTTCAGGGTTCGTGCTTGAAATGTTTGTGCAAAATTGCTATTTTGGACTGTTCAGCCGTACCCCAGAAAAAAACTACGCATTTTTCCAATGTAATGTACTGGGGGTCTGTGTGAACAATGAAACTTACCGGGAGTTAGTGGTAGTATTCACATGAGTGATCATTTGTTAATTTAGTAGCAAGTTTGTACACACAGTGCTTAGTTTTTTGCGGTAAGTATGCTATTTTGATCACTGCAGTGTACTGACTCTGTACTTTAACTGCTTTATAGGTTTCTTTAAGGACATTTTATATTGTATCCTTTTATGTGACTTTTCAAACAACCTGTCTCTGCTAGTGGTTACAATGAAGCTAATTGTTCTGTGCTATCTCCTGTTGCAAGAGAACTGCAGTGGTGAGGATGAAAAGGTGGCTGCCTCCTTGCCAAAGTCCCTCTCGGTTACACCCAGTTCCGTTGAGGCATTGTCTATGGATGAGGACGACCCAGCTGGCACTTTTCAAAAGCTGGTTTGTAGCATCTTTCAGTTACATAAGTGCCAAAAGAGTCTTGCCATCATGCTATATTTATATACAAGTCTTTTAAAAATTTTTAAGCTTGAAGTTTGTTCTAGCGAGGCGATTATTGAATGCTAGTATGGAAACCTCACTTATGCCCTCTAGAAACAACCCATTTTAAGACACTTTAGAATTGTAGCAAAATGTCATTACTTTGCCAGGTAGACACAAAAACCAAGTGAGGCGTCAAGCATCATGTGCACAGTGCTTGTGGTGTTTGTGAATAGTTTTGGTCAGACTCAGTGCTGCAAACAGCCTTAGTTTTTGTTGATGTAAAGTTTTTGTAATACTTAATTCCATAATGGCACTTCCATAATAGAAACCTATGGAATAGAATATTTTTATCAGAAGTTTTGCATGAAGCCCTTTCGTTTAGCTTTCTTCTAAAATCGAGTAAACTTTACATGAAGATGAAATATGCCAACTATGAAGCGCAGGAATGAAAATAGACAGTTGCAGTTTAAGTAATTCATGGCTTCATGTTGTAGGCCTGTGTGCTAAGATTTGGGTGCACGTTTCTTCCCCAGGTGGTCGAAGTTTCCGGAGCCCTCCACTACGGCGTCTCTCATAATCATAGCGCGGTTTCGGGACGTTAAACCCCACATATCAATCTACCAGAGATCTAAGAAATAGTGAAGCTGTAGCAGGAAGCGTGCCAAGCCTCTTACCAAATGCTGTACGGGGGCCAAATGCTGTACGGGATTTCTGTAGAGCATTTGGTAAGCACGCGCGGGAAATAAAGCACGGGCTTGTGCTCCACACCACATGTTTGTAAGAATAAACATTTATCGACGCGTCATATGAGAGGAGATTGAGAAGTTTGCAGGTATACCGGGGCATCAGCAAGCACGGGACTGGGTTGATTGGCAGAACATAGAAACGAGAGACTTCACATTGCAATTGGCGTAGTTAGGATGATGATGATGATGATGATGATGATGATGATGATGATGATGATGATGATGATGATGATGATGACGACGACGACGTGTCTTAGTTTCTGAGATTGTGTGCGCGAATTTTGGAGGCCCCAATGCGCCTTCGCATTAATATTAGAAATGGCGTTGAAGACGTCAGATTTTTGTTTGATGCGTACATGCGTGCTGTTGTTCTTATGTGTTTACATGTGCCTACCACTTCGATGAAAGCCACCCTATAAAAGGGAGACGAGGACCGAGCCTCACAACGCCAACACGCATGATTGATTTGTCAGGTGCGCACACCTGCGAAATCTCAAATTGCGCAGCCACGCCTGTAAGCCTGCCGAAATACATAACCAACACCACCGGGATAAGAAATTGATCAAAAGAAAGGACATCGACTACAAAACTTTATGGTCTTCATTCATCACGTGCAAAGCGTTCCTGAAGTTACTTTTGTCGCATTCTTTACTATTGTCATGGAGAGAAGAGTGCAAAGATTAGGCACGGACAACTAGTAATCAGGGGTCACAACACACCTGCTTCATTAATTACACAAGCACACAGGGACCAAACATTCACGAGTGCATGTATAATTGCTGACGTCGAAAAATTACATTGTAAATTCTTCAGAGCTGTTGATGACATTACTGCGTCCCTGGAAGACAATAATTGAAAATGTCCGCCAGTTCTTTCATGTCGCACGCTAATTTTCTATATATTCTGGTGATACGAATTTCATAAAATACGAATATTTGTGGCGACCCCACAACATTAGTACAACTATTGTTTTACCCTACATAGGCGGTTTAGTTTCTGGAAGTATTCTCACACACTTGCCGAACTGAGTTCCAATAAAGCGATATCGTAATGTACACTTACGACCAAAAACCAATGTTCTTTCGCGTATATAGCCTTTAAAAAATACCAAAAGAACGCTGCATCCAGCTGATTGATGTATAGACGGAATTGAAGTTGCCACCATAATATGGCATTGCGACCACAAGAATGTGACATAACAGAATTGGCGGTGAAGCAGACTCACGTTTGTCAGTGTGTTATATTAGGCTGTTATAACAACAAAACACAACCTGCTTTTTTTCCTCCCCCCTCCCACCCATATTTACTATAAGCTAGCCTGACACTTCACTGGAGTGCGTGTCCAAACATTCGCTCACTTCAACAACACTGGTATACGATGCCGTGCTGACGGTTTATCTCTGTAGCCCTAATATCTATTATACTGAATGTGCTGTGATATATGGACTGCCCGTATGGGTGCCTGACGCGCGTGGACAGGCTCAGCACGTGAGATATACCAAACAGCCGAGTGCGTTCACGAGCCACCGAACCGCGGGAGAACATTTCCACCGCGTCACGATTGCGTCATTTGGAAAGAGAGAGAGAGAGAGTAGTGGCAGAGGCATGGAAAGACGCCATTAGGTATGGTGAGCATGTCTCAGTGTCTGTTGGGATGGAAATAGAGGGAAGAACAAAAGAGGAAGAACGTTTTCAGTGGTCAGGGCTGGTGGGGCTCAAGCTCAGTGAGTGATGGCGGAGTCCAGAGGGGAGGCAATGACCCCTAGGATCTACTCCTACGGAACCCATTAAACAGTGACGCAGCTGGAGTAACTCCTGCAGGCGAGCATTCACCTGCTCCGATCTGCCGCTGTGAGTGCCTCCGACGAAGATGCGTGAAAGCTCTGTATGACGCCGTCAGATGTGTCTTGAGCAGTCAATATGCCAAATGAGTTTTTCAGAAGCCCGAAAGGCGGGAATAAGCTCAGGGAAAGAGAAATATCTATCCACCTGACTGCAGCGTGATGCCGAAGCAAGCATATTTTCTTTGTTGGTTTGGGCTATAGTTATTTGGACGACAATTTCTCTGTTACGGGCGTCATACTCATCGCTGGCTCGAGCACCCGCTGAAGGCACGCCCATATAACAGCTGAAAACATCTTCTTGTGTGCCTCAAGTTATACACAAGCGTGTGAGCGTTTAAGCAAGAGTCAAAAGAAGAGGGGCCGGGGACAGAGAATGTGGGCATAAAAGCGCTAATAAATGTGCATGTAGTTGAATGGATAGCAACATTATTGGGCTCTGTGGATGCCACCATTACTTTAACAGCAAAGCTGTTTAAGGCTAGCCGTAATGTGTCTGACTATCCCGAAAAATAAACGAGTATGTGCACACAAATAGGCTGGATCCCCCTGCTCCCTACTGATCCACTAAAAGAGAAGAATGCAATACCTAGTCCTACACTAACGGGAAACGCAATGGCAGCTGCAATAAGACCCCGAAGCGATGGGACGCTTAAGCTAATGACCACGGTCCCTTAGATTTATGAGAGATACGAACGCTTGGAATTAAGCATGAGGTTATGTCTGCTCGGGCATCCATGTCGTGTCTATGACTGCATGAGAGGTGCCAATGCTTGGTTTAAGAACGAATTGCTGCCTCTAGAGATTAAACATTCATGTCATGCACGTGACTGTTTGTGCTATAACTCCAATCTATCTGCGCTAAAAATCAACGTACAAACAATTAGGCATGATCTTACTAAAGCCTCACAACGACCTAAGAACAACCTTAGAAAATCATCACCTAAAGCTAAGGCCTATAAACTATCTAGAAGCAACCAGATTAGTCCTGCAGAATCGTCCCGTTCAGTTGTTTAAAGGCTCGCGCGACTACGTGCATAGGGCAAGCCTCGCCAATGTCTTTTCTTTTTCTTTGAGTACGAGGTCGTGTCACAAAATCATGTAGCATGTTGGATGATATGGTCAAAGGACAGGAGAGTACTCACACAAGCCTTTCACTGCGTTGCTTCCTGTCCTTTTTGTTGTTTTCGCTATTACGCTACATATCAGAATCGCGGTAACAGCGGCCGCATTGTGATGGTGAGATGGAAAATACGATCGTCTGGCACATAATAATTATTAATGTTTAAAGTTCCAAAACCACCATGTAATTATGAGAGACGTCGTAGTGGGGGACTCCTCACATTTTGACGACCAGGGTTTCTTTAAGTTGCTAATAAATCTAGGCACAGGTACGGACCTCAAGCATTTTCGCCTCTGTCAAAAATGCGGCCACCGTAACCGCGACTCGATCCCGCGACATGCGGGTCAGCAGCTGAATGCTTTAGCCACTAGACCTTGATGGCGGGTGTCGTTTGACACGCATAATCACAGAATTTAAACTTTTATTCCATCCACCGACTGTTGTGTCGTCCTTAACAACAGCTATCTATCTTAATAATTACACGTGTTGCTCAGCTTAATTTCTTGCACTTATATCAACCGAAATATGAGCCTCATTGGTTTACCTGTTATTCGCAGCACTGTCTTTCTGTGTCTTAATGTTACGCCTGATTCATTTTTATTTTGTGTCTAGCTGCACAGTGTTTAACTTCTCCAGATTGTTTGTGAATCTTCAAATATCCATCCGTAAGTAAGAAGTGACAAAAAGGACCTTTTTACGCATTTAAACGGTAGCGGTAAGCTGCCCACCATAATATAGTGATGCCTGCCTTATTCATCCGCACTTATGTTCATTATACTACCAATTTTGTTCTCATTACCAGGGAAACACGCTAATTATTGACGTAGATAAACGTAATCCGTAGATACTGACTAGCTCTAATACATTTTTGTGCAGCTGACGGGCTATTTAACTATACATTCGTACTGCTGCCTTATAAATCGCACTTTAAAAAATAAAAAATAATAAATCTAGTTTTACGCTTTGCCAACTGAAAATCTCAGTTAATGGTTCAAGTAATGCCTATCATGACTGAACAGTACAATATCATCTGAAAACCATAGGCTGCTCATATATTCTTCAATGGTTTTTAATACTAGTCTGTCCTAGGCTGTTGGCTTCAATACCACTGAGCATGCCATGGGATTATCCGAGAGATTTCTTTCTCCGTGCCTGATCTCTCTCTGAATAGAAAAGTAGAAATTTTAACGCAATAGCGTTAAAGAGCTTGTTTCACAGAAATTCCAGCGTCGGCGTTGGTGTCGTCGGCGTCGTTGGTTGCTGAGCGAAAAGTTATCATCTTATGCCTGACCGAAAGAAAAATGAAGACCGATGCAAATATATTCGACTTTATTCGAGGAAAACAATCTGATAAATTACAGACAACACGGCATTTCAAAAAGGCTTCTCAACCATCACACAACTGTTGGAAACCATTCATGACATTGCAGCTATCCTAGATAAGCAAGGCCAGGATTGACATGATTTTCCTAGACTTTGAAAAGGCCATTTGACCTACTTGTCACATTCCAAAACTTCTCTCAAAGCTTACGCCTATATTTAAATACGACTCATTAATTTCATAGGATTGAGGCCTACCTCTTTTGCCAAAATCAAATAGTTTGTATCGATGACGTCCACTCCTATTCGCAACTGGTCAAATCAGGAATCCCTCAGGGTTCAGTGCTAGGGCCACTTCTGTTTTTTTATTTTTATAGACAATATTACCCATGACGTTCCGGTTACTAACAAGCTATTTGCGGATAACTGCATTCTTTATCGGAAAATACGTAGTGAAGATCACCAGATTCTTTTATATGCAGCGTTAATGAAAATATCTTCTTGATGTGAAGTGTGGCAGGTGAAGGTTAACGAAAAGCAAAACGGTAGCTATGACCGTAACATATAAATGGTACCCTTTGCAAAACTCATATTTCATAAATGGTCAAAAACTATCGTTTGTTAACACCTATAAATATTTAGGGGTTGTATTAAGCGCAGATTTTGAGTTGAATGAGCATATTGATTACAAAAAAAGCCTTACACCAATTAGGAATTTCTATGAGGTGCTTCGCGCAAGTCAGCCCCAAAAGCAAAATTGATTGCGTATAAAACTTTTATCCGTCCAATCCTTGCATACTCATCTGTGGCTTGGAATCCTCACAACCAAGTAAATAATAACACACTTGAAAGGATTCAAAGAAAAGCAATCCGATTTGTATATATTTGTTACAGCTATCTTAAGTCACCTAGTGAACTGTTGAAAAGAACTGGCCTGGATACATTGCAGGTAAGGCAGCAACACGATCGATTAAAGTACATTTTTTTTTAATTTAGCACGATAAGCTCCGAACAAACAAAGATGCGTATATAGAAACTGTTCGCTGTCGATCTACTCGTTCTGAGGCTCCGAAATAACTGAAGGAGTATTCCTGGGAAACAACAGCCTTTAAAAACTCATTTTTTTCCGCGCACTAATACTAACTTGAAATGCTCTGCCTGGAGGTTTGATGAACTGCGAGCATATTCAGTTGTTCATAAAAAAAACTTAGACACTGGCATCCCACATACCTTCCATCTTCTTTTCACCTAGCTTTGTAACATTTCTTAAGATAACATTATGGTATGCTTGTGTGCAGGGCTTTGTATTCTGACTCATTGCTGGTTTTCTGCCCTGGTATATGGCGGTTTTTTTTTCGCTTTTTATTTTGTGTTTTTTATAAGCAGATGCTTGTCGTCATTGCCGTTGTGTTGCTTTCTTGCTTTTTTTTTCCATGCGTGCAAGCGAAAAATCGCTATTATTGTGTGAGTACTGGCGTTTCACTTTTTCGCAATCTTGTAGCTACGCGTAGTATGTTTTCTTTTTTGTTGAATTTCTGCATGCTACCTCTTTTGTGTCACCCATCCCTGCCTAAAGCCTCATGTGAGAGGCTGGCAATATTTCTGAAACAAATAAATAAAATAATTCAACCACAAAAAATCTTAGGTCAGTGCCGGGACCGAACCATGGTTGTTTGGGTCCAAGTGGGGATCGAGCTTGGATTGTTTGCGTGTAAAGCGGATGTTCTATCACACGGCCACGCCTTCTGCTTGTGAAAACAGTCAAAGTCAAAAGAACTTCCTCTGCCTGGAAATGCAGCTAAAGTAGATTTCATGTTTCAAAAAAAAAAAAGCACGCGTCCTGTATACATGTTTTACAATGCAACATCAAACATTGCAGTAATAATGCGTGGTACAAGCGTCCATTACCAACCGGGCGTCAAAATATGTGATTATCATAATGGCTCCGTGGTTGAAAGGTGGCACCCTACTACAAAAAACATACGCGCTACTGCGCCTATTCCCTTAAGGCCACATAGTGGGTGCATAGCGAATTCGAAAAGGTTTCATGCACTAACTGCAAAAGTACGCATTACGGACAGCATGTCGCTATCACGTTTGACTCCAAAAGGCGAAGTTTTAGGGTCCCCTATTCTTCTTTATGGTTTTCAAGTGTAGATTTGAAGTAGTTGGGGCGTCTTCATAGGTATGCGCAAGATATATCTGCGTCTGCATCCTGTACTCCTTCACTACGCAATGCATTCATCTTTGATGGCATCTTCAGTCAACTGAACGATATTTAGTAAGCTACAAATTAGAACTAACAGACAAGAAAGCCAAGAAAAGCATAGAAAACTTTCATTTGCTTTCCTTCGTTTCCTGCCTGTTGGTTCTAATTATTGTTGCTGTTTAACAAAAAATGAGCCTTTAAACTTGCCTCTTTATTTGTACTTTAGTAAGTCATGAAAGTCATGTAAAACGTTTGGCTGCACTCAATTACTTGGTTTAAATGACTTGTGACATGAATATGACTTGTTTCAGACTACGCCTTCGTATGATCAGAATGTTCTCTCGGTGGGCTGAAACCAATGGTAGCATTGATTGTGTTACAGCTATCGAGCATAATTCCACGATGCATTTCTGCGATTAGTTTCTGCATACCAGGGCTTGAATAGTCGTGTACATAATTTGTGCCTCGTATCTAAGGAGCACTTTTTTCTTGTCAATTCATGTGACATGGTAGTTGTATCTTGATTTGTGAAATATGGAAACTTCGTTGTCGGCTTGTTACTACCCACTCCTGCTTTCAGCCTCACCTAGAGGCTAACGTTATTATGTAAGTAAATAAATAAGTGAATAAATAAATAAATAAATAAATAAATAAATAAAACACGAAACCACTTCTTCACCCTTCTAGTGGGTCAATACTTTTTAACGTTCTAACATTATATCTATATGCACTAATTTTGGCCTTATTCTGACTGCCTACTGAAGGTAAAGATCATATGTATTGTGTGTAGGTGGGGCTCGTAGCCAGGGGTGGTGTTCGGCCTAAGAGCCCCTCAGCCGAAATATGGATGTATAGGGGTGTTTTTTATTGAGAACGAATAATAAAAATTGTTGTTTTTCAATGCCTTCAACACCTTCGCCTTCCATCCCCCTCTCAAAAAAAAATCCTAGCTACAGATCTAGTAGAGGGGCAAAATGCTTTCACGTGTAATGTTCAAACTATTTTTTTCAAGGAGAAATCATTATGTAACTCACTCTACAGTGAGCTTCAGCGTGAACGCGTAAAAGACCGCGGTATTCAGAGTGAAGCGAAAATTCCGGGCAGCATTTCTATCAAGAATGGCCAAAGGTTGGTGAGCTGTGCGCTCACCTCGTCATTGCAGTGGTTGCGTGACTAAAAATAACTAGGCAGATCAACTGGCTTTCCTCTTGGAGTGGCTTTTGGTGAATTCACATTAGATCTAGCATTTTGTTCTTTAATTGAAGTGTATGATTAGTCTACCTTCTGGTGCTGTATTTTCATTGAAGTGTTTCTGCCATGGTGTCACAGTAGGTGCTGTCGCTGAACGCTTGAAACCCCGTTGTATTGTCAAGTTGGTACATAGTTGCAGAAATCAATGAAAATAAAATAGTCGTAGGTATTCCTCAGATATTTTCTCTATCGCACAGGGCGAGAAAACTGGATAGCAGATATGGCGTAAACTTTGTTTTTATGACTACCAATTACACAAGTAGAGTTTAAGCTGTCTTGTAGATAATCAGCATATAAAGGACAAAAGGAAGAAATAGAACTGTTGAGCAAAACATACCAACAAATTAAAAATTGCCCTACCGGCCATACAGTTCTTTAGAGTTGTATTCACTCGAAGGAACTGAATACTCTAGCAATCCCCTTTCATTTTCTCCTTGCGGTGGAGCGTTTATGAATGTATGTTAAAATTTTATGTTTGTGTCTATTTATGTATACACTGAAAAAACACGAAATGCCTCTGCAGTCATCGTGCATCAATAATATACATAGTGGAAACGCATGCATGAGCCAGCCTTCATTTAAATGAAGTAGAGAAAAAAATTAGGTGCATAAATAGTTCTCTCTGGCGTAGAACAAGTCGCATGCTTAGTTGACAGATGGCGCTACCACATACTTCAGCATGCACAGATCAGTTATTGTGCATACCTTCTCCACTGTGATACGTCATTTTGGTTGATAGTAGGCCTTTTGTTGTTCTTTTTTCGTGTGCGTCTCCGTACTGCTTGCCACAAGTTTTTGTAAAAGTTGACATCTCCACGATAGAATTTAGTGGTAGTACTTCTAAGGAAACCATTACCGAAACTGCTTCATAGATTTGCAAAAAAAGCAAACTAGGACCCTACGTTTGTTTTCGGTTAATACAAATTATTTCTGTCCACGAAGAAAGTGCAAGTCTGTTTACTAAGGGAATTGCAGTGCTGTAGCATACAAGTCAAAGTGTCGTGAAATCTACGTCTCTTTTTCAGTAGGACACGACATATTGCAAGGGCGTAATAAATGTACATTAGCAATGTTAGTCATTAATTTGCCTCGATTCTTGAGCTAATAAAAGCGGCGCAACCAAACATGCTTACACTTCTTTATTGCGAATTATCAAGGTTAAAGTATATCGAGCCTGACGCTGGTGCTTTATCAAGGACAAGAGATAAAAACTAGGAAACAAATGAGGCAAAGATTCGCGTAAATAGAAAGACTTGCGGCCGAATATAAAGTGGGTACAAGGAGGTTAGGCCGCAGGGTTTCTCCGACAACGGTGACTAAGCCTCACTCGCGGTTAATCGAGGCATGCGAAGGGAAGCAACCGAAACAATGTAGCCGTAGGAGTGCGCCAATTTCACTGAGAGGCACGAGCGGAATGTGGCACTCGTCTCGCTTTGGCTATTTGCGTGCTCATCTCGAGGCACAGCCATGGCGGAGCGCGTACTTTTGCAGCGCGCATTTTCGTGTCAGAGGTCCACTGTACCGTAGAACTCAAAACGGAAAGAAATTCTCAGCAAAATGGGGGCGTTTCTTGTTCTATAACTCGAGAGTATTGTAACGTAGAAAAAAAATTCTGGTGGAGGCAGGGGGTAACGTAAACGAGGCCCTCTTTTGTTGGTTTGTTTATTTTTTCAGAGCGACCACGTCTTTTCATGTTCCAAGCGCCATCTTTTGTGGGCCTTTCATTCGATAGCACTTTCTCGCGTGCAATGGTACAAAAGCGGCAGTTGAGTTAAGGATGCAGGAAGAATCCCAATGAATCGCTGGGACCTCTGGGCGGGTGCCCCAACAGCACTCGCTCTTGACAGCAGAAAAGAGACACCAGGCCCCGCGAGCGGTGAGGTACAGTGCAGGCGAGGCTGCGGAAAGGCGGTGTCGTTGGGTCTCGTGTGCAGTGGTGCTTCTACGCCACTCGTTCTTCTTCGTGTTGACGCCCGTCGCAGACAAATGTCTCGGCACAAAGGCAAACAGAGAGTGCTGGCTGCGTGCCCTTGCTCAGGGAAGCCGCGAGCAGTGGCGCAGATCTCAGCCTATGAGTGATCAACAAACATTGACACTGGAGGGCAACACGCGAGAAGCGACAAAGCTCCGGGGTTCATGTTTATTCCGGGCACGTCGGCGCACCACTCGCGATGCCACAGGCCTCCGGGAAATAAGAGAATGAAAGCGAAACGCCAACGCCAGCCGTGTCTGATTGTTTTGCGCCTTTTCCTAGCGCCGAACACCTCCGCAGTCGGTACCTTCTATCTTGCGGGAGCACCACAAGACGTCTCGGGTGAAAACAAAAAGAATGATAAGAAACAATTAGCGAAAACGAGTCAACCTATAGTACTCACTTTTCAATCAGAATTCAGAAACAGGTACGTTTCGGCATTGAAAAAATTCAAGAGAAAATAATATTCGTGGCATGTAGTACGTAAGAGATAGGTATCAGTTTTTTTATTTGTTTTTCATTCGAAAAGCTGCACCTTATTGTGACTTGAAGTTGTAGTTATGTATGAGCAATTTGTGCCTAAACAGTTCTTCACTCTTTCATATCTGAATTACATTGGTATACATCGGAATAGCACCATATTTTTGCAGGTAATTATAAGCAATAGGATAACTTGAATACTTTCTTGCAATTGCATTTGATCCCACAAACCAGGTCACATCACGCAAGTGTCGTGTTTTCTAGAGGCCCAATTCATGCAGATTTTTTTTCGTAAACACTTGCAGCCATTGGTTGGACGATTCCGATAGCGATGTTTCCACCATCCCGACTGGTCAAATTTTTTTCTTACGAATTCTAGCTTTATTGGGCCACTCACCACCCCGCGTTTAAAGACGATGGGGTGATTTTCTCCTCTCCTTCATACACACGCTGCATCTTCCTCGCACCTTAGTTCTTGAATGCACGTGAACAATATCAGCCCTAAGCGCTAGAGCCTATCAGGATATCGCGCTTCTCGGCTGCACGCTGTTATTGTCGCTTGTGCAGTTGTAAACACACACAAAAAAATGAAGTTTGATCGGCTGATTGTGCACAATATTCACGCGAGACAAAGAAGAACGGATGGGTGGCTGCATGGAAAAGCAGTGGAGACAAAGAACATGTGATATTTTGCGTCTATCGACGAATCAAAAGCATGTACGCTGTACACGTCACGGGAACTACTGTCTACGTCACAGTAGTGCGCCAAGAAGGATTAGAAATATCAGAAAAGAATATTTTCTTTTTTGTACATTGGGAGCGTGGTGAGTGGCCCTTTAAGTGAGTACTGGCTGAAGTTCTCTGCTTTACTTCGAAGTTCTTGTTAAAGCCAACGTACGAGGTCTCGAATCCATCTAAAAAAACCAATCTTATTGATTTTCTTGTTTCAGGACACCGAGTGTTGTGCGCCTAATTCATACGGGTTACGGGGACGGCGTTTTAATAGGATTTATTCTCAGTAATCACTCTCTGATGAGCAGTTGCCTAATTATATGCGATGTACAGAAATGTTCTGTAGTTATTGCTAACAATGGTACAGTAAATGCCATAAATACACGTCAATATAAGGGTATCTCGTACCCACTGCTAATTAGTATGCAATATGATCACGATAATTGAGAACTGTGTACTTTTAGTTCTAGAATTACTTTTTTGACCTTAATATTGTTCAGGTATTTTAAAGAGGAAACGACTTGCCATGCGCCATTTCTTCCTTCCTGCAATATGGGCTCAGCGTAGCACTCCTATCAACTCACCTACCATGCTTATATCGGCTTAAATTTATACTCAAGTCCATACACATGTATATCAACGCAGTAGCGTTCATGCGCCAACTCAATAATATTTATTGATCAGAGGTGTGAGCTAGAGGAAACGGGATGCGAAGAGTTCCCTCTCCTCCTCTAGTCTAATGTGAGAAATATCTTATGTGAGCGCATTGCGTTGTCGTCTCTCTCACGTCCTTCTCTGTTAGCGCTCCATATGTCATCAAGTTCTGTTTGCCAACACGCCCGAGAAATGGCATTGCTAAATCTCAAGGGAATAGCATATTTTATAAAAAAAAACGTCCTCAAATAATTGAATCCACTAATCACTCCCTTTTGAAGCTACAAAATCAAAATGCTTTTCGTAGAGCATCTAATATGTGAGATATTGCCGTTAAAGAGCTTTTACACCGTGATAAAGAAAAAACTAATTTTACGCCAGCGGATTCATGAGCTGGGCTCACTCAGACTCAGGTAAAACTGTGGGTCTGACTGAGTTCGGCTGAACTGTGAGCGAGTCCGAGAGAGTCCGGTTGCGAAAACAACTTTATTGAATCGGACCCCGAGTGATTTTTGAAGAAAATTTGAGTGATTCTGTATCCAAGTGAGCTTTCACAGCGAAATGCATCACTTGAGTGGATCGAAGTGACTTTCAGTTTTTTCGCTGACATATCCAGCGTACTGATGGACTGCATGCGCCAAACATTGTTTTGTTTTTGAAAGCTACCACTAAGTGAGATATGCAAAATGTCATATTTATTTCTTTCGCAGTTTTTCTGCGTCCATCAGCATTGTTTATGAACAACTTTTATACATCATAACACTACAGCCCACCCGCAAAGTGTTTTACTTATTTTTGTGCAAAGTCTAAAAAGTCCGTGTGTGTGTTGAAGAAGACCACAGACTTAGTATCGTTCACTGTCCTCCTAAACCCCTCACAGTATTTTGCTTCACTCACCCCGAAGTATAGGGGAACGTGTCCCTGAAAGGTAAAGGTCTCGGTGCAATAAAGCTATTAAAAGAGAAATAGAGAGGAAAAGAAAAATGCTTTAATGAAAAGCTTGATTGATTTTTATGTGGGGTGTAAGTCCCGAAACCGCCATATGATTATGAGAGACGCCGTAGTGGAGGACTCCGGAAATTTCAACCACCTGGGGTTTTTTACCGGGCGCCCAAGTCTGAGCACACGGGCCCACAACATCACCGCCTCCATCGGAAATGCAGCCGCCGCAGCCGGGATTCGATCCCGCGACCTGCGGGTCAGAAGCCGAGTACCTTAGCCACTAGACCACCGCGGTGGAGCTTAATGAAATGTCTGATATGATAATCGGGCTATTTGCCTGACAGACCACTCCAAATGCTACATAATATTTATAATTCGTTACTGTTGAGTGTCGCGAATTTGTGACATACCTGAAAAATTCGAGCTCATGAGTCACAAAATGCGTGGCGCCTTTAACGCCGGCTGTCAAGTACCCACAGGAAACGTAACGTTCAGCATGAAAAATCTAGCTCCATCTAGTGCAAGGTACTCTATGCTGTAACTAATTGTTCTGTAGCATATGGCAGCGAGTGCGAAGCGCGTGCAACAGCCCTCACTTCTTCGTTCTTTGTCGTCTGGGTGATGTAAGTTTCATCTTCAATACTTTTGTTTATTTGGCATATATGCACCCAATATGTGTCGCACGACATGTTACATACTTCTGCAGTACGTTTTTTTTTCATGTTCCTCACTTCTGTGTCATACGAAGAATTTGAGAGATACCTAAAAGTATGCATTAAAGTTCCATTTTAGATAATTTAACTGCAGAATCAATGAAAGGTTGCTTTTTAAGGTTGAAAAATAAAAAAAAGTTTTATTATATAGGATTTTTCATAATTCGGGCATGAAGGTACAATATCACATAATGATAAACACATAACAGCAGCCATCTATCCCCATACTGGCAGACTTCAACCACTGAATGCGTGATGCCAAATTACTGAGAAATATTGAGTGAAAAAAAAACAGCCTAAGGCCGATCTCGGTGAGAGCTGAAAAAAAGCTACAATGAGAGATTGGACCACATCACATCGATATTTATCTGAGCAATTATAGCCCCGAGGATCACGCTACAAAGAAAAGCATTTTGCCCATTTCACTTTTTTACGGGGGTTCACAAGCGAAAGTACTACAGTGGTTGGTAGAGCTTTTGCTACCTTTTTTTTAGTGGTTTCGCAGTATGTAAATAGACTCCTTTTATGCAACTTTGTGGTTACCATGTATACATTATTGCACATATGCGACGATAAATGTAATCTTCTTCGTGTTTGAAATTTTCTTTTCGTCTCTATTGTCTTTTCTCGCCAGTCCTTGTGGTTACTTTCGCCCCGTCACGGTGGTCTGGTGGCTAAGGTACTCGGCTACTGACCCGCAGTTCACGGGTTCGAATCCCGGCTGCGGCGGCTGCATTTCCGATGGAGGTGGAAATGTTGTAGGCCCGTGTGCTCAGATTTAGTTGCACGGTAAAGAACGCCAGGTGGTCGAAATTTCCGGAGCCCTCCACTACGGCGTCTCTTATAATCATGTGGTGGTTTTGGGACGTTACACCCCACATATTACTCAGTTGTGGTTACTTTTGTATACACTGCCAGTAGCTCTTGGACGACACTGGTTACGTTCTGGGCCAGTGCCGAATTTGTTCTTATAGCTTAAGTGCATCTCACGTTTATGGTCATGCATAGCACGTGAGTGGTGGTCCGTGCAATCTCATCTCTCTACTTGCTTTGCAAACTGGGCTTCAATGTAAGCAGCGATGTGCGCATGCTCCAGCTGTTGGCTCTTTTACTCTCACTTTTTAGCGGAAGGTTTTTCCAAGCAGGCACCAGAAATCATTGATCCTAACCATAAACAGCTTTGTCTTAAAAAGCTTTTTCTGCGCTGCCACATTGCCTCATTGTGAGGCGTGTTGGAACTCGGCTACCGTTGCAGTCATCAGCATGATAAAATAACATAAAATAGGGCGCCTTTATAATAAGAACCGTTCACTCACACGAGTGAGGTTTTCCTAAAGGGTCCCAAAGCACCCAAACTCAAAGGCGAGGCAGTAGTTCTTTTCTCACCCCTCCCTATACCTTTCCTACAAGCACTATCTTCTATTCATAAAACTCGTCGAATGTCAGCAATAAGTGGTTAGACAGTGAGGATGTCGCGTTTTCACACAACACGCTGCTGCCTCCGTTTGCGCAGTCGCAAATAGCAAACGAAGTGGAAACAGTTAATCGCGTGCGATCATTCATGCGAGACAAGGCAGAACGGGCATGCGACTGCATGACAAAGCCTGGTAGGGGACAATCAGCAATACATATCTCCCGTAGATTGACTGATAGAAAGCTTTATTTCATCTTGACTTCCCGTGAGCTATCTGCTGACGTCACAAATTGTGGTGCATAGACGGGAAACGCCAAGAGAGAATACCACGCTGTTTTTTTTAGCGGCTCTTTAGGGGTCCTTTATCAGTAATCAGCGTTCGAATGGCTCTTAACATAGAACATTTATTCGCAGACTGAACTCCTGAACAACAACGTGTATTTGGCACTACGGGAAGGCTCTTAATACCAACGGAAGACCTTAGCGACGAAGCTCGTGTAAAAACCGCAGGCACTCCTGCTAGTGTACTGTCATTCTGCCGTTCTATAGTTATAATATACACACCTAAATGTAGCAGAATAGAGACTCTCACCTGAGTTGAAGTATAATAACATAAAATAGGATTTTCGACCAGAAATTTTGGAATGACATTACTGAAGCTGCAAACAGGTTTATTGCTAAAAAGCAATACTTAAGAAGTATCTCTAACGTCTGCTAAACATGTTCGCTGGCTGAAGATGAAGAATGAGCTTAACTGCGTACAAAGACGTGCCATCTCGAGTTCCTGGAAGCACGAGAAAAGAATGGCCGGGAAGTGGGCGAAAGCTGAGAGGTGTGGAAATAGGCGAAGCCCGGCAGCATCCAAGAGGAAATTCCCCATGCCTCCAACGAACCCTGTCGACTGAAGCCACGACATGAGAGTGGCTGGCTGCCTATATCATTCCGTTCGCACAAACACAGCAATAAATCTAATATCACTGAGTGCTCTAATATCGTCTCGTTATTTTTCTTCCGAAGTATTAATATACATTTCCTTCTTTTTCAGGAGTTAAATCTTTCTTTCACCATCGCCTAGCACGCTATTTTCGTTGGCAGTGCCACGCCGTTGAGAAACATTGTAACACCTTGTCGACAACATATGGTTATCGCTGCATCTTTTGAAGGCGTTGTTAAACACGATTTAGGGGTTCGAGAATTTAGGATTCTCTTGATACTATATCAAATAACAACAATAATTGCTGGGGTTTAACGCCCGAAACCACTAATATAGTTATGAAAGATGCCATAACCAAGGGGTCCGGAAATTTCGACCTCCTGGAGTTCTTTAATGCGCACCGAAGTGTAAGTACATGGCCCTTGAATCATTTTCGCCTATATGGAAAATGCGGTCACTGCAACTGGGATTCGATCCCGCGACTTTCGCCTGAGCAGTCGAGCACCAAAACTACTAGACCGCCTTGACTGGTTCACGATGTCAAGGCATGCGGAAGCAGAGATCTTGAGAGTAGATTCTTATTTTCAGATGAAAAGCCACTCAAAATGACGCCAGAGACAATGTAAATTAAGTATCAATTTTGTTATTTTCAGAATTGTGTTCTTTTTATCCCAAAAACAAGAAACAGAAAGTATTGTGATAAAAACACTCCTTGTTTGCTAGTGACTTTTACACCGTAGAACAAGAGAGAAATACAACGAGATCTAAAGATGCTATTTCTTTGTTTGTGAGACAGACATGGCAAGTAATAAAAAGTACAGAGAAATTATTATCTACACCTGATTGCAATAATTAAATAAAAACGTATAGGGTGATGAAAACGGACGAAGGAATTACTTCTTGCAAGTGAAGAAAGAACATCATCCACATTGCGCAATGATGCCTTATAAGTTTGGCTAACACCACGCAATCCTGACTTCATAAACAAATAGGGAACGTAGTAAAATGATTTGTTAAAATGCTGCCAGAATAAGGAATTATTGTCGTGCGAAGAATGGTGCAAACAGCGTGTAGGGCAGCAATCTGCGGGGTGCATGCGTCCGTCATAAAATATTTCAATTTGTACACTTAGCAAAAGCTATAGTGTTACCCTTATCCCTTCGTAAACAGACCTTTTATCAGGTGAGTGATAGATTATGTGATTTCGCAGCAAATATGAAAGCATGCCTGTAATTTCTTTGTTCCGGCTAAGTTCTCTGTCTTCTAATAAATGTCTTTCTACTGAGCCTCTATGGTGACCAACACGCAATCAATATTTTCGAAACATTTTGTTTGCTAAAAAAATCTGAGCTGCGTGCAAGTGTTCTCTCATTGTCGCTAATGAGTAATGTAATTGCATACCTTGAATATTGTGAAAAGTGATTGTGATCTCTTCCTGGCTCGTGAAAATTTCAATTTGCCGCTCTTCTAAACAAAAACCCTTTTAAAAAGACCCATATAAATAAAAGTTCTTTAAAAAACAATATTACGCGTGTGGGGAAAAGATTTGCCGTGGTTGAAAGTCAGCGCTTCGTCCGTCTTACTACGTTCGTCTCCTTTTTTGCACTGTTACCTGATTCTTTCAGTGAGCACCAAGCAGCCCATTACCTTATTGCTCTGAAAACTACCACCCTAAAATTAGAAACGTATAATTTTCAACAATTTATGTCTTCTTAAATATAGATGAAAACTATCAGACGAAAATTAAAGTGGACGAAAAGTTATATCTTCGCCCAGTTTACTTTTATGACAGTTACCTGATAATTATGTTACTTTGAATGACATCCCCAGCACTTTTCTTGACATTCTTGTCTGTTAGTTCTAAGATTTTCGATAGCCTTTCAAGGTGCGTTGCAAAAGAAGGCGAAAAAACGATAACGTCGTCCAGGTAGCACAGGCAGATGGACCACTTGAAGCCGTGCAACAGAGCGTCCATCATACGTTCGAATGTGGCGGGCGCATTGCATAAACCGAATGGCATCACTTTAAACTCGTAAAGGCCGTCGGGAGTGATAAACGCCGTCTTCTCACGGTCCATGTCATCAACGGCAATCTGCCAGTACCCAGAGCGAAGGTCAATGGAGGAAAAATATTTTGCGCCGTGAAGGCAATCCAGGGCATCGTCTATGCGTGGTAAAGGGTAGACGTCCTTCTTCGTTATTTTGTTTAAATGGCGATAATCGACGCAAAATCTCCAGCTGTTGTCCTTCTTCTTTACAAGTACAACAGGGGACGCCCAGGGACTGCGTGAAGGCTCGATGATATTCCGAGAAAGCATTTTGTCGACCTCCTGTTGGATGATGCGCCGCTCTGCATGGGAAACACGGTAGGGTCTCCGATGGATGGGACTCGTATCGCCTGTATCAATCCGGTGCTTAACAACGGACGTCTGGCCGAGTGGGCGGTCGCCAAGGTCGAAGATGTCCCAAAAAGATGCAAGCAGGGAACGCAGGTCGTTAGCTTGTTCTTTCGGCAAGTCGGGGGCAATCATCTTGGTTAACACACTTTGGTCCGATGGAGGAGTAGACGAAGTTTTTTCGGCACTCGGGATGCTGTCATAACTTAGAGTGCAAATATGGCACTCTGCCGCCGGCACGATTTCGGCTAGAGATATACCACGAGGGAGGACTTGTGTACATAGTGAAAAATTCACTAGGGGTAGGCAGGATGCATTGGCCGTAATAGTGACGACGGTGTGAGGAAACGCAACGTTGTGCGAAAGCAGGACGTCAACATTGGGGGACACAATATAAACACCGTCTGGGACAGGTGGAACAGGGGAGACGCCTATGTAAGCTACTGTTCGTTGAGGGAGACGCAGGTGTTCTGTAGAACAAAGCCGACTTGGAGGGCAACTTGGAGGATCAACAACATTAGGTAGAGCGAGTTGCACTATACCGGCAGAGCAGTCTATCAAGGCCGAATGTTCAGACAAAAAGTCTTGGCCCAAAATTATGTCATTAGGGCAGTGTTCTAAAACATAAAACAGAACTGATGTGTGGTGTCCGGCGACGCTGACGCGAGCTGAGCACACACCAATTACGGCGACTTTTCCACCATCGGCCGTTCGGACCACAGGAGTTGGGCCAGGAGTAAGGACTTTCTTCAGCCGTGCTCTAAGGTCAGCGTTCATGATGGACACGTGTGCGCCAGTGTCAATGAGGGCTGTAGTAGGTACACCGTCGACGTCAACATTGATAAGGTTCTGATGTGCGGGCAAGGTCAGTAGAGGATTTTGGCATCGGGTCGGTATTGCAGCATCACCTCCAAGAGCTGCTCCCGTCAGTTTTCCGGAGGTGAACGCCGGAACGAGCTTGGGGACGGCGATCGGCGAGATGGGGGCGAGCGGGAGAAACGGCGTTGCGGCGAAGGGGAGCGGCTGGATCGGGGGCGCGAGGAATTCTCAGGCGTTAGCGGCTCTGTTTTCGGTGATGAGCGTGAATTCCAGGCAGGTGGGCGATGGGGCGGAGGGTGAGGCCACGGAGCAGAGCTGGACCAAGCACGGCAGTGACGCGAAATGTGGCCTATACGACCGCAATTGAAGCATATCGGCCGGTCGTCTGGGGTGCGCCATACCGCCGGGTCGCGATAATGTGGGCTGGCAGAAAAACGTCGGTTGGGCGGAACAGTCACGGGTGGATTTGGTGGGGCGTAGTCTGGACGATGAATGGAGCAGACGTTTAAGCCGGCGTTGGCCAGTTCTTGCCTCACGACGGTCTGTATGAGAGAGACGGTGGCGTGATAGCTTTCGGAGTTGGGGGAGGCTGACACGAGTGGAGCTGCGGCTTCTATTTCCCGACGGACAATACGGACAACGTCACCGGGACTTTCCGTAGAAGGCAGGCGAGGGTCTTCGCATGTGGAGGTTGCAGCCGTGTTTGGAAGCCGGGCAAACTGGTGGAGAACACGGCGGCTCTTCGCTTCTTCAAAGCGCCGGCATTCAGAAATAATGTCGTGGACCGTAGATGAATTCTTGAACACAAGAAGGTGAAAGGCGTCATCTGCTATGCCCTTAATAATATGGCCAACCTTATCAGCTTCGGACATCTGCGAGTCTACCTTGCGGCACAAAGCGAGCACGTCCTGAATGTACGTGAGGTATGATTCGGTGCACGTCTGAACTCGACGTGCGAGCTCGTTTTGGGCGGCGCGTTGACTTCCCACAGGCCTGCCAAATAGCTCCCGGAGCTTTTGCTTGCATAACTCCCAGCTAGTCAGTTCTTCCTCGTGCGTCTCGTACCAGACCTTTGCGGTACCTCTGAGATAAAAAATCACGTTGGCCAGCATGAGCGTTGGATCCCATCGCATACGTACACCCACTCGTTCGTATGACTTCAGCCAGGCTTCTACGTCAATGCCATCAGTGCCAGAAAAGGTACCTGGATCTCTCGGGGGCTCCAAGATGAGGGTTGACGGTCCAGTTGGAGAAAGCACGGACGTAGTTGGAGAAGGCACGGTAGTCGGGGAAGGGTCGGCATTGTTGACTTCAGTCGCCATGGGGGAGACCACTAGGCGCCCGCTACGAAGCTCCGTTTTGCGTGAAGTGAGTACCCCGCACCTCCCACCAATGATGTTACGGGGAAATAACTTTACTTTATAAAACGAGGAATAAACTCGGTGGTGGACAAGATGGCGCCCAGTTGGCTCGCAGATCTGACAACATCGTCCTCCTCTTTGTCTTCTTCGTCGTTCTCATCCTACCGTTACAATACAACATCTAAAAAAGCAAAAAGGGCCCTAAAAATTCCCATTTTTTGCTTCAATGGAAGTTACGTACTTACGCTAATCAAAACAAGTTATTTAGGCACATGTGTGATCGTGTTTCTTCACCTGCTACCCGTTCCCAAGGCCTTGGACAATAACGGCGATGTGCGGCTGCTATATTCAGAAGTACCCACGCTTTTTGTACCCAAGCTTGCATCCCCCCTATGTAATTGCCTTTTTGGGCTCGTAGGCTATTCGTATAAATAAATAAAATAAAAAAAATTATTGTACAAAAAGCAGTTGTGTGCATGCAGGTCCAAGTAAGTATCACGGGTAATTTTTAATTTGAAGTTTTAAATACTGGCATGTACATTTACTGCAATTTTTTAATTCAAACCAACAAGAAGCTGCACAACTATATCACAGTAGTTACAAAGCAACAAATTTTCTTAATTTATTCTTGCATCCTGAAACAGTCACAAAAAAGGTTTACTGGCGTCTATCGTTGACCTAATAAAGTTGTCTCACTCACTCACTAAATCAGGAAAGGGAGTTCACCTACCTGCACAGTGGGTGTAGTGTCTGCTGGCGCCTCGAAGAGAATGGTTAGCTTAGGGCACTCAAGGTGCCTCTTGTCCAAGTCAGTGCTTTGGATGACGGCGTACTGAGCTCGGAAGAGGACCAAGCAATCTGTATAAAAAGGTAAAACATGACATTTTTTGGCCACTTGCTCTTAATCAAGTGAGCAGTACGAAACATACGGCGTAAATTATGCATGAAAGTTCCTTCCTATGACGCGTTTCGAACATTTGAATGTATGATACAGTCACATAATTGAATTTAATATATTAGTTATAAAGCATAGGCTCACGCATAGACATAAATAGTTGGACCACACCAAGGATTCAAATAAGCGCGGGTAGATTTTTTTTTCAATTTCATACGTTTTGTGAACGTCGTGGATCTTCATACCTTCAAAAAAAGAGAATTTGAAAGCCACAAATAGCCTCAAATAATTTACCGTAGCGTGTACGAGCAAGTTTCTCTTAACTTTTCCATGAGATAATTGTGCAGTGATTTATTTATTTATTTATTTCAATTGCATATGCACAAACACAGAAAGACAAAGAAAAAGGAGAGAGAGAGCAAGCTGGCAACTGCCCCAGGAGCACAACGCCTGCTTACTCTTTCGTGAGGTGGGAAGAGGCAGATGAATTGAAGATAGGAGGAGAGAAACAGAAAAGCACAAAGGGAAGTAAAGAAAAAATAACCAAGAGCAAGGAAAGCATAAGTAGATTAAAAAAAGAAAACGAAGATAAATGAATGGCCAGTTAAATTATGAAGCAAAACTCCGAAGTAAGCTTGACCATGCACGGTTATTTTAACGTTCTTTTTTAAAAAAAAATCTGAGTGTGCTAGCTCACATATTTCGCGTCAATCTGAATGCAGCCGCCATAGCTGGGATAAATCTTACAGCGTATAGATTACACACCGCATACACCTTTACCACAAAACTACAGTGGTGGTTACGGCATGAAACCAGGCACATTAACTTGACATACCTAACTGTCAGCGTGATTTGTCGTCTTCATTAGTAGCACGCATTGCATGCACTCCTGTAGCAATTGCCATGCTAGACATTGAGTGCAGTTAGCTACTTGGACACCATTTCGAGGTTAGATATGGCCGGGGCGCCTCATTGCTTCATCAGGCACCCCTTTTTGAATTTCTCCCGCAAGGAGAAACGTGCGAGAAAAATAGTTATTCAGGATATGACACCCTTCATCGAAAGAAATGAGTAGGAAATCATGAGACGCCGAAAAAGCTTTATATTGAGAAATGATACGCTTAAGTTATGACTAAAAGCTTGTTAAATGCATTGTGACTTTACTGGCACACTGCTTAACGTATATTACACTGGTAATTACTCAACGTATGTGACCGGGGGAAGAGACCCTATTACCACACCACTTTGTTAATAACACCTTCTGGCACACCAGTTTCTTCTTTTTTTTTTGCGGATTGGGGCAGCCTGTGGCCACACTCTTCCTACTCCATACCAATTTACTGGTCCGAAACCGCTCGTTTGACATCACAGCGATCAGCCACTTGCTCGCAAAGCGAGAGGTGCTCGAAATTTAAAGCATGACTGAGTAATGAATAGAAAATTGCACCATAAATGGAAAACAGAAAAAAATGGCATTTCTGGCTCTTCCTGCCTTAGGTCGTCGTGTACTTTAATCAAAATAAATACTTTCTTTCAAATTGACGCTTGAGGGGACATTTTATATGTTCAAGTTTTAATTACTCGTATAGCTAGCGGTGGCTAGGACGAGTACAATGTGCTGCCCACGCATTGCACAACACAATACTTAAGTGCGATAGTATCGTACGTCTGAAGCCTGCATCACCTGCTTAATTATACATTAGCCTAAAAACATTACACACTTAACGCTCAACTTGTATAGCGTGCTTTGCCTCAATAACGGCATTACAGAGGCAAAGCCAAACCTAAGTAGATGGTACGTATGTCGGGAGTGTTTGAGACGGAAGTCTAGCACACTTTCAATCAACATGAGGTACGTTTGCATTGAAGTGAGTTTCCAAATCTTATTATTTAAACTTACCACACATGACTACAATAACTATATTGCTATCTAGAGGTCATTTTTATTGACGTTTACTTTTGTTTCCAGCTTCACGGCAATCACATTCTGTGACCTAGACGAAAACATAAAGGGACCATTATAACAGAAGCGTGAAATCACAAGGAAAGCCTTGATAACATTATCCTTGTAATATTCTTCACTGTTTTTAAGGGTGTAAAATGTAAAATGTATCTAGCAGTACAAACACACCAGCAAACAAACAAAAAAAACTTTATATCATGGCTTTTACGCATGCAGACCAAACAATACTGAAACATTTACGAGAGCCTTAGGTGCCTGATGAAATACTAAAATTGACCGTCGGTGCAGTCGGCATCCCGCGTCATAGGCATTAATATAAGTGATGTTAAAATCATCTCGCGATGATGACTTCATATGAGGCCACCATGACGTTTTAGATCACAAATTTGTGATGCCTTGATGGTGACGTCATCATGACATCACCACCATACAACGTGACGTTACATGATGACGTGATCACATGACGTAGTCGGCCAGCTGTGTCATGTGATGACGTCGTCATGTAATGTCACGTTATATGGTGGATAAACGAGGGACGATCATTGGGGCCGTGCAAAACAAGACGAGGTGCGATACTTTCGATCCTGGAGGCACTGCAATACATTAGCTACAAAAAAAAACGTTCGTAAAGGGGTGGGTCCGTACAAGTACCTCAAAGCGAGTAGAAGTACGTCGATTTATGGGTTAATGACAGTGATAGACATATGGAGGTATAGAAAAAAAAACATCGGCAGCAAAGGCAAAGAGGAATGCTGCAATAATGAAGCACAGAGCGTTATGGAGATACAATAGGTACGAAGTGCTCCGAGATCTGTAGAAAGACGTAATAGTTCCGGGGCTTACATTTGGGAATTCAGTGGTGTGCATGAAGTCAGAGGTGCAAACAAGAATGGGTGAAAATCAAAGGACTGTGGGACGTCTCGCGTTGGACACTCACGGGAAGACGACGAATGAGGCTGAAAAGGGGGATATGAGATAGACCGGCTTTGAAGTGAGAGATCAGCGCAAAATGAAATTTGACGAGAGGCTTAGGAAATTGAGAAGAGTTAATGGGCAGGGAAGGTGTTCAGGTATTTTTATAGGAAAAGAGTAGACACAAAGGGGTGAAAAAGAACGAGGAGCATCACCAGTAAATTTGCGGCTGGAAGTGTGGGTGACATGGCAACAAGGAGCATTAAACGCAAAGTCAGAGAGGAAGAGATGATTTATTGGATGATAGTGATGGAAAAGAATCCGGCTCTCAGTATCTTCAGAAAGGACAAAAAATAAAGAGGGAGACGTTTTATGACAATTCAAGGGAAAGCGCTTTACTATTTGAGGTGAGATTGAGTTGCCTTAGAAAACTTAGCCATAACGCGAGATTCAATAAAGAAGAAAAACAATGTACATGCTGCGGGGGAATTAAGGAAATGATTGAACATGTTAAGATTGAATGCGGCAATATCCACCCAGGTATGAGTGTGGGTACAAGCCTACATGGGGCTTTGGGTTTCAGGGACAAACATGGAAAGCTGGACACGTCCGCAATAAAAGCAAGTAAGAGACAGTTAAAGTATTGCTGACAGAAAAGTAGAGATAAAGGACAGAAATAGTGGAGAATTGAGGTCATTCTTCCTGATGAGGCAGAAAGATGGAACACAAATTTATATTTTTCTTTGCCATCAGATCAATTTATTTGAAGTGGATAATGCAATAGGTCTACATAAACAGGCAGATTTTCTTTTTTTTTCTTGCGAGCCTGGTGGCACACATGTCATCATCCTGTTATAAAGGGGACGCTCATAGAATCCACCGATCCATCCATCAACTGAGAAAAAAAGAACAAGATGGCTTTCGACATGGAGTCGTCTCAGGTGAATGCGTAAGAGAGCCAGTGAGTTTTCTGTTATTTCTTTGTGTGGGGTATTGGAATAAATAAACAAAAGAAAAAGCCTTTTAGGACAGAAAGTGCACCAGGAAGCACCTGAAAACTGTGTCGAACATTTTCTCGCGAAGGAGAAGGAGAACGTGCATCACTCTTTTTCCTGTTTCCATTATATTATTATTATTATTATTATTATTATTATTATTATTATTATTATTATTATTATTATTATTATTATTATTATTATTATTATTATTATTATTATTATTATATTAATAGAACACTACACAAATCTGACAAAATAAATCATGAGGAGGCCATGGAAGCACCCCCTCCACCCCACACACACATGCTGTTGTGACCGGCACCTGGGCTGACGAAAAAGCGGCGTGCTTTTGATCGTCAAACAAGTTGCCAAACGGCTGCTGACCTATATTCACCATGTACTGTCCTCCTTCCTTGCCGGAAGGTGTCTTGTCACCCGACGCCGTAAACCATTTCACGAGACGACAAGGGTTTACGGGATAGCAACATCTTCCTTGGAAAAGATCGTGGCGTAAGCCCCAACGCCAACCGCCCAGTTAATTGATCGAGCAGTTCAGTGGACTGTTTTGAACTTTGTTGTTGTGCTTTTGATGTATGCTGTCATGAGCTTGGAACCTCTCGCCTTGTGACACACACACGACAAGGAAGAGCGACGTTGATGCTATCTTGCAGTGCATTAACCACGCCCACACACGGGACGTTTATTTGGCCATGCGTGCGCGTCACCCTCGCAAGTGGTGCGTGACGCGTGATTGGACAGTGTAATCTGCACGTATTCTCCAATCTAGAGATCTGAGGAAAGCGTACTGTTTATAATGAACCACCCGGCTCATTCGAGGAAAGCTCACTATGTACATATTGTAAATATACCCTTTATTAGGTTCACTTTCCTCCTGCCTCAGCATCTTTATCCCGGATCTCCGGTGCCTGCAAAGGCAGGTCGCAATGACACACAGAGTGTTGATTCATGCACAACAACGTGTAAAGCACAAAAAAAACATCTATTTCTCTTCTGATATCATGGTACCTTTCTTCCGGTGTATGAGACCGAACCAGACGGTAAATCTGGTTAATTCTTTTTTCTTTTCTTCTTTATCGCTATCCTTATGGCACTAGTACACCGCTGAAAAGTGCGAAGATTCCGTGTACTTCACCACATCGCAATCACATGTTGAGTCACTACGTTTTCAAGCATCTGCTATTTTTTTCATTTTCGGTAAGCAATATCAAAAGAGGTGAGTATTCATTGATTCAACATCACCAACAGCTTAACAAAATAGCCAATAAAGAGAATCAGCTTTTTAGCATGATGGGAACATAACGACCACAAGTAGACAACTCTACTGTTCAATAAGGTCATTATATGTGGTTTTAGCCAGAAGGACGCGCTATGAACACGTTCACGCAACAAAAGAGATCTGTACGTGGCTTACATACGCCTTTACGCCATAATAACGTTGTTCGATCTTGAATGTGGTAGTCATTTTCCAAATGCCAATCCCAGGTTACACTACTCATGACAGCCAGTTTGAAGCAGTGCCCCAAGACAATAAATAGAAGGCTGACTTTGTCGCACTGCTCAGAGCTTCCGTTCCCTGGTTACAGAAAGGGCTTAAGCTAAAAACTTCCGGAAGAGAATACATTTACAAGCATTTAAAGGAGAGAGGTTTTGTGAATTCGTCCTCTGATTTTGATTTTGCTTTTCGTTAGCGGAATGCTTTGCCAGCCTATCATAAGAAATGTGCCCTGCAGTCTTTCGGGGTTTCTGGGAGTTTTTTTAGCGCTCATAACAAGTGTTATTATATTGACATTGGAAGTGAAGCTTGCTGCTTGTTGCTAGCACCAAAGCACGGCAATAGCAATATCTTTTTTTGCGGCAGTTAAAACATTTTATATTTTTGTGTTTTGTCATGGCATTCACGCCAGCGTTTGGTTCTTCTACATTAAGGGCGAAAAAGACTAACATGACGCCTAAACAGTCACTTTTTTTCTACACTTATTTCTTCCTTTTTGCGCATTTATTTGATCTTTCATCTGCATGAAAAAAAAAAGATGGATCCGCGTTCTCCATAGCACTTGTTCGACGACTAGTAAATAAAATACGCTTGCGTCGCGATGCCCCATCAGACATCGGTAGATATGCTACCAAGTGGTAAAACGAAATAGACCAACTCTAAGATCAGTTGTCTTGCCTGCTATATGTTCAGGAGGTAACAATATTACACCGTACATTTATGGCAACTGGGGGCTGCTAACTTTTGAGATATTGCCATTTTTTTCTCTTTTTTTTCTGAGGCAGCGGGCATTGTTTGCTCGGCCAGCACGAGTGCCTATGGTATCACAATATCAAGATCGGTTGCACTTTTGCAATACGTAGGCGTCTTACCGAAGATTAAGAAAAACGTTGAACGATATATATACTCCAATGGATCGCATTCAATTGCTGCTCCTCACTCGCACGCGGCTCTCGTTTGCACCTTTGTTGGCAGTGTTGTGTAGGCGAGACGCCTCGAATGGCGACAGCGAATTCGGTGACCGTGATTGCGTGCCGGAGGCAGTGGTGCATGCGCGGAGGCATCAGTGGGTGGCCGCCGGAAGCATCCAGCGATGACAGATCATCTTTTGCCTCGTCATCGATTAAGGCATGTACGCAGCTCACGAAGCTGACTGCTGCGTGGCGTTACAACTGCCCCACGCTCGACGGTGTGACAAAGCGCCATGCAACGATGGCGGTGAGCTTGCGCAGAAAGTTTGAGGTGCGTTCGACGACAAACCGCACTTGCAGTTTAGAAATACCATAGAGGCACGGCTCCAGCCGTAGTCC
The DNA here is from genome assembly GCA_013436015.1 of Rhipicephalus annulatus. Classification (NCBI taxonomy): domain Eukaryota; kingdom Metazoa; phylum Arthropoda; class Arachnida; order Ixodida; family Ixodidae; genus Rhipicephalus; species Rhipicephalus annulatus. The sequence continues at coordinate 88,823 of WOVY01001507.1, forward strand.
TACTAACACCCCATCAGCCATATTTTCTATAGCAACCACTGCGATAATGCAACGTTATAGTGCCTAGAATATACTGGCTAGTGTGCCGTCCACGGCCTTCTATGTAGCACCAAGTTACATGAATACCGGTGGCTGCCTGGCTGCCACGTGGAACGCTGCAGCGCGGGTGGGTGCTGCAGCGCCACCAGCTTCTCGTATAGACTTTTTTAACGTGTGTGCCGCCATATTGCTAGTGCGTAGAGCGCGGTGCCGTCCCTGGTCTGCGAAGCTCCGCGTTTCGATGGAAGGTATTCTTACGGATGAAATTGTAGTTGCAGGAATATATGATGAAAACATGCGAGATGATGGTGCTTGGAGTGTTGAATAGGTGGACGAATGGACACACAGACAGATGCATGGACGGACGCACGGATGGCTGCACAAATGGATGAACGCATGGACGTACGCAGGAGCGGATGTATAGACGAACGCAGGGACAGACGCACAGATGGACGTGCGGACGCACGAACAGACGCACGCGCGGATGGGCGGATGGACGCACGGGCGGCCACACAGCCACACGCATGGACGGACGGAAGTAAGAACAAATGGACGGACGGATGCTTCGCCCCGCTCTCCATCATTCACCCCGTGGATATGCTGCCATTTTTTTTTTGTTCTGGCGTGCTTAATTTTGTATCAGATGGTGCATTATTGGTAGAAAATGAGTCAGTGAGGCACCCTGAAAGGTTTTTATTCGTTCGGGGTCAATTATGATAATATGCAACGGCGCGAACGCATGGCAAGTGGTCGGTGTCGTATGTTCTCGGCACTCTTTGTGTTAAAAAAGTAAGAATGTTTCGACCCGTTCAAGCAGGCAGACAAATGCTGGCCCACTTTGAAGATGGAAGGATTTTTTTTCCTGGACAGTAATATTGAGGTTTCTTTTTTTTCACTCGCGGTTTGCTTATGCTGTCGCAGCCACGCGTAAGTGCGATCATGCGGGAGCACGCAGTTGGGATTTCTTGGCGATGACGACATTTGTTTGTTGCTCACAAACTGTTTATCTTTTGCGCAAACTTTAATGTATCCTTATTAGTCGCTCGTTTGATGCCCACCAGTGCGGACGAAATCATAACTGATGGTGCTGGCACATAAAAAGCGGCGATGAAGCTTACATACCGCAGCACGCGTTTCTTTTCTTTTGGAGTCGCGGCATTTGATTAGATTACGGTTGCGATAAAGTGAAGATAGTTTGTTCAGCTAATGAGGCACTAAGCACACTCGGTGGGCTCGAGCCTGTAATCGGCATAAGGGTGATCTCGTCTTTGTTTTTTTAATAGTTTTGTCCACTAGTTGTACGCCTCTTGCTGAAATTCGTTGTCGTTCTAAAAGCTGACAGTGATAGAAACAATAGACAACCGCACCAACGTGGTTTCTTTATTAATAGAATATATTTTGCTATGTTGTATATTCACACGACTTGTTAGACGCGGTTCTTGACCACACGGAAAATTGTATTCCTGAGGCAGTAATTCTAAACACGAAGTGACAGACTCCTTTTTTTTTTCGCGATTCGGCTTTCATATTGCACAGCGTTCACGGTACATTACACTCTATTACGTAAATCGTACACTCACGACAGAGATTCCGCTACGTACTTTTCATGTAAATTCTGTGAATGTTCGGGTTCCACAAGGCCGGTGCCGGTGCGCAGAAAAAAATAAATGTCTCATGCCGGTCAACTCGCTATGAAGTGAGCGGTTTCTCACCCGTGTTGATACAGCCATATCAACCACATTGATCAACATGTTGAGCCGAGCTACAGGGTCAATTGTTCTGACCAGACCTATCATACTTAACTATAGTAATAAAATGAGGTGACAACAACGCAGGTGGACACACGAGTGGTGCTTAGATGTTTTGTAACGGACGGTGCGGTAGACACCACTTATGTTTCTTCATTAATTTAACCATGTTAGATTGTCATTTGGCCGAGTGAAATACTTGGCATTCCGGGTATTTTGCGGCACTTGCCGATACAGAACTTGTCTCGTAACACAAACGATGTGTACCATGAAGCAACAGCAAACGCTGCGTGTTTGGTGATGCGCGCCGCGTACTTTTCAGACAGCCGTTTCCCTTTTCTCGTCTGTATTTTTTAGAACAACCAAGTTGGCACAGTTGCTTCCCGTTTACCTTTTGCTGGCTGACATCGTCATAAGAGAGGAAAAATCTGCAGTTAGACCTAAAACATGCTAAATTTTTTGACAACGCTCCTCATCCAAGCACCAGTCAGTGAACTCCGCGCCGTCACCACGCTCCAAAAAGAAGGAAAGGGGTGTTTTCCAGTCGCCGCAATCGGGTTCTTCTCGCCCGATAGAACAGCCTATAGCCCGCCGTGTTTCCACAGCATTGGCGAGAGGGCTATTGCAGGTATTGTTTTTATTGTTTTGCACGCATTGTTTTTACGTGGGGGCCGTAGCCATTAACACCCGAGCTCTTGAAACTTCTAGGCGCCTTACCCCAGCTATGATAAGACACTTAGCAGTGTCCCCGATAAGGGAGACGGAAAGAAGCGAGAAGCCCCTCTTTTTCTTCTTCTAATATATAGCCACTTATACGCGGCGAGGACTAAGCTCTACTGTCTTAACCACTTGATAAGGTTACCTCATGCCGTTTCTTTCCTAATTAGCAGTTTGTAAGAAGTTTAAGAAAAAACATAGATTTTTTAAGAAAAATGTGTTTAAAGAAAATATAAGGACGTACATATGACGACACTACATCTATATGAATTAATGAATAATTATTTAACATATCAGTGGCACAGAGAAGGAGAGGGAGGCAGTTCTCTCGCTTGTCTAGGGTCTGTTTTGTCTCTTCCTCGTCTGATTGTACTACCGCTATTCTACTTCTTGTAGCTTGTATCAGCAATTGAACTAGCCCAAAAAGCCACATTAAGAACATTCTTTCACCATACAGCCTTGTGGTTTGAAGTAATATGGGGAAAATGTGGAAAAAATAATTGATGGTGAGAAGGGGATAAAGCAAAACATATAATATAGAAAGAAAAAATAACAAAAGACTAAAAAGAGAGTGCGAAAAATGAAAAAAAGTTGAGAGAAATTTAGAGAAAGAGTAAGAAAAGAAAAACCACCACAGAGAAATAATAGAGAGCAAGAAAAGCAAAGCAATACAATTAGACAAACACAAAAAGGCATACTCCAAAGATATTGAAAAATGAAGAAATAGAGGAAGACAGGAAAAAATTGCAAAACTTAGCAAAACGTGAAAGCCTATAGTAAACCCGCAGATGGGGATAAAAAGAGAATACACAAAAGATAGTTCTATGCGCTTGTCTTGAGTATTCCTTCGTTCTCGTCAATGTGAGCTGTGCAACTTTCCATGACCAGCTAGCCTACCGAGCCATTTATAGCAAACCAGCGAGTGCAAGGACTATACCTCAAATGGTGCCCACCAGCTCCACTGTTATTTTTGGAATTGGGCATCTGGGTGCAAAATGCGCCAATTTTCTTTTTCTGAAAAAAAACGTGCTCTGAAGGAGTACTTACTGTGAAGATTTCGTTTGCATGAAGCCATAATCAACACAAACAGCTGTTTTGGAAACTAAGGGATGCGGCCTCAGTGACACGCGTGAGGACTCCCTGATTCTTCTCGAATACTGTGCATTACAGCGTATGGTTGGTATGCTGGCTAGAATGCCGTAGCAACGATTGCCTGTATAGGCAAATTAGGCCTTTTCGAAGTACTGCATTCAAACATGAATAAGAACGGCGATGTATTTCACTTCACTTTTATAATAGGCGTAAGCTACCATTGCTGCTGGCTGGGATCGACACTTTCGGCCAATGCGACAGGCTTGCGCGGTTCATAGATGTCCGATGACGACTATCAGTGGTGTTCATTCAGCTTCAAAATGTTGCGCACTATCTATTTCTGATCCCTAGGTTGTGGTGCACTCTTCAAGTAGATCCTTCGACGGCCGAGCGCACTTCGGAGCGCTGCCACAGCGCGCCCTTTGCTGAAATGTCTACACAGACAAATTTATTCTTGCCGTTTCGCTTGTAATTCGCTCACAATTCACTCGGAATATTCAGGAAGTATTGTGGATGCCGAAATAGGTTTGAGGCGTGGCTTGCCGTGGAGGATCTTGTTCAACACGCTATTCACGGGGATGGTGAGCATGCGCTCAATAAAACTCTCTTCTGAGTGCTTTTCACAAATTACAGCAGCTGGTGGCAGTCTCCTCTCTGCTTCTTCATCCTACTGTCCTATTTCGCAAGGCGTGCTTCGTCTGATGATATCATGAATAATGGTAGTCACTCTTGTTTCGAATGGTATAACCACAATTGGATGTACAGAACGGCACGAAGCGGGCCCTTTCCTTCAATCGCTTTGGCTTCGACATTCTATCATTCACCTCATAGTTCCCGTTGTGACAGGCACAACAACACGACAACCACTTACTCATCCTTTGACGACACGAACAACAAACGCACAACGCGGTAGTAACATTGAAAACACGAACACAAAAATTCACGCAACCGCTGCAAATCGGCTGTGCGAAGCAGACGACACGCGCTGTCGGCACGGACGGACGGATGGGACGGATGGACTGATGGATGGATGATGGATGGATGGATGGATGGATGGATGGATGGATGGATGGATGGATGGATGGATGGATGGATGGATGGATGGATGGATGGATGGATGGATGGATGGACAAGCGCGCGATAGGGCGGGCGGGTGGGCCATAAAGTCAAGTACTATTGTTATGTGTTGAAGGATTGAATTTCACTCGCGCCTTAATTGTAGTCATCAACCAGTTAGCATCCTCCTGGTTATTTCTATCCATTTAAAGTCTATTTCGCCTTCACTCTTCCTAACCCCAATGCTTTGAAACATTCCGCATCATTATCTTGGACTATAAGGTGAAGCCCTTTGCAGAGCATTATCAAATGTTCGGCCGTTTCCTCCTCGTCTACACACGCACTACATAACGTGTCTGTGCATTCGTATTTGAATCGCTACGTCTTAATCCACAATACTCCCGTTCTGGCTTCGAACCAGCAGAGAACTACCCCGAGAACTATCTTAGATCTTTTCTTTCGCTATTTCCTGCTTGAAAGTTTAGTAGGTCTCCAGTGATGATTTTGTGAGCATTCCAATCTTCCACATGTGTCTCTCTGTTTCTTTCACATTCTTCTTAACTGATGTTTCCATTTGGCTTGGTATTCTGCTGTCGTAGAAATACTTGCTTGACAGTTTTCGAGCTGGCTTCCTCCATTTAGTATAACCATTCTTCTTGTACAAGTAGCTGAAAACTTTCCTAGCCCAACACTCTTCTCCCAATTTCTCAATAGCTTCTCATATTCTATCTTGCTGCTAGTTTCCCTTCACTCGAACGATGTCCATCGCTTGTCACCCTGTACCCCCTGATTTGGGGTATTCCCATGTGCTCCCAAAGCAAGTCTACCTATGCCACGTTGTTTAATTTCCAATTTTGCTTGAACCTCTGATTTCATGCACAAGACCACATTGCCGAACGTCTTACCCAGGACCATACACCTTTCCAAATCTATCTCACAATGTCATACCTACTGTAGTTTCACAGTGCCCTCTTTTTCATAACAGCTGAATTCCTGTTACCCTTCGTAATTACGTATATTTCGTGCCTCCTTAGGTACTCAGCCCCGTTGTTTCTCTATACGCCCAAATATCTGTATTTATTCACTATTTATAGCGTGACTTCCTCGAACTTATGCTCACTGCCTTCATTATCATTAAAAATTAAGATTACCAAATTTTTTCCTACTGAACTTCATATTTAACCAAACTCCTTCAATACCACAGATGTCTATCAATCTCTGCAGATCTTTCCTCGTGTAGGCTATTAATACTATATCATCTGCATACATCAATGCTGGTAATGACGGTTCAACGTGTTTTCCTTGCTTGACAAAAGAGAGGCTGAAGCCGAGTTGATCTCCTTTAATTTGGCTTCTAGTCCCTGTAGGTACAGCATAAATAACAAAGGTAACAAGGAACATCTCTATCGTAGCCCACATTGCATCTCTATAGGTTGTATCTCTATAGATATCCTTTAGAAGATTAGTTATTCCATCTTTCATATCTACTAAGTCTAGTATTCCTCACATGTCTTCTTGAATCACACTATCGTAAGCTCCCTTGATATCTAGAAATCCCAGCCCCAGCGGCCTGCGTTCCTTTGCCGCTATTTCAATACACTTCATCAATGAAGACAGATTGTCCTCGAACCTCCTTCATTTACGGGACCCATTTTGTAGTTCTCCCAGCAACCCCTTATTCTCTACCCATGTCTGCATTCTCCATCCATATCTGTAGTCTTTACTATATGCATCAACAGCCTGTAAACTACTGATGTTACTGTTTTAGAACAGTAGTTGTTTATATTAGCTTTGTCCTCCTTTCCTTTATAGATCATGCTTAATCTGCATAGTTTCCACCAATTAGGGGCTTCACCATCTATTGTTGCTTTGCTCGCTGCCTCTTTTAATGTTTGCTTAGAGTTTGGTTCTAGTTTCTTTCTTAGCATAATTGGGATGCCACCAGGGCCTGTTGATGTGCTACTAGGAACCCTTTTCTCTGCCGTTTCCCCCTCTCGCTGTCCCAGTGGAGCCACTGCGCTAATTGGTCAATCCTCATCTGGTACGTTGCATGCAGCGTTTCCTTGGTGTTTAAATTTTTCTGTCAATAATGTTCCTATATATTTCATTGCCTCATCCCCTTCTAGTCTAACCCTTTAAACTCTAGTTATAAACCTCCGTTCTATGCTTGTTTTATTACTCAGAAAAATGAGATGGCATCCACCCACTTGGCAGTGCCACCGCAGCCATCACGGGGATTCGTCCAAATTGGTGTCACTCTCCTCCATTGAAAAGAGCTGGCGAACGGCACAATAGCTAGCATATTCTACACGCTATACCAACGCCATGCCAACGTTTCGGCTATAGATGAAACGTGTGTCTCAAGGTGGTAGTGAATGCTCATTTTAAGATAGGTTACGAGAAGTTTGCAGGCCGCAACGAGGTATGATTAGAGGCACGCCATATTCGGGAACCCTGGAGTAAGTCTCACGAGTTGAATTTCCTTAATGAGCTTTTATATAGTGTTCTTGCATATTCCATTTCGTGTTTCCCCACCCCAGTGTTCGGAAGCAAATTGTATTATGATATGTGACTAACCTTCTTGCAACATTCCGTGGCCTGTGATTGAAACCATTAAATCCCATTTGGTAGCTGAACAGCATAGCCACAAAGCTACAATGGCTGGTATACATAGCACTACTGTGTTTCTGCCTAACTCCGTAAACAGCTTATGGCTCAGTTTGTTCTCAAATGGTACTGCTTCTTTTCTAATACTGAGTTTGCAAGGCATAAATAATGAGACAGCCTTGCGCGACATGAGCGGGATAATGGAAGCATTGACGCTACTTGCGAAAGCTGAAATTTATTCAGTCTCCCCAACCTAGGAGGTTAAGACCGCTCCAGAACTTTGTTATCTGGTAGGGAAAGCCATCCCTCCAGCCAGGAACGCATCCACAGATGGCTTATGTACTTGATCCTCACTAGGCCATTAACGCTGAAGGCATCAAACTGCACGTCATTAATCAAAAAATAAGCAGCATCAGGATTCTCAGACCCTTGATCTATGCGACTCCGTGTCTCGTATGGCTCGCCAGGCTTTCGTGGTCCCTTCACTTATTGAGTCATATCTATTCGAACACAAGTGATTGGAAGTACTCTCACGTAAAAAAAAAGTTGATGCCCATATGTACCACATATGATGTATGCGTCTCGATTTATGCATTTGCACAACCTATTTAGAACTAGCAGTGGCACCATAGAGGGCTTCCTAAGGAACTCCTTGTTTCATTACAGATATCTGAAGGAGGTATTGATGTCTTGAGCACTTGTTAAAATGAAGCAACTCAAGAAAACAGCAAGAACTGCGCCTAATGCACTTGTCTAGAGTGCGATATCTCTATGGTCCGGATGATGTATCATGCCCATAATAGGGCCACTGGGCATGCAAAATTTTGAGTCGGATCTATATCATCGCGTTTAAGGAAAATGGTTACTTAGAGACTGACCTGAAGTCATTAATATTAGTGATAGAATTAAAACGGGCAGGTTCATCTATGAATATAGAATACAATGTTGTCATGATTGACGTCTGTTAACGTGGAGGCTTCCTTTTTGCGCACATGTTATTCCACAGTAAATTGATGTTTTTATTCCAATACAGACCACCCGAAGCAAAAAAGCATGTCTTTAATGATCAGCTTAACTATGATAATACTCGTCAGACTTCAGGAGGGCTTATTGTTAACAAAAAAACAAAAAAAATGACGAAGCTTGCAGTTAGCCCCGCAAGCCTTTCAATAGCAAAAGTGCACGTTTTTTGAAGACGAGTCTGGTTACTTCCAGGAAGTTTTCAGGCCTTGGCTAAATGATGTAGGTGGTTTCCAGGTTGCTTCTAGGTCGTTGTAAGGTTTTTTTAGGTGATGCTAGGTTGTTCTTACGTTTATTCTCAGAGAAGAAACGTTCCAGTTGAAACACAGATAGCCACAGACACTGTATAGGCATGTCGTCATTGGCACGGGCCTTCGATTGATTTGGAGTATTCTCGCAGCCGCCGTTGCCTTTTCGGTTCCCTACTGTTGGGTAAACTGTTGCCTTCTTTTTTAGCAGCTCAGTGGTGAGTAGGGGGAACTTACCCCATTTCTCTGGCACAAACCACTTTATGGATCGTTATACGGCGCACATACTACGGCAGCTTGAGCAGTTTCTCTCTTAGAAAAGTACAGGAACTATATACGCAACTGTGCTTTTGTTTGCTCAGGCACTTATATTGAGGATAAAAAAATCCCCGTTAGCCACAAATTTTTTGTATATTGAAGCAAATATAACAAAGTACTAACCTTTTGTTAAAAAAAGAGCAAAAACAGAGACAGACAGACAGACAGACAGACAGACAGACAGACAGACAGAGGGAGGCAAAGCTCGTTTTAGCCTGAACTCTCTGCGGGCCGCTCACAAAAATTACGGCATAAATATTCATGACGTAGAGCACAGCGTGCACCTTTTTATTTCAAATCTGCTTTTTTTATCACCATTCACATGTGATGAATCATAAGCAGAACACGACTACAAGGCGAAGAGAATACTTATTTATAATTAGTAACCACGTTACGAAATTCTTCTTTCACGACTTTAGTCGATCAGGTGATGTTTGGCTCACAAAAGTCTTCAGCTGGTTCCCTTAAGTTTTGCGCATGTAAAATCCCCCGGAACTACAAAAGTAATTACTGAGGAATAAATTATTTCAAAAAAAACAGAGGGAAATAATTTCAGAGACATGTATTGAAGTACATTTGTAGAATTAAATCTTTTCAATTATTTTTGACGTGAACTTAATAATCTTTTAGTTTGTTTTTATCATTTTAATTATTTTTGTTCTGTTTCGGTGGTGTAGATTCCAGAATAATAGAGCTGTTCTTTTCGTTGTACTTTATGTTGTTGTTTATTTTCAAGTGGGTCTTGTTTTAACTTACAGGTATCACTATCGGCGTAGTGCACAAAAAACCCGGCACCCGTGTTCCGATATTTGGTCCTCTTTCGATCGTGGGCTTCTCGCTGTGCTCGTTCGCTCAGTTACAGCGATGAACAACGAGAGACGGCACTCATCCAAGAGCCCCGCCGCAGTGGTCTAGTGGCTATGGTACTCGGCTGCTGACCCACAGGTCGCAGGTTCAAATCGCGGCTGCGGCGGCTGCATTTCTGATGGAGGCGGAAATGTTGTAGGCCCGTGTGCTCAGATTTGCGTGCACGTTAAAAGAACCCGAGGTGGTCAAAATTTCCGGAAGCCCTCCACTACGGCGTCTCTCATAATCATATGGTGGTTTTGGGACGTTAAACCCCACAAATCAATCAATCAGCACTCATTCAAGAACGGCGCTCTTATGATGCATCGGCTCTTTTTCTCTTGTGACGTCAAAATTTGATGCTTGGCCTGAATACACTTATCTTGTCCGAATAAATTTGCTCAATAACACAATTCGATTTCTCAAGCATGCATGCTTAAAAGATTCGTCAAATCTTTGAAGTACGAGCCTTTAACTGGCAACTACTCTCACAAAGCCTACAACACAGTTACAGCATAAAATTGAAATCATTAACACCAGTAAACAAAAACTGGGAACTCTGATAGTAATCTGTGAATAAATCTAACACAACAATGTCCCGATTTCTTCAGTTTATGTGAAAATTATTATTACTTGATTATGTTTGCTATTAATTACATGTGCTGGTCTGTCTGTCTCACCGAATGCGTTCGCGCACATAGATAATTATCAGTAATGCTGGTGTTACTTCAGATCTATGATGTGGTTTTATTACGTGAAAATTACGTTTATGTGCAATTTAAACACGGTCTTCAGAAGGCGGGTGGCATGTTTTGAGTCTGCTGTCGAGCACTATTTCACTGGGTGGGGTTGCAGGCAGGATAGTCTCAGAGGCGGGCACGATCTCATAGGTGGCGTCCATTGCCTGGCAGACGATACGGGAAGGGCCCATGTACCGAAATAACCTCTATAATAGTCACCTTTACGAACTCGGCACCACAGGACAACTAGAGAATGGGGTGAGAGTGAACGTCGACAATGTTTATAAAAGCTACGCGCGCACGCGCGTGCGTGCGTGCGTGCGCGCGCGTGTGTGTGTGTGTTGGGGTGTTTGTGTGTGCGCGCTCAAGAAATCCTATGCGAAATTAATAAATGCAAGCCAATTACAAATGGGCTCCTAACTCTCCTTTCCGCAAGAACCGCAGCAGTGACTGAAAAATTCTTGTTTCTTTCCCAAGGGTTGTAGATCTCAGGTAGAATTTGCTTAGAGCTTTCCATGAAATGCCTAGTCACATCCGCAATTTTCTATATACACATCTAGTGCAGGTACCAACCACCTGATGACGCAACTGGAGCCACTCGTTTGGAGCAGGCTTCTTGGTCGGCTTTCGCCAATCCAAAAGCCCGGATAATAGATGTGTAAGGGCCACATCGAGCCTGAATCTTCCTAAGATATAGGTCCCGCGCCCCCGTAAGATTACTGGCTAGAAAGCTGGCACACGAGGTAATTACGGCGCGCGTATCCCCTTCACGTGGTCCCACAGAAGGCTCGATATCGGTGCTTGTTGAAAAGGTCGGGCATCTGACTGAAGGAATTCAGTTGTCTCAGATGAGAAAAAGGATCGCGCCAGTTGGACTGATTTGTTGTTGAAGGGGTTCTGGACATGCGCTTGTACTCGCTGCTTCTCAGCCAAGTGGAAAGACTCTCAAAGTCGGCGGATGTTTTGAGATATTTCTAACCTGTATTTTCAACTCACTCTAACCGCTTTCCTGCCCCGAGTGAGCGATTGGGAATACTCTGTTGTTATTTATAAATGTACAAGCATCCCGTAAACCTCAGTTGTAACTTCCAAAGTGATGAACAACTACTAAACAAACAAACAAACAAACAAACAAACGAAACAAGACAAACAGCTATAGCTAGACGTAAAGCCCGCATTGCGTCATGCTTTCTTGTACGTGATCATGTTCTGTTGTTTTCATTTACTGCTCACGACCAGCCGATTTTGCTGCTAACGTGAGCGTTGTGCCTTACAAGTTACAACCCGGCAATGCGGCTACTAGCAGCGGAATTTTTATGTAATCGTTACCATACAGTTACCAATGTTCTCAGTTACCCATGTTCACACGGTGTTTCAGAGTTTATTAGGGCGCGCAGTGGCACGTAATGCACACAATTGTCACCTCAATTATCTCCATCCAGCCGTCTTTCCGTCCATGCGTCCGTCCATCTGTCTGTCCTTTATACTAGTCGGTGACCTCTACGTAGACATTATGAACTTTAAGACTTAGCCTTGCTACCTCATCAGCATTCACTTCGTGGATTGGCGGCCACTTTTCTGTCTGTCCTATCTGCTATTTCTCATCCAACCTCCCAACTTGAAGGGCGGCCAACCGGGCCATGCTTGGTTAAAATCTCTGCGCTTCTTCTCCGCTTCTATGTGTCTCTCTACTATGTTTAATTATCTTTGACCAGCCCATTTCTCATTGCCTTCGCATTACTTTAGGACACACATGGGCGGATAATGAGCTTAGCTGTTTGCTTATTATTTTGTTTTGTATTGCCAAACTTAGAACGTACGACTAAAAGCAATCAACAACAACGAAAAAAAACTCGGTACATACGACTCAAGACAATGAAATTACCTGGGAAAAGCTGCAGTACTGGTAAACACGTGAAATGTAGGTCAAGTAAACAACGGTATTTATACATGATTGCGAAATGTTTGCACACTACGTAACTACGCGCTCTGCACCGAGTACAGACAAAAGTAAAGTAAAATTTAAAACGATCAATACACACCGTTTTTATGCGCATTTTTATTATACACAGACATAAATACTGACAGGAGAGAGAAACAATACTGTCTAACAGTGGCGAGAAAAATAACTGTACCTTATGATAACTACAGTAATGGAAGACATAAATGCAAAATTTTTGCAGCACTCTTGAATAAACTTTGCAAGATTACACCCCCCCCCCTTCCGCTCACAGTGTGAAGGGCCTGCAGACTTAATCCATGATATCTTAATGAAGTATGTGCTTATACACGCACGCTGAATAAAATGAAACACAGCCGATTCAGTCACCGACTACTAAAGTATATAGTTTCGCTTTACTAACGTTAATTTTAAGTTGTACCTCTGCTGCAGCTGTGTGAGATTGCTTGCAGGACAAAAGTTTAGGATTTCGAAGACGCTTAGTGTAAATTAGTTCGTGTGACTCTACGCTTTTGCAACCAAATCTGTTACGCATCCTCGTAAACTTCTTCATTTTATATTTCAATGATTTGCTTTTGTTGCGAAGTTGAATAGAGTAATTCGTGTTTTTCGTGAATCGTCAGTGTCGAGCCTCAATGCATGTCGAAGCCTCGTCAATGGTTTAGAAGCTGTAACAATGAGCAGCTCCCACATAGAGTGAATATCGATGACACGCGAAGCACGAATGAGGAAGGTTGATTTGTCATTGTAAAATCACCACAACGTTACGAGGTGGACGTTACCACAACGTTACGAGGCGGAAACATTGTAATGTTTCGGCGTGTCACTTACCTTCGTCATCAATGCACATCCCGTGATAACAAGTGTGGTATTTTACTTATTTATTTATTTATTTAAAATTACTGCCAATCCCTTGTCGGGATTTTTGCAGAAAGGACATCGGGAAAACATACAATAAAAGCACACAATCAAAAACATCCGTAAGTTATACATCGTTTAGGATACACGTTACATTGATGCTACCAAGTTCTCACAATTTCTAACAATCAAATTCAAACAAATTCTAACCAAATTCTAACAACAAAGTTCTAACAGTAATTGTACTATATCCAAATGATTACAGTGTGAAAGAGTCAAAATAACACAGTCTAAAACAATGGATTTTGCAAAGATGAACACAATAGCGCAATATTAGGGTTCCAAACGCAAGTATATGTGGAACTAGCAGAACGGCGGCGAGCGCACCATAAGTGTAGCGTGTAGTCATGTTTTACATGACACGCGTGTCATGATTATCATGCTTGGACGTGTCAATTACCTACGTCATCTGTTCGCGTCACGTAATACCAAATTTGGTATATGTGAAGCTAGCGAAACGGCCACGAGCACATCATGAGCGTGGAATGTAGTTATGTTCCACGCTCATAATTCCACGTTATGGTCCGTCACTTATGTTTGCCATGCAGTCATGTAATACCATACCAGTTTGCAATATGCCTTGCGAACGAAACCACCGCAAGAGCAACAAGACCATGACGTGTATATCATGACGCTCATGACTTCCATGTCATGATTTTCATGTCATGACTAGTCACTTATGCCCGTCATACAGTCATTTAAGACATACCATTTTTGGTATCGATACCATTATTGAAACGACCAGTAGAGCTAAAAGTCGTGCGTGGCTAGATAGATAGATAGATAGATAGATAGATAGATAGATAGATAGATAGATAGATAGATAGATAGATAGATAGATATGCTCAAAGTCGTCGAAGTTTTCCAAGAAATACTTCGCATTTTAAAATGTAGCTAATAAGCTGTAATACAGGAACGGCCATACTAACACCCTTGCCTACGGTCAACAGACAAGTACTCCTCCTGAATCATAACTCATTTTGGGTCTGTAAAGTGAAGCACATATCTTTGTTAGAGTAACACCTACATGATATGTGCGACAGTACTTAAGCGAAGTTTCCTAATAATGGGAAAACTGAGCAATGACCTTCATATAAGGAAATGAAAATAAATAACCACTCACAGGGTTGTAATGATTGCGATAGTTACTGTTTGCCGGGAGCATACGGGCAGTTTTCTAAATTTATTTCTCAGAAAAAACACGCAAAGGCCTGATCGCACCTGAAATTTTACAAAACTGTTTTTTAGCTTTCTGATATTTAAATGGTCGAATATATAATACTATACAGCACCGCGAGCGTATACTCTAGTGCGCAGCGCCCTTCCGACACCATTCATAGAAATTTTTTGCAACTTTTCGTTTTTTGGTAACTAACTTGTCGAGTCATGTGCGCAACTCCTCAAGAGCATAATAAAGTTCTCAATACTGTAACATATGCGTGACATTTCCAGTTATTTCATTATTTGCTTTCAATTTTCCTCCACATTGATTTCATGTATAAGCCCCGCCGTGGTAGTCTAGTGGCTAAGGTACTCGTCTGCCGACACGCCGACAAAAAGGCCGTCAGATGATTCCTCGGACTATGTGCCTACTACAGACGCTTTGTTGAAAACTTTGCTAAGGTCGCTGAGCCTCTGACACGGCTAACGAAAGAAAGTGTACAATTCTCTTGGCGGGAAGAGCAGGAAGCGGCGCAAGACTTCGGTAGGTGCCTAACAAGATGTGGCATTAGGTACTGCCTATACTATCAATTAGGTACTAGAGAAATGCGCGGAATACAACCAACTCCTATAAATAGCGTTCATAGATTACGAGAAGGCGTTAGGCGCAGTCGAGGCATAATCAGTTATGCAGGCACTACGGAATCAAGGCATTGACGAACCGTACATAAACATACTGTAAGAAGTCTACAGTGGATCCACAGCCACCATAGTTCTCCTTAAAGAAAGCGACAGAATCTTGGTAAATAAGGGTGTAAGACAGAAAACACGATGTCTCCATTGCTATTCACCACGGGTCTACAGGAGGTTTTCAGGGCCATAGCTTGGGAAGGGTTGGGAGTAGAGTTAATGGAGAATATCTTAGTAGCCTGCGATTCACTGATGGCATTGCCTTGATGAGTAACTCAGGGGACGAATTACAGCTCATTATTACTAAACCGGACCCGAAAAGCACAAGAGTGAGTCTTAATATGCGTACAGCTAAAGTAATGTGCAACAGCCTCGACAGAAAACAGGACTTGCGATAAGTGGCGAGACAGTGTAAGTTGTAAAGGAATATGTCTACTCAGTACAGGTAGTAACCATGGAGCAAAATCATGAGAGTGAAGTAACTAGAAAAATCAGAATGAGGTGAATCACATTTGGCAAGAATCCTCAAATCATGAATTGTAATCCGCCACTAACTCTGAAGAGGGAGGCATATAACAGCTGCATGTTGCCGGTACTTACCTACGGAGCAGAAACCTGGAGGCTTACAAAGAGGGTTCAGCCTAAATTGAGGACGACGCAGTGAGCGATGGAAAGGAAAATGATAGGTGTAACCTTAAAAGACAGAAAGAGAGCAAAGTTGTTCAAGGAACGATTCGGGGTTAAGGATATATTTGAAATCAAGAAGAAATTGACATGGGCTTGACACGTATAGCACGTAGTCCGAATAACCGCTGGTCATTAAGAATAACTGACTGGATGCCCAAAGAAGGCAAACCCACGAAGGGGAGAGAGAAAGTTAGGTGGGCTGATGAAATTAAAAAGTTCGCAAGTATAACGTGACAGCAGAAAGCACAAGACTGGATTTTTTGGTGGATCATGGGAGAGGCCTTTGTTCTGCAGTGAGCGTAGTCGGGCTGATGATGATGATGATGATGATGAAGGAATTAGCTGCTCAAAGCAGTCGTCGTTACATCGGTCTCAGCAGCAAAGGTGTTTGCCTTTAAAGAGGCCCTGAAGCACTTTTTCTATTCAGTAACCATGGAAGGCGTTCACTAAAAGATCTTATTGCCTTACGAATTCAACGCCGCAAAAATTTTAAGAATCCATTCAGTACGAGCGGAGTTACAAAGATTTGTCGCACGCTGCAAACGCATTCTCTCTTCTCTGGTCCCAACGAAAGTGCTGGAAGCTAAGCAGAAAGGAATGGCAGGGGCAAAAAAAAAAAAAAGGCACGCGCGCCTCGTGACCTTAAGCCCCCCTCCCCCTTCATTTTCTTTATTACGTGGCTTTCCCAGTGTGATCGCGCCCACACGCGTTGACAAGTCGTGGCCTCTCGCGGCGATTCGTGTAACGACCAAGCACGCCCTGTTCAAATCAGCCAATGGCTGATAGAGGGCTTTCTATGAGTGATTTTCAAGCGTCTTCCGTGATTTGTAGATAGAAGAAAAAGCAATTCTTAGCGGAATTCGATATTTTATTGAGAATTCCAGGTCGTATGCCGCGTTATAATATTTGGCTCGTGTGTTCTTTGGAGCGTATACTAGCAATCAGTGGCATTTTCTGCAACCATGCTAAGAAAGTGTTGCAGGGTCCCTTTAAGGAACTTCCTTGCCTTGCAAAACACTACGCAAAGTAGTGTTACTTCCAGACATCACTGCCTGTTATCAATGACACAATGCATGCGTAGGTGCCAATGCCGTCTGAGTTAGCGGGTGTTACAATTCCGCGGCTGGTAAGCGCAACCGGGATTCAAACAAACCACGGCAGTATAACTTCGATCCCAAGAGACGAGGGCGGAGATGCACAATAAAAAAAAGAAAGAAGGAAAAAAAAGAAGAATAAAAGCAAAGAGTCGTAGAAAGTAGGACCTTAAAATAGTCACAAGGCAGTACTTAACAGAGTTTCTTAAAAAAAAAAAAACAAGCAGGACACTCCAGAAGACAGTGCTACTGGATGCTGCCCAAGCGTGAGCACACGGTTTCAGCAAAACAAGCACGACATAAATCTCGATGCCTGTTTCGACAAAGCGCGTTCGCACCATCGCTGTCACTGCTATCACCATCGTGCTCTAGTGGCATTGATGCACATGCGCGGTCTGTGTGTGGAGGTTTAGAACGTGTAAAAATGCGCGACGTGTACTAGATAAGAAAGGCGGAAATGACACGAAGTGGACGCACTGTTAGGGTCCACTAAACCTGCTATACCGTATTAGTTTTAAACGCAAAGCATTTCTTAGCGAACTTGGGCGACTTTGAGCATATCTATCTATCTATCTATCTATCTATCTATCTATCTATTCATCTATCTATCTATATAGCCGCTTACGTTTGGGTGCTCTCGTTGTCACCACCTTAACGTGGCGTGAACTAAAATTAGCAAGGGAGGGTAAGATCATTTGACGAATGTGACGCACTGGTCAAGGCATGAATAATGTCGCAAAACCCGATCGCGTACGTCGTAAAACACTTCCCGCCAGACAGTGGCACATACCCACGGGCGGGTATGTGTCGCTGGTATGCAGGTATGTGGCACTATGTGCCACAGGTGATTGACACTTAGCATCTACCCAGGAACCACGACAACACACTTTGGCAATTTTAACGCGTGAGCGTTAAGAAATACCCAACATCGGTAGCGTAAACCCGACGAATGCAAAGAATAAATGTCGGGGTCCCAGCTGGAATCGAACCCAAGAATTCTGCGTGGCAATGAAGCATTGTACCACAGAGCTACTCCAGGTCTCGGAACTACTTTTCAAATAGACTATAATCTTCATGAAACGTTAATAGTAGTTGCAGTGCTGCCTACTGAACTTTAAAAACATTACCCCTTTGGTACAGCCGTCACGTCAGGTTAACGTCAATTGTCGTTAGTTGCCATGCGCTGAGGTCGATTTACATAGCAGTGTCTAGGGCCAGCATCCAAACGAGCATCAGCCTTTCATATGAGCTTCTGGTGTTGCTAATACTCGTGTTCCAGTTAGCATCGTTGCGGAAGGACAAACAACTGGTTAAATGAACATCTGCAACTCTTCAACATGTGTCTGTGCGTGCAGCATTTGTACAAATATTTAGCGTCATTTCATGACGTGTCGCTCAATAAAAAAATGTAACACGGTCACCTTCTTTCCGCATGCTTCGCCTAGGGTTGATTCCCAGGTACGTGGGATCTGCCAATTTTTTTTCTAATGTTGAATTTCAAAAGTAGATCGCGAGCGCTGAGCTGGATTCTCCACTACGGCGTCTCTCATAATCATATGGTGGTTTCGGGACGTTAAACCCTAGAAATCAATCAGCGCTGAGCTGGATTACGAATGGAGTGAGCAGATCCGAGCGGGATTGCCTTCGCCAAATCTGTGATTGGAACGCGCGCGTTTCGACGGGAGCTCTTGGTGATTGAAAATTTAGAGCAAAGAAGCACGAGAGGGTGCGAGAGAGTGCAAAACGTTTTCCGGACATCTATCGGTGATTAGATGAAAGGCGGGAACACTGAATACGCCACTTGAACTTCCGGTCAAATTGACCGATTTCAGCAGAGCAAGAATTCTCGCTCCACGGAGTTGCCCCGCCGCGGTGGTCTAGTGGCTAAGGTACTCGGCTGCTGACCCGCAGGTCGCGGGTTCAAATCCCGGCTGCGGCGGCTGCATTTCCGATGGAGGCGGAAATGCCGTAGGCCTGTGTGCTCAGATTTGGGTGCACGTTAAAGAACCCCAGGTGGTCGAAATTTCCGGAGCCCTCCACTACAGCGTCTCTCATAATCATATGGTGGTTTTGGGACGTTAAAACCCCACATATCAATCAATCTCGCTCCACGGAGCAATCCGTGATCTGCGGTCGCTCTCAATCTGCTACTGGAACACACAATGCACGCTCCCAATCCACCATTGGATTGTGATTGCTCCGCTGAGAACAGAAAAAACTTGATCTCGATCTGCCATTGGAATTCAACATGAAAAACAACTGCGCTCATGGTTGCAATACTAGATTGGCTATATAGGTACTGCATTGCAACGTTAAATCTTGGTGTCGCTTAAAATGCATCACTTTCAGATGGAACTGTAAATGTTTAAAGTGATCGGCACCTGATAGGCGTGGCCTCAGAGGGGGTCTTATATGCGTGGTCAGAGAGGGAATCTTATAATGGTTAACTTCTTTTCTTTTATCTAACGTTTTTTTTTCTTTTTTTGGGGGGGATGCAAAGGAACCAAGTATGATTTGTGGCGCCAGGCTGAAAATAAAGTATATTATTGATGACTCGTGCCCGCTAGCATGGCATGGCTATGAAAAGGCTTTACAGCAGCTTATATGACAAACACCTATTCTTGTCTCGTCTTTACAAATCGTTCAAGTTCCCCGGACACCAGTGCGACGCAAGTTCAATAAACAGATATACAGCCTTGGCCAGGCCGGTCGTTAAGCTTGCTGGTGATTCTCTGAGTTCTGTTGCCTTGTCTTTACAACGCAGAGTATACTTCCAGATGAGTTTCGGTGTCACCCTATTTTGAGCGGTATAGCCTTGCTGTATTGTATTTGTAACAACTCAACGAGCAAAGCTATACAGTAATCGCATACACAGGAAAACGGTTGGCTTGGTGCGTTCAACGCTTCATTAGCTACATAATGGACGTCATGGCATACAAAACTAAAAAAATGGCAGATCCCATGCACAAAGGAAATCGATGATATGCGAAGCACGAATGAAGGAGGTTGATATGTTACTTTTAAATCAGCACAACATTACAAGGCGGGCGTTAATTATGCCGTATATGAGTTGCATGCCATGATTATTATGTTTAGACATGTCATTTACCTTCGTCGTCTACTCATGTCACGTGATACCAAATTTGGTATACGTGGAGCTAGCGAAACCACCGCGAGCACGCTATGAGCGTAGCACGTAGTCATGTTTTACGAAACACGCATGTCATGATTATGTTTGGACCTACCATTTACCTTCGTTGTCTATTCACGTCACATGATACCCAATTTAGTATATGTGAAGCAAGCACTATGAGCGTAGCATGTAGTGAAGTTTTCTTACATGAGACGCATATCATGATGATCATGTTTGGGCGTGTCATTTACCTTCGTCATTCATTATGTCACGTACTATGATACCAAATTTGGTATATGTGGAGCTAATGAAACGGCCGTGAGTACGCTATGAGTGTAGCATGTGGTCATAATTTACATAACACGCATTTCATGATTATCATGTTTGGACATGTAATTTACCTCCATCGTCCATTATCGTCACGTAACACAAAATTTTGTATATGGGAAGCTACAGAAACGACCACGAGCGCATTATGAGCGTGGTATGTTCACATGATTTTACATGACAAGCATGTGATAATTATTATGTTTGCACCTGTCATATACCTTCGTCATCCATTGATATCACGTAGCAATGCCCCGCCGTGGTGGTCTAGTGGCTAAGGTACTCGCCGCAGGTCACGGGTTCTAATCCCGGCTGCGGCGGCTGCATTTCCGATGGAGGCGGAAATGTTTTAGGCCCGTGTGCTCATATTTGGGTGTACGTTAAAGAACCCCAGGGGGTCAAAATTTCCGGAGCCCTCCACTACGACGTCTCTCATAATCATATGGTGGTTTTGGAACGTTAAACCCCACATATCAATCAATCAATCAATCGATATCACGTAGCACTAAATTTTGTACATGTTAAGCTAGCGGAATGACCGCAAGCGCACTATGAGTGTAGCATGTAGTCATGTTTTACATGACACGCATGTCAAGATATCATGTTCGGATGTGTCAATTACCCTTGTCGTCCATTCACGTCAAGTAATACCAAATATGGTATATGTGAAGCTAGCGAAACAGCCGCGAGCGCTTGATGAGCGTGGTATGTCGTCATATTCTTACATAACACACATGTCATAATTATCATGTTTGCACTACTCATTTACCTTCGTCATCCATTTACGTCCCTTAACACCAAATTTGGTATATGTGAAGCTTGCGAAACGACCACGAGCGCACCATGAGCATAGCGTGTAGTCATGACTTACATAACTTTCTTGCCATAATTTCCGCGTTATGGTACGTCAATTATTTTTTGCCATGCAGTCATTTAATATCGTACCATTTTTGCAATATGTCAGGTCAAAGAAACCACAGCAAGAGCAAGAAGACTATGCAAAGTAAATCATGACATTCATGGCATACATGTCATGATTTTCATTTTATGACTAGTCACTTATGCTCGTCATACAGTTATGTTATGCCATATCGCTTTCGGTATCGATACCGTAATCGAAATGGCCAGGAGAGCTAATAGATAGATAGATAGATAGATAGATAGATAGATAGATAGATAGATAGATAGATAGATAGATAGATAGATAGATAGATAGATAGATAGATAGATAGACAGACAGATAGATAGATAGATAGATAGATAGATAGATAGATAGATAGATAGATAGATAGATAGAATAGATAGATAGATAGATAGATAGATAGATAGATAGATAGATAGATAGATAGATAGACACGCTAAAAGTCACTGAAGTTTTCTAAGAAATGCTTCGCATTTAAACACATTCACATAACAACCCAAGGTCTTTGCCCCGATGTGACTTATATAAGGTCGTGTGGGTGGTATATAGCATGTACATCATACCGAAATAACGAAGCTTTTGTGTGCACCTAAGCACGTCACTCCGCAAAACGCACAGTAAATTAATAAGGTAACGTTTAAAAAAACAATCCTGATTCAGGTTCCTTTTTTTTCGGTTTGAAACTGGAAGACGTGAGCATAATTGGTGGTATAATATTCAAACAACATTATTCAATTGAACTGCCTATATTTCACACCTACATTTGTATGCCAGTTATGCCAATGCTGCGAGACAAAGCAGGGCACATATGGCGTGGTCATGTAAGCATACTTGATGACAGTTGCACCTTCAGCTCCCAAGTCTATTCTCATAGCGTTTTTTTTCGGTCTGGCTATCACTTCTTGCGTTGTTTCTGCTGGTCTGGCTTTTCGATTTCTCTTAAAACGAAGACGTTGCCGAAACGGCTTATGTCTTAAATGGGAAGTTTATTTCGCACTCCATTTTGTCCGGAGCGCAAACTAGACAACTGTGCCAAAAGCTTAATCCCCACTCTTCCGTGGCCACTGCGCAATAAAAAAGTGCTCGTTTTTCGGGACTACAAATAAACTTCCTCTTTCTATCAAACGCAGGTAAGTAGCGTGTCTCCTACATAAAAGGGTGCACGCAGTAGACCAATACGATCCATGTTTGGTATCTGCGCGCACGTGTAGGTAGACTCGCTAAAAGCCTGCTTGTTTACAAGCTTGTGAGATGTCATTCGTTTTTGATGAAGTTCTCGCGAGATCCGCCAACAATTCTTCCCGTGTTCCTACAGAGAAACGCGCAGCCTCTTTGTCCCATCTTTCCCCATCCACCATCTTCGGCACACTGGTACGTTGCTCGGATGCACGGGCTGACCAGCGTCCCGAGAATCCATCAGAAATAGTGTATTCCGTACCACAGAATTGCGTGTCGCATAGCACCACTTGAGGCAATATAGAGGAGACGTGTCTACAGCCATAGGCTCCAAACTGTAGCTCTCAAAGAAAATGAACATATGCCCAATCTTAAGAGCAGAAAGTCACACATACAGTCCAAAAAGCATTACAGAGACATTTACGCATGTATGAATGAGACGTAAATGAAAACACGAGTAAAAAAACTAACCGTTTGAACGTTTTGGCAATCTTACAGCACTTTCCAGCAACTCGGGGCATATTGCTTTTATTCACGAAGAGGTTGGTTAAATCTATAGTCAGCAGTGGTAATCATGTGGTTTTTGATAGCGAAACGCAAGGCTACCAGTGCGTTGTCATATTTGCCCTTCCCACACAAGCCTTCACTCTAAGAACTTTGGCTCCCTTTTTTATACCCGTGAAAGTGACGTGTGTAGCATTCCCTTTAGAGAGACACGTATTAGTAATAGTAATATAATATAATAGTAATATAATATAATAAAGTAATATAAAAGTAATATAATATAATATACCTCTATGGTATATGTGTCTACGATGCTTGTGTTGGCTCGTGTTGAGCGAGGCTTCGGATCAAAAGCAAATACGACTGTGCAAATAAAGCTTTTCTAAAACAAAACTTTTATAAGAAGATCTCATTGACGCGTATCATCATCTAAAATAAAGGTCCACTTACCTTGACGGCACAACTAAACGGCGAAAGAAAGAAACAGGCAACATAAAAGTGGCGGAGGCAACGCTCCCTTTTGTCGTCTGCCTGCCAAGTTTAGCAGCCGTTGGTTACTTCTTGCGCTTCGTAAAATCATACATCGAGGCAGAAGGTTCTAGTGGGAAATAAAATACGTATCTGTGCAATGACAAATTGAAGTACCTTATTACGTTCTATTTCAGTAAGAAATCAATTATTATAAAGTGAAGCCAGACGCGTCGTCGAGGTATACAATTCCAAGTGAAGTTTGAATTAAGCTTGCATATCCCGTCATTCTCTTGCATCCAGTAGCTCACTGGCGCCAGATTTCCCACTAGGTAAGTTTGTGAGAAACTCTGTGGCATCAACTGAAAGCCTGCACTATAGAACTCTTGGTAAGGTGTTGACGGTGGTTGTTAATTCGTGGAAATTACTATGCATAATTAAAAGCAAAACTCGAAAAGCGAGTGCATAGCGGCTACACCTCTCGTCCCTATAAGCCGTTCATATGATTCGCGAATGGCGTTTAGCCGCACATCTGCTTCGGATAAAGGAAACGCGACAGAACGCATACTGCCAAAGATGCACGGAAGGATCGCACACACGATAATCCCTGTTTGGGACTTAACAAATACATGTACTTAGTCGCTCCTTATGCGGACGATTATTTGCCTACTCAAGCTCTGTTCTGAACATTTTTTAATGGGCGCATTTCGGGATTTATTGCGTCGTCAAATACTAATCGTCGTGTACTAGCATATTGTTTTCTTTTTTCAAGCTCTGCGCACACGCTGTACGTCAACGACACAAACTTAATGCGCGTTACTAGCGTGACCTAGCGTTTTTTTAAAGTAAAGTAGGTAATTTTAGTTTCAAAGAGAAGAAACGAAAGCAAGACCGATTATTATTGCTTGAGAACAAGATACGCCTGAATGGCATAACCACTAACGGCCTTTTTTTAAGGCTGACACAAATCGTTGAAAGCATCGAAATGCGACGCTTGTATTGTGTTTACTTTCTCGGTCTCACAGAAAATCAAAAGCTTTTTTTACAAGCCCGTGAAATACCCTTCGTCCACCGTTGGGCAACTCTATGCACTTCGTGATAAGATTCTTGCTACGTTAGACCCTGTCCCTGACATGATGGGGGTGAAGATAAAATTAAGAATTGTTTACTCATCCGCTATTGGTCTCTGCTATCGTATACTCTCCCAAAAGTGTAACGACCACACCACTTGTATGTTACAAACAGGGAGAGCTCAAATGTGCACGAAAATAACCGCAGTTCCCTATGCTTGCAGCCTGAGTACGAATATCTCGTCTCGAACGATAATGGGAGCTCGAATATAAGTCCCACCATTTTCTTCATCGTGTGTAGCCCAATTTCGAACTACCAACTATCAACGCAATCTGATGATTAGGGCCACACTAAGGCGTCATTTCGCTTCATTATTAACTCTATGAATAATGCTGTCCGATCTCAACATCTACGTTAAGGAAAAATTTAATATTTTCTGGGAGTACCTAACACGGCGTGAAGCTCTGACGGTAATTCATTTGCTAGTGGCGTGCCACTAGGTTCTCTCGCGTCTACGTTTTGGGGTGCGTTAATCACGCAGACTCCATATTTATTAACACCTTCTGGGGCACCGTTGCCAAGGTACTGTTGCCAGGCAGCACTTTAAGAATGCAGTTCTCGCTATGATTTCAAACTTCTACGTTCCTGTTCTGGCCACTTCATGTTTCATGCCTACCCCACGCTACGACCTCCATAGCAAACATGGTAATGCGCGTGGTGGCGATGCTTTCTAAAAATGGTTTCCTCCTACAAGCCGGGTCATTAGGGCGAACGAGAAGAGTGCTCTGCCACAGCATTTTCTATCGGAAAAAGAGGAATGTAACGGTCAGTCTACTCCACTTTGCTCCCTTCGACCGAGGCACGGGAAAAATGTCACAGGGAAAATTCTAAAAAAAGAAGCTTGAAGATAAAGAAATAACACTACAGCATAAACAGCAATAAAAAGTCATATAACAGTATGTGCGTAGTCATTTCCGCACGCTGTCTAACTCTCCATTCATTGCTGTCGGTTCGAGTGGTTTTATAGCGAACGACAGCAGACGCCGTGGCCTTCAATTTACGCTCAAAGCTGGAAAATGTAAGTCCTGAAATAAATAAAGCCGGCGTAGGCAAGCTGCATCAGCCGAATAGTTCATAAACGTAATGGCAGAGACTGCTGGAGCGACGAGGTGTATACTACGTGCACAATATTTCTCCCGCCTCACCCATTTCATATTTTATCATTACAGACACCAGAATTACGCAGGCGAGGCCGCGCGTAAAGTGCTCCAGAGGCAGCGAGTGTGTACATTCTTCACGAGGCGGGCGCAGTGTAATCGCGATGTTTTATGTTCTCACCATTCACCCGACGTGGAGCCCCTGGCAACGCTAGCCTTTCGGCCGACGCGATGCAGAGGCGTCGCGCAGGTGCGCTGCCGGCATGTACTTTGCGTAAGCCTCTGGACGGCCTTTGCATGCAGACTGCGCTCGTGCTGAATCGGCGGGCGTCTTTTGTCGTCGACAGCCTACAGCGTCAGAAGCCATGTATGGTCTCGCCGTCAGCTCGAGAGAGAAAGAAAAGAAAAGAAAAAGGGAAGAGCACCCATTGTGCGGCGGCCTACGGAGCTTCTTGCTTCGCGTGGTCGCCGTGCATCTCTCCCGATGCTTATTTTGTTTTTCCTTGCTCTCCCCTCTCTTTCTTTTTCACGTTTATTTTCCCCGCGAAAGTGGAAGAATAGGGGAGGTGCGGGAAGCTGGCACGGGAAGACAAACGTGTTCGTCGAGTCCTCCAACGAGGCGGCAGCGTGCGCGACGAAGCCCCGGTGATCGTCGGCCACGGCGCCTGGTGCTGGCGGCTACGCGTGCCTCGGCCGCGGGGCGCTTCTCCTTCGCCAGGCAGCGCCTGACGACGCAGCGTGGTGCAAGAAAGCGCAACAGCTGCCGCGGAGATGTATGGCGGCGCTGTCCTTTGTCTCCATCTATTTCTACGGTGTTGCGCGTGAGCAGGATGAGGTGGTGGCTGCGCTCGTGGGGCTCTTTGGGGAGTGCACGGTGGCGTGAAACCGTGCGCCGCACGGCGCCTTAAGTTGAGTCGCACATCTCTCACGGCTTAACGACGCGTGGCCAGCCGACGTTTTCATCCGGCGTCCGCTGTAAAAGACTCGCGCTTTTGTGCATCGCTGGATGCCCACCCGTCTCGACGTCCACGTGTGCCGCAAAGTATCCCGTGTAAGGCGCATCCTTCTGCTCCCAAAACTGCAGCCGCGCCCGCGCTGATAATGCGCTTTACTTCCAAGTACTCTGGCCGCACACTACGCGACAAAATGAACCGTGACTCTGGCATGGGAGCGCTAGTGCTCTTTTTTTTTGTAAGGTGCTTTCACGCTACCTGCACATCTTCGCCTTTAACAAGCCTTCGCCAGGAAAATTGCGCAGAGCGGAAAGGCCCTATGTGTGTCCGCGAACAGCCTGGAAATATTGCCGGTAGCTGGTATAACGACACAGGTACGGCGCGCGGCTGGTGAACTAATTATGAACCAGTGTTGTAAAAGGTCCTTTATAACGCTTCCAGCTACACTCTCGCAAGAGTATTGCAGGAAAAAAATTACTTCTTTTGTCACAGCTTTTTTACAGTTGCCTGCGGTATACTGCAGAGGATAAGTTTTAAGTAGGCGAGACAGCCGGCGAGTCAGACTAAATATCTGGATGCGGCACTCCAATCATATTTGCCTTAGAGTACGGGCATTTTGGAGAGACGTGAGAGAGAGAGAATTGTAATGTGAAAGGGAAGAGATGTTAACCGGAAAATACACCTCCAGTTTCCTACCTTGCCCGGGGAAAGTGAATGGAGAGACAGAAAACTAAGGAAGTTGAGACTGAAAGAAGGAGGGTGAAGGAGGAAAGAACACACAAACACACACAGAGGAGTGTCAACTGTTTAACGAGGGGAGTCACTCGTAGGAACTTTAGCCGCACCCTCTTCTCTTTGTGTTGTGCATATTTATTGTCAAGGCATTCCGAAATCAATTGAATATCATTGTGTCCCTGTAGTCTACTCCAATGAGAGATACCTCAAGGAGGTAAACAGACATGACTTCAGTATTGCCAACAAATAGAGTATCTCACCTCACTCACATACTTTTAATAGAAAAAAAAACTTTGCACCTAATATGAGGACAACTTGTTACTTAGGCAACCGAGTACTGTGACTTCTTGCGCAGGAAATTATCATGTTATTGACTAAAATGAAGACACCTTGAAAATCTAATCCTACTATATTTGCGAAAGATACTCTTCTTGCCATATCTGTACATATCTATACAAAACGACACACGATGAAGTGACATAATATGATCCGTTCATTCTTCAGCTAACATTGCCTTAGAAAATAAACCTAGTGCGGTTGTCTAAGCTTAGCTGATCTCTTCAGGCACATTGTTGAAAAACTGCATGTTGAATTGGTCATCCATCGACGTTATCAAAAGTTTTAGATAGTTCAAGTGTGGTCCAGTAGAAACTAAATCTCTATCGCTACCCAATGATTCCTTTAATAAGTGTACGATTTGCAGGAACCTCTCTCATGTCCGGAGTGTACTCCTCCATCGATGGTGACAGCTATGCAAACAGTTAACCAGCAGTCGTAACAAGGCATACATGCTGGGCTCCGTGGTATCAGTCATGAGTGAAGTGGAGCAGAATGGCTCAAAATAAAAACAAGCGTACGTTCCCGTGTATTCGTTCAAGTTTTTTTCTTTTTTCGTGTCTCAACATGTTCCCCTGGAATAGCAAATATCAAGCCTGTCACTTAGGTGAACGTGTAATTACCAAAACATTCTGCCATATAATATTGAAAACGTCCAAACGAGCGAATACAAATCCTCCGCATGATCGGCTTCGTTGGTTGTAGCGAAGTTTTCTGCGGTCAGGTCACCGGATATGAGCAACAGCTTCACACCAGAGGAGCTTCCAATAGACACTGTTTACAGTAAAACGAACAAGTTCATCAGGGACCACATAGAGTTACATACGCCGCTTTTGATAATTTGTGTGAGAAAAGAAAGCTAGACCTGTTTGACATTTACAAAAAAAGCTGGTAAGAAGAAAAGGTCCCAGAAAGTCGGCACGTATCAAAGGTAGTGCCGTTGCTAAAGCCAGCAAGAGCCCTATGAAGTTGGATACGTTCAGACCAGTGAGTTTGATAAGTTGTGTTTCGAAAGGGAATGAAGAAGTGATCAATGAACGAGTTTTATGAAGGTAAGACGCAAAATACTGCCAGAAAGTATAGCCGAATTTGTAAGAAGTAGATGCACAATGGACTGCATTTTGGATTTAGTCACAGATGTCAAAGATCAACGTGCACAAGGAAACATCACTTTCGGTATATTCCATGATGTTCAACGAGCATATGCCACAGTAAGCAATCTTCATGTTCTAGAAAGCCTAGAGTTGTATGGATTAAAGGGAAAAATTCTTCATTGTATCACTAACTTTTTGATGCACCGACAAACTTTAGTGGTTACGCACCAAGGTCCAACGCCAAAACACGTCGTCAACCAAGTGCTTCCACTGGGCAACGCACTAAGGCCGATGCTCTTTAATGCAGTAATGGCGAAGCTCCCGTATAATCTTCCAACTAACGTCAGATGTTTAGTATATACATATGATGCATGTGTATCGGCTTATGGTCTGTTATTTTCGCATGTCCAACACACTCTACAAGAAAGATTGGTCTATGTATAGACCTATGTCTTACAAGAAAAGGAATTGCTTTGAGTGTGAAAAAAACAGCCATACTACCATTTACCTTACAATTTTTTAGATTTCCAGATTATCAAAGTTTGCGAAACCAGGCTATTCAAGGACTAACAACTCGTAGAATATCAGGTGTCAAGTTAGACTGGGGACTAACATGGTCGTATCATGTTTAGGCCCTTGAACAAAAGGTGAACAAAGCGATTTCGAATCCTATGTTATCTATGCGTGGATGAATGGGGTGGTACCACAAGGGTGCTGTTGGCTCTACATTTTATGTGGATACACCTTATGGTGAGTTTTCTCCCTGCATCTAAGGCCCGGACTTCCAAACTCCGCCAAAAGAAGAATTCACTTGCTATTTCCAAGGGTCCTGCAGGTGTAATATAGCTGCCACGAATGACTTTTCGTGATTTGGTGTATGCAGAAGATCGACAACCACATTTGGCAACACTCCAAGCGAAAGGAACGTTTATACATTCGTTTAAAATTTTCACACAACACTACAGTTATTCTATATCTAGTGAACTAACGCAGAGGACTGCTACGCGGTTATGGAATATTGTGTCATTATTCCAAGGAATAGTACCGGTATATAAACCAAGGACACCGTCAAAACCACCTTGGACACTGTTGGTTCTGAACGTTATCTGGGAGATAGTTACTATACGAAAAAAGCCGACATGTCATCTCTTGTGGCGGTACAGATAATGTTTCATCATTTTAATACAATACACAATGAAAAGATGAAGTTATGTACAGATGAGCCCTGAACTGTAGTGACAGCCTCTGCGGTTTTCACACGGGAACTTGAAAAACAATTTGAGTGTGCAAATTATCACACAAATCTTCATCAACGACATCAAAATTAGACTATTTCAAAAGCAGTTAAGTTTATCTGCGACTATTCTGGGATACGACAGTGGATAGTATATAAGAACAGATAGTAAACCCACCCTTCAGATAATCCAACTTGTGAGATAGCCTTGCAAAACTGGTGGAATAGCACAATGTATTGCATAAACTTCTGGTTAGGCCTCCGTGCAGAATCGGAACATCATATTTCAATAAATACTTGGCCACATTAGACTAAAGGGTAATGAAGAGGCAGATATATGGCTCACCACGAAAGCCTTGAATGAAGGACGGCATTGCGCAATTTCCATGTCTGGAATGGATATCCCACATAATATAACGCAAGGAGCTAACCACTGTTCTTTGGAGAAGTGGTTTCATATAGCCCTAAATCAAAGAAATTTTAACGTTATGAAGTCGACCTACAAAAAAAATTTTCTATAGCGGCTGATCTCCCTCGACATATAGGCACGTTACTATGCGGACCTTTTTATCGGGCGAGGAGGTCCTGCCTGGCAACCAACGCATTGCTCCTCTCTGGCATGCGGGCGACGGCTTGGAGTGTGTGTGTTAAGGCTGGTATGTGTGGCATTTATTTATTTATTTATTATTATTATTTATTTATTTATTTCATAATGCTGTTAGCCCTCTCTTGAGGGCTCTTACAGGAAGGGTACAACCATACACAAACCAACCAATATACATCTATGTCAGGTAGTAGCGCAAATAATACATGTGTAACACTTTATCAAATCGGCAAACACTGCCTGCACATACAGCAATGCCTGGCTACGCATTACAAGGCTTAAACACAGCTGGGAGAAACAAAACAAAAAAATACAAACCATAGAAACATGCAGGCTTGTCATCTAACAGCTCCATCCCTCAAATACATGTCCAACTAATTTTTCGAATTGGCAAAGATCGCTTGCATTCACAACAATGCCTGGCAACGCATTACAAAGCTCAATCGCAGCTGGAAAAAAAGAATAACAAAACACATCATTCTGACAAGAGTACAGTACTAAAGCACAGTCGTAATTAACCCGACTGCTTCGTTGCCCTGGCACTTTTAAGCACAAATCTTTGTTAATTTTTAGTTGTCCTTACAGAATCCTGAAATGAGCTTTCAACCGGATCTTTTGTCTTCATGCCTCAAGTGCCTCAGTTCACAGGACTTCAACATAGGCGTGACAGAATCTAACTGGCGGTAATTCGTTCATATGAAGCGGACGGCACGGCATTAAATATTTAAATTTTGTTTTCAGGCTTTCTTGATGAGGACTCCACATGAGTGAGGCATATTTTAGTAGTGGTGTAACGAAAGTCATGTAAGCTACAAGTTTTGGATCTCACGTAGCTTGATGCAGTTTTTGTCTTACGTAACCTAGTCTCTGGCTCACTTTCAAGTAGACATTATCTATGTGTGTATGCCATGCTTTTTTGAGTAAGAGTGACTACTAAATATTCAAATTGGTTAGCATGGGAGTAAATTCCCGTCGACAAAATATTGAAAGGGCATAACGCCTGTTTTTAGTCATATGTGTATATGTTGATTTTTGTAGTTTATTTTCATATCTCATAAGTTACACTATTGGCTGAATTTTCCCCAGCAATGACTAATTCTAATTTGATCGTGCTCTCTCGTAACAGTAGAATAATTAAAGCAGTCATTTGCAAAAAGTTATACTTGTACTGCGTGTTCAACCACTGAAAAGATATCGTTGATAAATATCAGAAATAACAAAGGGCCCAATACCGAACCCTGGGGAAGACCCAAGAAAACTTGGAGTGGACGGGACGAGCTGTCATTTAAATGTACTGTCTGTATTCGGTAACTAAGTATTCTTTTATCCAAGTCACTAGTATTCTACCAATACAAATTTCTTGAATCTTTGAAATTAGCTTATCATGAGTCACTTTATCAAAAGTCTTTGCAATCTATACAAATGACGTCAATTTGTTGCTTATTGTCTAAAGCTGCCACAAATTTATGAATCATTTCAAATGATTGCGTAATTCTCGATAGTCCAGCTCAGAAGCCAAGCTGGGATGACTATAATAAGTTGTTCTGTTCAACAAATTGTGAAATGTGTTTTGCGATGATGTGCTCTTAAATTTTGCAAATAATATATGTGAGTTAAATCGGGCGATAATTGTTTACAAGTCGGCGATCACCTCCTTCGTATACCCGTATGACATCTGCCCTGCGCCAGTCCAAGGGTGAAGAATGGATATATAGCGATTTCTCAAATAATACATTAAGGTAATACGTTATCCATTCATCGTAGTGCTTCAAAAATTCTGAACAGATCTCGTCAGCTCCACTACGTTTTTCCCGTCTAGGCTCAGGAGTAGTTCAAACACTCCTTCCCGTTTGATTATAAGTTCTTTCATTGGTTTACGTATACATTATTCTAAGTGCTCGCCAACGTTAGTGTTTGCAATTTTGGTGAACACAGACTGAAAAAAGTAATTCAAATATTCAGCAATGTCAGCTGCACGTGTTAACCTTCCTGTGTCATTTGAGATTTCTTTAATTTTGTCTTTTTTACTGCTCAGATACCTCCAAAGTTTTAGTGGGGGAGTTTTTAAAAATTCAGTGAGTGTTTCATCAAATAACCGCTTTTTATTTAGCATCAGAGTGCGCCTAAATTCTGAGCGAAGTCTGGATATTTGTTCAGAGCCCTTTTTCTTTTTGGGGGCCGCTTTAGCTTTCTTTTCATATGTATAATACCGCGGTTAATCGAGGGTCGGCGTTGTTTTGATTTTTTAGGCGTAATGGAACAAAGCGCTCCACGCGATGGTTTACAATAGCCTTGAATTTATCCCACAACTCATCTATTGTTTTTTTCGTTTGCGTGTTGCTCGAAAAGGCAAGATGAAAACTCCAAGAACTCTACAATGGTAGTGTCATCAGCATCGTTATAGTCTTTTATAGTTATTGTAATAACGTTTTTCCTGTAGGACATAGTGCTAGCAGTCAAATTCACTACAGTCTTTTTATGGTCAGAAATACCATCCTCAATTGAACACCAATATTCCTCAATATTGTTTGATAGGAACACCTGATTTAACAATGACTATGACGAGCAATTTGGCGTGTATTAAGCCAACCTGCGCAATGTTTTTTTCATTGCTAAGACGGCCGAAAAATTGGTCATCAGGGAACCTCTGGGCTGTTTTCGGGTGCAGAAAAACTACAGAAAAAGAAAACTGCTGTCGAAAGAAATATGCCATGTGCATCACCAGATGTGATGTTTTTGTGGCTGTGGACTCTACAAGATGCATCATTTCTTGTTGACGAGGAGCAGAGGCTTCTGTGGCTTGCAACCTTAAACAGGAAAAGCTTTGTACCTTTCGCGGGTACCCGGGTATGTTCAGAGCACTTCTTCTCTGGTGAACAAACCGCAACGACTTGGACACCGATGCTCAACCTCGGCTATGAACGGAAGGTACGCGCCTACAGCTATCCCAACGATGACAATATTTCACCGATAAACAGCCCCACGTAACATTTCTCTCTATCGCAAGTCAATGTAACGTGGCACCAAGAGTCACTCAAATATTGCTATTAAAAAAGAAGATAAAAAGAGGACGCGTAGGCACGTCAGCGTCGTTTAATGAAATGGCTGTATTCAAGTGCACACCTGTAAAAAAAGAAAAAAAAACACGAGCGAGTGATATACGGTCACTCCTTAAGAGTTGAGAAAGAACTTAGACAACAGTTAGTACGCAGTTAACAAAAAACCGTCAGTGCCATGAAATAAAGACAAACCACAGCGCTCCAACACATGGCTTCATCCAAGAGCGGTAGCTGATGCGACAGCGTGGTGTAAAGAAATCTTGTTAGAAAAGTGAATGACTACAGCTGATGAAAGATATTCACTATGCTGTCGAAGTGTTGTTGCTCATTCTGGAAAACAAAGACCTGCAAATAATGCGCATTTTTCGAGCGGAAATTCGGTGCTGTGAATATACTGCATCAACTGTGGAGGACTCGTTCACGGCGCTGTATAATAAAGCGATTCCCCCTCAACGTCTTGAACGTTGCCAGAACGTCTCATAGACTCATTTCAGAACCTGCAACACTTCAGTCCAAATTCACCGCGTAAAAACTGGAAACGAATGATAAAACCACAGCCGCACGCTTACCTTTTATGCAAACAGCAAGCTTCCCGCATGTCAGATGGGTTGCCAGACCAGAAAAGGGCCGCCCGCTAACAAGATGGCGGTGCCCACAAAAACAAAAAACCTACACAAACAGCTTCGAGCCCAAATCACACCGATACTGCTCACCGAGGTAGAATTGTGGTCACGAAGATGAGGATGTTGGCCATACTATTTTGGAGTGCGCAAAATACGCAAATGAAAGGAAAAAAAAATTAGAAAAAAATTAGCAAGCTTGGACAGGCGACCCCTCACAATAAATAAATTACTTGGATCATGACCTGAAATGAATTTTCAGAAAAAAGACGATCACGTTCCTTAAATACTTTTTAGTGGAAACTGTAGCTAGCAAGGACGACGAGACAGCATGATGGCCAGAACAAGAAGTGATATTGGTGTATTCAGTCACTGATTATATAGGCGCACGATAGCGCACCGTGAGTATCTGCGCAGGTCCGATGTGCAGTCGAGATGCAAATAGCCTTGCCGGATACATTCTTTCCGTTAACAATGAAATTACATACCCACCGAAACGGTGGTAAGTACATGGCATTTCAAAAAATGATATCATACACTTGGTTAAAGTCCTTGTCATAATGAAGACGCTGTGGTGGCTTCACGGTTCGAGTCGACCTTCTCAAAGCTGGCGTCGGTGGTGAAGTTGACTGACGCACCACAGGTGGCGAAGGGTCGTCCGACGTCGGAACTTCGTGACGTCGGCCATTGGCTGGCGAGGTTGAAGTTGCCACTGTCGCATGGCCACCAACGTTGTTGTCCGCTGAGCTGGTATCAATGTCGTCGTCGCTTTCCTCGATGAACCGTTCGCCAGTTTGAAGTAGGTGACGACGGTTGCGCCTTAACAGCTTCTGGTTTTCCGTTTTGACAAGGTAGGACCTTGAATATGGCGAACCCACCACTTGAGCTTTCTGGGACCATGCAGCGTCTCTGAGCCTCACGACGTCACCCTTCTGCAGAGGAGGCAAAGGTCTTCCCCCTTGGGCCTGGCTGTGCTTTTTGACGTCGGTTGGATTGTATAAGCACTTGTGACATACAGGTATGCGTTGTTATAGACGGAATGATGAGCTAGTTTACGTATACTGTGGGCTGAAATGTGCGCCTCTTAACCTTTTTTTTTGCAGTGTGAACAACTGTACGTTACCTTGTTATTTCAGAAGAAAATGAAGAACAGGAAGGAAAGGAAATGCAGGGATGTTAACCAGTCTGGAATGACCAGTATGCTACTCTACACTGGTGATAGGGATGAGAGAGCATGAAAGATGGAAAATGAGAGAGAAAGGAGAGCACGCCGATGCCTTGGGCCCACAAATGCTGATGACTTGGAATATGCTGACGCGCACTAACTGACGAAAGTCCGGAAAGACGTGGTTTTAGTCCACTGGCGTTTCATTGAATCATGGATGCTTCCTTGACTTCTCAGAAATGATGGCAATCGTTAGCCACATTCCTACTCGAGCTATTCAAGTACTGTGCTTAAGGTGTCCAGTACTTTGAGACCGCTTCGAGCACGCGTTTTCCCCATGTCCAACAAGATCTCTCGGAAAGATTTATGAGAGAATGAAGCATAGTAATAACTTTGCGATCTTGCTTATGTGTGTCATCAACGGTTGGTGAAGACCTTCTTTAAGTGTGCTATTATGTTGTTTCTAAGTGCTCATTTTTTGCGGTGTAACCTTTTTTATCATATTTTTTCACTGCATAACTTATATATATGGAGCAGCCGAGGTAATATAGGCCTCAACCTCTCCAAAGCTATACAGTTGCAACAGAACGGAACAGTTCCAAGCACGTACACGAGCCCTGGGACGTGGTGTATGATTGATGAGCATGCGTACAGATGGAAAAAATACAACGAAGACATATTAAACATGGAACGACGCACAGAGCCAAAAGCTTCCATAACTTCAACGATTGGAAGATACGTTACGTAGGATTGGTGTAAGGATCATAGGCTAACCACGTTTTTGGCCGCTACGTACACGTCAGCACATTGATTGACCATTTTATTTTCTCCATACTTTCTCTCTCACCTTTGTCTCTCTCTTATTTATACTCATTTTCCAATTTCACCAGAGAGAGAGCGAGAATAAAATGAGGGAAAGGCAGGGAGGTTAACCAGAAATCGAAGCATCCGGTTTGCTACCCTGTACTAAGGGAGAATGGGGAATAAAAATGAGAAAGAAAGCGATGAGCGAAGTAGACGCGCGAAAGAGAAAACAAAAAATTAGCTGAGGTGCTATAGCCTATTTAATAGGCTACTGCCACGCAAAAAGTTCACTAAGGCTGTCGCTGATTTTGTGCGAAGA
Organism: Rhipicephalus annulatus; assembly: GCA_013436015.1. NCBI lineage: Eukaryota > Metazoa > Arthropoda > Arachnida > Ixodida > Ixodidae > Rhipicephalus > Rhipicephalus annulatus. The sequence goes on from WOVY01001507.1 coordinate 125,445, forward strand.
CAGATTATGTCGCCTTTCAAGCACTGATTGTTCTCACAATGGTCTCTCGTCATGACGAGCTACCGCCGCATCTAGTTGCCGTCTTTGCACGTTGTAACGAGGGCAGTGACACAGAATGTGCTCTATCGCTTCATTGCTGCTGCAATGGTCGCAAGCAGCACTGTCTTTAATGTCGATTCGGAAGGCGAAAGCTTTGGTGAAAGCGACACCAAGCCACAGTCGGCAAAACACCGCTGTCTCAAGTCGAGATAGTCCAGTCGGAGGCCGAAGTCGACGAGACCTGTCCAGCCTCTGCAGTCACATGTGCCATAGGCACTCAGAGCTCCTGTGGGATTTTGCTTCTTCATTGGTGATCCTTTCACCAGAGAAATGTGGCCAGCCAGGCATGTGCCTGTTCATCATCCCTACCTTCTCTCCTATTGTAGTCAAGAGTTAGATGAAAGTTCTCATGGTCGGGTATCATGATGAGGATGTAGATGCGGTCACTCACCGACTCAAGGTGAAAAAACACTCAGAGACGTTCCGGGATCCACAACGGCTTCCTTTCCCACATTCTATGAATGTGAACAAGGAAATCAAGGTGAAATAACGCACAGAGACGTTCCGGAAATGATACGGGTTCCTTGTTCACACACATAGTGAGAACAAGGAAGACGCATCGTTCTTGAAACGTCTCTGTGTGCTTTTTCACCTTGCCTTGATCAGTCACCGCATCTACATCCTCTTTTAACGTGTTCTTCCTCCCTTCGTTAACTCCTATCTGGACGCAACAATACGGCGGCCGCTGCAGCTAATCGTGCCTGTTTTTCGATGTTACAATTCAAAGTATGACTGTGATATAATTGCTATGCAGTTGCCCAGGTCTCGTTTAAGTCATCTTCGCTACCTCCGAGCAACATGCGTTAAAGGCTAGAGTGTAATAGAACTATTCAGTGGCATCACCGCGCCTCGCCACCTGATGCCTTGCGCGTTGCCCGTTGCGGTGGTGCGGCCGTCAATCAGTACTGAAAGCTCGGCACTCCACGAGCAAGAACCACTGTGCATTTCGGCTTCCATGGTGCGCTACTTTGAATTCGTCTTTCTTTGTGTCTACCCATCATTCCCGTATAACACATGTTGTCATAACCCTTGAGAAATGGAACGCGAAAGTACTGAATATTAGCTCAATAAGCCCTTGTTAGAGATAAAAAAACATTTATTTTCTTCAGGTTAAACTGTTAAAATAGTTACTATATCTATGAAAACTATGAGCTAAAATTCCTGTTTGGCACAGTGAGCCTTTATAGTCTCGGCATTAGTACACATGTTACCTGAAGTTAGATGTGCTTCAAAGTACTTTTGTATTGTGAATATCAGAAGAAGTGCATGGCTGATACTGTTGGTAATACGTTAATAAGCTTGAGCTTTGGTATTCTGGTGCGCCAAATAAATAAATAAATAAACATATATATATATATATATATATATATATATATATATATATATATATATATATATATATATATATATATATATTCGTATAGGGAAGAAGACTCACGTACGAAGTGATTTTATTGACGTTTCGGCCATGGGTCCGGCCTTCATCAGAATGATGAAGGCCTGACCCATGGCCGAAACGTCAATAAAATCACTTCGTACGTGCGTCTTCTTCCCTATACGAATGATCTTTCCCGAACCCAGCATCACTTATGTTTTTGGTTTATATATATATATATATATATATATATATATATATATATATATATATATATATGTATATATATATATATATATATAGGCAGGCAACAGAAAGCAGTGTAAGGCAGCGGCACACAATTTCTATTCACCGCGTGCTTACAGGAGGTTTTCAGAGGCCTAGAATGAGAACAGTTAGGGATAAGAGTTAATAGAGAGTATCTTAGTAACCTGCACTTTGCTGATGACATTGCGTTGCTGAGCAACTGAGGGGACGAATTGCAACTCATGATTACGGAGTTAGACAAGGAAAACAGAAAGGTGGGTCTTAAAATTAATCTGCAGAAAACGAAAGTAATGTACAACAATCTCGGAAAAGAGCAGCGCTTCAAGATAGGTAATAGTGCACTTCAAATTGTAAAAAGACTATGTCTACTTAGGGCAGATAATACCCGCGGAGCCAAACCACGAGATGAAGTAACTAGAAGAAGAATAAGAATGGGGTGGAGCACATTTGGCAAGCACTCTCAAATTATGACAGGTAGATTGCCACTATCCCTCAAGAGGAAGGTACATAACAGCTGTATCTTGCCGGTACTTAGCTACGGAGCAGAAACCTGGAGACTTACAAAGAGGGTTCAGCTTAAATTGAGGACGACGCAGCGAGCAATAGAAAGAAAAATGGCAGGTGTAACCTTAAGAGACAAGAAGACAGCAGAGTGGATTAGCGAACAAACGGTGGTTAAGAATATTGTAGTTGAAATCAAGAAAAGAAAATGAACATGGGCCGGACATGCAGCGCGTAGACAGGATAACCACTGGTCATTAAGGGTAACTAACTGGATTTCCAGGAAAAGGCAAGCGGGTTAGGGGGAGAAAGTTAGGTGGGCAGGTGAGATTAAGTAGTTTGTGGGTATAAATTCGCAGCAGCAAGCACAAGACCGAGTTAACTGATAGAACATGGGAGAGGCCTTTGGCCTGCAGTGGACGTAGTCAGACTGATGATGATGATGATGATGCCGATTATGATGATATAGGCAGGCATGGTGGTGGAGTGGCCGTAGCGTTGCAGGTAGTCAAGTAGTCAAGAAGATCCTCCGTGAGCAGTCACAACGTGATTTATTTTGACGTTTCAGCCAGAGTCTGGCCTTCATCAGGATTGAGCTAGGGTACAGTTTGTTGTTTCTCGCGATGCGAGAAACGGACAAAGCGACCAGCACACAATCCAAGTTTTCGATTAACATAAGAGGAAACCTAACATGCAATTCCTCTAATGTGGTATACCTACTCGAATGCAACGTGTGCAGTATGCAGTACATCGGAGAAACAGAAACACCATTTAGGATTCCTTTAAATATTCACAGAGCCCATGCGAAATCAGCCCCTTGTCTACCTCTATGAAAACATCTCAACCTTCCAGACCATGCATTCGGCAAACTATCAGTAAAACTCTTAGAAATGGGATTTAAATCAAACCGAGAACGTGAACAACGAGAGTCATACCTTATCCACCAGTTTAACCCCCACGATAGAAGAATAAGTGGGAATCCAGGTACACTTGCAGCAATAAAGCATTAGAAAACAGTAATGGCAACAATGACAATAATAATTGAGTTCATGGTACTGCAGCTGCGACAGGCACTGGAACACTCAAAATATTTCCATGTGTAACTACTCTTCCTAAGTACAGCTGTCGTCTGTTTCTGTTTCTACTTTACTCTCCAATTAATTGTGCCAAGCATGATATGCCCAACAGCAACCCTGTGCACAATCGGGAGGCCCCTACTGCACGCGCAATCTAGAAGCGGGCAAGAATTGACATTTCACCCGCTTGCCAGCCTCTGCGGCAATACCCAGCGCCACTCTTTCAACGACGAGATTTCCATGAGGCGCTGAGTAGTTGAAGGCTTAAACTTCTTAAAAAAAGCTCTTTTCCCACACACCGAACCACCAGATTCATGTGGCGCCGTCTGCTCGGGAACAATATGTTAGCTGAAGGAAGGATGCGCTGACTGCGGACATCCTAAAGGTGAATGTCAAAAAAAAAGAAAAGAAAAAAGAGAAAGGAGGAGAAATAGAGAGAGAGGTAGGTAGAGGGGAAAGAGAGGGAAAGGGGCGGCCAGGTAGATTTCACCTCATAATATCAGTTTTTTTCTTTTTTTTCCTTCTTCATCTTCTCTCTCTCTCTCTCTCTTACTTAAGATGGTACAAAGCTGAGCACCCACAAACTGTACCCTCAATCGTAATGAAGGCCAGACTCTGGCTGAAACGTCAATGTAAAGTACGTTGTGACTGCTATATATATATATATATATATATATATATATATATATATATATATATATATATATATATATATATATATATATATATATATATATATAAAAGTGCGGTTCTAGGTCCAAATACACAATTTTTCTCGGTTGTTTCTATATATATATATATATATATATATATATATATATATATATATATATATATATAAACAAAACAAATTGTGCATTTGTACCTAGAACCGCACTTTTCAGAATGTGAGTATACAGCACCCGAATCTCGCTTCGGCCGTCAACGGGAAGTTTGTTTGCATAAAGAATCGACAAATCAGCCTGGCAACATTAACGTCATTGTGAGTTATTTCTTTGCATTTTTTCACCGATTGCCTCCTAAGTGCCTAATGCAACCAGCATAAATCCCGTCGACTACAAATATCGCGCACAGAAAACGCATCGTGTTGATGGCGATATTCGCCGTTTGTATAAGTAGCCGGTATCCCACCTTTAAGTTATTAAAGTATGATTTTTTCTTTTGGTGCATTGGGGGACGCGTACAGGATCTTGCTACCCGAAAGGAGCTGCCTGTTATCATTTAGAAGGGAAATTAGAAACGCTAAGTGGTTGCTTCACGACTGGAGCACTGCGAATCGGACCTTAACCACAGACACTGGCATGTTATATTTTAACACAAAGTATTTTCTTCATCGGGGAGAAAAAACTTCCTCTTTCTCTCTTCGAGTCAGTTGTAGTTTCTGTAGGTCCTTATGACTGAACGATCCGGCGAGAAAAGCACGTCGAAACAAACCATTATTCACCGAGAAAATTGATAGCCTGAGGGTCAAAACAAACCGGCGCACATCAAGAAGGCGACGGGCACTACACGGAAGCATACGCGCTGTCCAGTCCAGTCATTTGAATCGGGGACAATATAATTATAAAAAAAGAACTAAAGAAATGACGACGTGCGACGATATACGCCGCACGGACACGTTATGATCAGCTGGCGGAAATAGGTGACGGAGGGGGAAAGAAAGAAGAGGGAATCGATGTATCGACACCCTGCGGCCTTGAGCCACATGCTCAACACAACATTCAGACGGGGAACGTGTCAACCGCACGCGGCGCGGAAGGCAGTCGGCACGCGATGCGGCTCGCCGGTGTCACGACATCTACCATGCGCTTTCCCCTGGACGTGCCAGGGGTTTGCCTTTCTTCTTTTATACATGCTTCCGCGTTTCTCTTTCTTTCTTGCTACAAAAGAAAGCCGATATGTGAGCACTTCCCGCCGAAAGAAGTGCGAGTGAAATGTCATCCAGCAAACGATGGGACACGTGCCCGCACGCGTCCTAAGGGGTTCGTTGTGAAAACGACGCGAACAGCGATGTTGACGCCACCAGGCAGAGCGAGCGTTAAGCCCAGCAGTTGAAATTTCAAGTTTTTAGTTTGCGCGTACAACGCTGCCTGCGAAGACATCGATGTATACCACACAGATGTTTCGGGCTCGTTCGCGTTTATTGTACGCTCAGCAAAATGTATACGGAAAGAGCGCGTCCTTCGACATCACTCGCAAAGCAGTCAACTTGAAGTGATGGCTTAAATTCACCAACAGCGATAACACATTGTGCAGTGCGATACTTGGTGGCCTTCACTAACGTATCGCGTTCTTCCGTTCTTCTGCGGTCCAATACTGTTTCGCACAGGGAGCTTGGGAAACAACACTTAGTAAAGTCATAGAGCGGTGTTCTTGAGGAGACCAAGCTTTTACGGCAGCATATCACAAGCGTCTAAAACATGCGTCTCCGAAGTCGTCAATGAGTACGGTGAAAGCAAACATTGATTTGTTTTACTGGGGTTCAGCGTTCTTTGTGGTTTCAGCGTCAGTATATCTGAGTATCTTGTAGCTTTGAACACACACCGGTACCACGTTTCAGCAGACCAGCTTGTTGTAAAAAGCTGGTGCGCTGACTGACAGAGAAGTTCGAATACGTGCACTTGATTGATTGATTGATTGATATGTAGGATTTAACGTCCAAAAATAACCATATGATTATGAGAGACGCCGTAGTGGAAGGCTCCTGAAATTTTGACCACCTGGGGTTCTTTAACGTGCACCCAAATCTCAGCACACGGGCCAAAACATTTTCCGCCTCCATCGGAAATGCAGCCACCGCAGCCGGGATTTGAACCCGCGACCTGCGGGTCAGCAGCCGAGTACCTTAGCCACTAGACCACCGCGGCGGGGCAATAGGTGCACCTGTGCTCTGCTAAACAATAAATGAATGAAGGAATAAATAAATAAATATATAAATAAACACATTCCGAAAAAAACGAGAAACACAGCGAGGAGGACAGAGACGGAGTAAATACTGCCTCAACGCTGTATTACTAAACCCTGGTAAGCAATATATATATATATATATATATATATATATATATATATATAAGTGTATTTCCTTTGCTTCATGTCCTGAAAATAAAAATAGTGTGAACATAACATTTGCTGCAGTGAAATATAGTTCAGCACAGCAAAAATAGCAGGGCGAAGTAATATAAGCTTATGATGTTTACGTGGTTGGTTCCTTTGGTGGCCTTATTTTTGATATGGGCTAAACTTCTGAAGGTAGCAGAACGGTAAGGTTAGCGAATGCGACGGCAAGCCTACCTCACCCTCTGTCGTCACGGCAGATCTACGCCGAGCAAGCGGAGCCAACTTGGCGAACGTGACTGGAGGACCGCAAGCAAACACATGCCCGCACTAATGACTGGGAACTCATTACGCTAAGTAGAACATCGGCATTCGTTTAACAAACGCCGAAACAACGCTACGCACGGAAAAGAAGGTGGCGGGAGTCAATAATCGCCTCAATGTGATTGCAGACTCATTAGACACGTCTTGGGGCGTCGCCGAGAATAGGCAGGAGTCTCATTCTTTGTCTGCGTTGCCGAAAAATCTGCTAGACAGTGATCTACCGTTTTTAGCCAAAAGTAAAACGAAGTAATTAGTTAAATCTACCGGTACGATATATAGTGGTCTTCTTCCTTTCTGTGCCCTACAACGGTGGTCTAGTGGTTAAGGTACTCGGCTGCTGACCCGCAGGTCGCGGGATCAAATCCAGGCTGTGGCGGCTGCATTGCCGATGGAGGCGGAAATGTTGTAGGCCCGTGTACTCAGATTTGGGTGCACGTTAAAGAACCCCAGGTGGTCGAAATTTCCGGAGCTCTCCACTACGGCGTCTCTCATAATCATATGGTGGTTTTGGGACGTTAAATCCCACAAATCAATCAATTCTTCCTTTCCATGCAAATGAATATAACGCAGTCACATGCAGCAGATTTGCACGCGCATCTGCAAGTATATGTATACGTGAGTGCTATGGGCTTTGTGTTTGAATTCGTCTTTTTAAGGAGAGAAAATTATAGACGCCCAAAACACCACAAGAAGAACATTATGAGGAGAACAGCACAAAAAAAGCATTTCTTCGGTCTTTTTAAACTGAATTATATTCGAGAATTAATTTTTTTCATTCACCACTGCCACCTGAGTCAAAATGAAACACTGCCAAAACAAAATGCATTTAAGAGACTACTCTGTCTTGAAGTAGTGCGCTTAACAATACTGCAGTTGTCCATAGGTTTGGCGCTACTGAGTCTGAGACAGCTTTCTCGCAGCCATTTTGTGAAGACAACGTAAAACGCAGCTGGTGTGTGAGGCAAGAAAGCAAGCTCATTAAAACACACACACACACACACGAACGCACGCACACACACATTCATACACACACACACACACACACACAAACGCGCACGCACGCTTAAGATAATGGAACCGGTGCTCACTCTAGTTTTCTCTATAGTAGTGCATGCCGGGTTGAAATAATCGGACGCGCCTGTTCTGCTTTTCATTATCGTGTCAGTTATGCGGACACTTGAGAATTTGCCCGGTCGCCATCACCGAGACGTTATACGTTCAAGTCACAGAGTTCTAGAACCGTGGCCCCAAACTCTGTATGCTGTTGGAGCGTGAGAAATCTCGCGACGAATGAGCCCAAAAAGATGGCTGCTTGATGCGTACCGGTCTTCTCGCTTGCGCTAATGGCGCACACATCCACCCAGCAGCTACACGACATGGCTGTACACGCGTGGTCGAGCTAATACGTGCTCCATCCGCCATCTCTTGGAGGCCATTTCCGGCAAATGCAAAGGCTGTAAAGGCCAGCCCAGATGGCTGGTATTTAAGGCGCACTGTATTCTTGTGGATTTAGAGTTGAAAGTCGCGAAATCTAGTACATGCAACATTGTTAGGAGGAGGAGGACAAGAACAACAACAGAGAAGGCAGGGAGGTTGACTAGGCGCACTGTCGGTTTGCTACCCTACGCTGGGAGATGAGAATGGGAAGTATAAAGAGAAGAGATAGAGGAGAGAGAAGAGAAATAGGCGAAAAATTGTCAGTCAGTAGTATGACGCGTATGCAGCGGTGGCACCACACAAAAGCCTCGCTACTGAGTGGCCCCGCATGAAATTTAGTGCAATTGTCTGTGCGCATCGTGCATCGCTTACGTCCAGTTTTACACCTGCGAATAAATTGGTGTATCCTTCGTGGTGTCTGGCCCTTCCACAAGTTTGTCTTACAATTCAATTAATATAGAAGAAATCGAATCTGCTTTTGTCAGCCCTAAAACAATTAGCCTGCACCTCTTATACGAAATGTACAATAACCACGTGCACATATACACCGATGGTTCAATCGCAGCGTCTAATTCTGGCGGTGCAGTGGTGATACTAGCAAGAGGACTCCCCCAGCGAATCAAGCTGCCACAGCTCACTACGTCTACGGCAGCAGAACTTGTGGCTTTGCTGACACCGTAGAGTACATCACATACCAGAGACCGAGTAAATAGGCTTTGTTTCCCTACTCGAAACCGGCCTTACAGAGCAAGCAGTCAGTCCTTTGACGAGGTTGCCACGAACACTTAACGGAAAAGGTTGTCGAGCTTCTTCAGCACGTAACAGAAATAGGCCACAAAGTTAATTTTCAGTGGCTACCTGGTCATTGTGGGACCAGTGGCAATGATTGCGCTGACAACGTGGCTCGCACATCCCACCAAAACGAGCACGCCGTTCCGATTCCTTTGTCAAGGACAGACGCTGCAAGGCAACTTCGTCACCCAGTGCGTAGCCTGTGTCTGCTGGAGTAGAACACCCGAAGCGTAAGACATACGAGACTCTACCATATCAACCCTCGACTGGAACTTCGACCACCATCCGGACCTCGTCGACGTGAAGCTCCGCTTCTTTGTCAGCTTTGGAGGGAGGGAGGGGGGTTGCCTTCACAAAAGCATATACAACCCTCTTTGGATTGACCGACTGTGCGTAATGCGACGTCTGTGGTCCCGAAGAAGACAGCAACCATCTTTTATGCCATTGCCCTCAATGGCCTATGAGAGACAAAAGCTTTCGGATGCCTTGAGACAATTGGATGATCGGCAACTCTCTGTGCAGATGCAGCTGGAGCACCATCCTCGTCCTTCGTCAGCTAAAAAAGCAGTCAAAGCCATCTTGCACTTTTTGAGGGCTACATGCCTATGTAAACGCCTTTGTGAGGAGACGCTGGACGAAACAATTGCACTCCTTTCCGACTGCGCTCTTCATTACGCCAACGTTGTGACAGCGAGTGAACGTGATCGGCAAGCATAAGATTTGTTTTTTTAGCCTGTGAGGGAGACGTGATGCGTATTCATAATTTAGTTAGGCAATGTTTGCTAAACCTTACTTCATGCAGAGTTCTAGTTGCTAAATAGTGTTAATGCTTTATCCTTCATTCGAAGGTGCCATCCAATTTTTGCGATCGCATTTCTTCACTATACTGAGATGTTGAATTGCTTGCGGTTTCCCCACGATCAGTCGGTAAGTGGTAGGTCATAAGGGGAGGAATTTTACCTTGTGTGTACGGCATCAGGTAATATTTAGCGCAAACGTAACACAACAGCGAGAATAAAGGACGCAACATGTGCGCTATTTTACAGCGAAAGATGTTATGCGATCAGAAAACGGGTCACGCGTGGTGCCGTAGTTGTCCGCTGCCACCACCGCCACTGCCGCTACCACTGGTGTCCGCAACCAGTATCGCAAGAAACACCAAGAGCGCATTGGGATTAGAACCCGGGTCCGCTGCGTGCCAGCCCAGTATTCCACCCTTAAGCTACGCCAGTACTTGGAAGTCGTTTCTAAACTGGCCTTAGGCAGGCTTGATCTCGGGAAAGAAATCGCGGTAATATGAGTAATAAAGCTTTTTAGAACATTGAAGAAACAATTGTGTGTCACACAATGTGAATTGCGTAACGAGTGGGTCGTACAATGCTCCAACCCATTAGAAAACTTGTTCTTGATCATCTAATAACTGTGCCTTCAGGCATGTTTCTTCATTGTCATCAGCCACTGCTTAAAAAAGTTGCACAAAATCTCTACGAAGTGTGCAGTGGATACCACGCTTCTCCAAAGAACGAGGAATAATAGCATAGTGAATATTAGCCTACTACACAAAGATTATGATTATTATTAGCGTAGTGGGTACCCAGCAAGTACGCTTGTAGCAGTTACACGAGTGTTTAGAAAAGGCTCTGAAAAGCCACTCTTGTAGCTTTCGCTGATACTGTGCTGCAGGTTCCATGCAAGCCTGGCATTTTTGATGTTTGCTTTATTTATTATAATTTCTTTTTTTGATGATGACACACAGAAGGCGCTAGTGCTGTATCCTCCCTTCTCGTATATGCGTTATATCGCACTATGTGGATGATAAGAAGGGAGCAGCGAGAAAGATCTCTGCATAATGCGTGCCTGATTTTGCACATTTCACATCATTTCTGAAAGTTTTACTGCTTCTTTAGACTCATCTTATATTGGCTAGATTGACACTAACAAGCTAGATACATTTCCAGCCAACAAATACGTATCATAACATTTCAAGCTGTGCGTGTCATATTAATACAAGTATCAATAGGTACGTATCATACTAAATGCTCTACATTGTTCTGCTGCGTTTACTTTGCCTTATTTGCACTTGGGTGGCACGAATGTGATAACATGATGCTCTGACGTAACTACGTGAGATTCTAGCAGTGTGGCTACGACGGCAATTTCCGTGGCAACATAGTCGTTTTGTGCTCTTGCAAAACGTGAAGCCCTTTTGCATTGAACGAGGTTCTGACGCAGTGAACGAGAGTGTTTCTAGCGCTCACACGAGAAGAGGCTATGTATAGAACGTCGACGACCCCTGCGCGGAGTATTTGCCCTAAATGAACGAGAAACAACAAACAAAACATTACAACATAGCGAAGGTGAGTGTCACGGCCATAAGTCACACCGAGAAGCTCACTGCCAACTTCGACGTTTTCTACCGAGGGGAGATCGAGGGGGCCACATTGAGTGGAGCACGCACAATGCCTGACGGTGAGGCCTGCGTCGTAAGTAGTCTCGCAGTCGCTACGTTGCGACCAAGCCATCGGATGCCGAACGTTTGATCATTTTTATTCACATTGGGGTTCTGACGCGAGCCGGCTGAAGAAAGGCAAATCGATGCCATGGTTGTTTTGGGCTTCCCGAGACAACGAGTGAAGCGAAGAGCTGACCTCAGATGACAGCTGCTTGCAACGACTGACGTCCCTCCAGGGCAAACGTTCAGTTAATTTCGGCATGCATGTTGCATACAATATTGCCTGGAACACGTTTCTTGCTACCATTATGACAACGATCCATCGCTCCCTTAACCACTGGCTTGCCCAAAGAGCGCCCGAATGTCTGGGAACATTTAAGATAATTTTAGAGTCTTTTGATAGGCTTGGGCGCTCAAACACGAATAGCTTAGCTAATTTTGAAACTGACGCGGCCACCAGCGATCGGGCTGGAATGTTCGATGCCGCATGCATAGATGCCGACGCGCCTTACAGAAGATCTGATTATCGATGACCGAAGCTTGTTTAGCCATTGTAAGTGTGCGGGGTGCATTTCTTGCGGTTTTTCTAACTGTTTCCCGAGCACACGTTTGTCAAAATAAATCGTTACACCTTTATTAACCAGATTCCAGTCTTTGTGTTCGTCATGACTCACGACTACGTGAGAGGATGACTTTATTTTTTCTTTATCCTCTATGGAGTTCCTGGTGGTCTTTCCATTCGAGTTGCTGGGCCTGCTCGCCTTTCGACTACTATCCTCCTCCTCATCATCGTCATGGTGCCTGTTTTAGTCTACTGCAGCAGGACGGCCATTCCCAGTTAGGTCTTGTTTGCCTTATCCTGTGTCATACCATTCTACTTCATTCCTGTGAACTTCTTTGCTCCACCTAACTATCTGCCTTCCCCGACAGCGTTTCTAATCACTTGATAATCATTTAGTTACTCTTACTGTCCCCTAGTAATCTGTTGTATACGCATTACGCAGCCAGCCCAGGTCTATTTTTTTTTTGCTTAATGGCTACCAGGATATTTGCAACCCCTGTTTCTTCTCTGACTCATTCTGCCATCCTCGGATCAGATAACTTTATTCTTATCATTTCACTTTCAATCGCACCTTGCGAGGTTCTCAAGTTTCTCTTTAGTTGTTTCGTTATTCTCAATGTTTCAGCCCCATAAGCCAGAATGAGCTGCATGCAGTGATTATAACTTTATGCTTTAAAGACAGTATATTTACTGACAATATTTAGGAGTACCTTTTCAATGGCCTCCAGCACCATTCTTCGTCTTCGGTAAACTTTTTTTCCGGCATCAAGCTCCCTGTTAACAGTTGCACTAGGTATTCATATTGTTGTTACACATTGGAATTTGTGGTCTTCGATCCTAAACTCTTTCTGTTTTGTCAGGTCATTCAGCACTATACTTTTCTTCATCACATTCCTTTTTATGACTACTTTGATACTTTCTAGGTTTAACCCCTCAATTTTTTTCGCATTTTATTGCTATCGTTGCTGAAGAGCCTCGGGTGACCTGCAACTTGTAGATTTTTGAGCAATCGTTCATTACATTGATTCCTCTTTTCTTTGCAGTCTAACTGTTTAAACACTTCATCTATGCTGCATATTAACTATTGTATGAAAACATATGAAGCCAACATCTAATGAAGCCAAGGAAAGTGCAATATGAAAGTGACACATCTGCTGTGCTCAGGTCTAAGATTAAGCCTGCTTCGCCATCTGGATGCAGAAACATCTGACATGGTCAATAACGTTCGATCCATCTTGATAGTTGGATAGTTGAATAGTTGGATAGTTAGACCACATAATCGTTCGCTCACAAGCTTACTCCACGAATCATGTCTGCTCGTATATATCTGAAACCGTATTTTGCAAGCTTTCGATTGATGGGAAGACGTACTGCATGGAAAGAGTCGCGCAGGCGGATAAGTTGTGGCTAGGTCTGCCCGACTAACCCCACCTGTTGCTACATCATGAACACTACACCACCACCCCCTCTCTCGAGAAAAAACAAACATAAGGGGCGCAATTTCCAGCCTTCAATTGAGCTATATTACAAAGAGTAAGAGGAAAATGAATTCAACTAGACTAAAAAAAAAACCTACTCGCCGCCAACAGAGAGCGGGCTCGCAACCTTCGCATTACGTTCACGATTTTCCACCAACATATGGAGCATGACACGCGTAATACGGAGGTGGCGGGATCAGTCCAAACTGTTAGGGTGCGTAGTCATGAATGGAAGCGTATCCCTTGTAAATAATGACGAACTTATAACCAATCTAAAATACTGTATATTCACACTTAGGATCCCTTTGTCAATTCGCTCAATACGTCAGTCTGTTCTTGTGCTCTTTCCTTCTTGTTTTATATTTATCACCATATTTTCAAGCTTGTTGGTCACATGGTTTCGTTTTACAATAGTGTTAAGCATCTCGCACTGCTTTAACTTTTTATACGTTGCTACATGCAATAAGGGAAATCCCCAGACCTAGACCTGCAATAATTAATTAATATGTGGGGTTTAACGTCCCAAAACCACTATTTGATTATGAGAGACGCCGTAGTGGAGGGCTCCGGAAATTTAGACCACCTGGGGTTCTTTAACGTGCACCCAAATCTGAGCATACGGGCCTACAACATTTCCGCCTCCATCGGAAATGCAGCCGCCGCAGCCGGGATTCGAACCCGCGCCCTGCGGGTCAGCAGCCGAACCTAGACCTGCAACCTATACGTTCACCACCTGAATTACCGCAACATTAATAGACCTTTGCTGTGCGATTTTCATTAAGATATCGAATTCAGTAACTCACGCTTTCCTCAATGGAAAGACCAACAGCTTCACGCGGGACACGTGCATGCTCCTGTAAGGCTACTCACTCACGGTATTTTTGTCTGGCCACCGCTCTGGTAAGAAAAAATGTGATATGTGTAGTGCTCGACAGACTGAACAGATCTTTCACTTTCAGAAAGGGAAGTTCCTTGTAACTGCTCTTTAAAGAAACGCATAAAGATGTGCCCGCACTGCCGAAGTGTTTTATGCCGGAATCCAGCACAGCTCCACTGACATGTTTTTTCACGAATATAACGTTTCAAATATAATTCAACTGAGTGCGAAGAAGAAAACGCGAAGGAAAGAAAAAATCTGTCGTGGGGCGTCGAACCAGCGACCTCTTCAACCACAGCGCGTGGCGCTAAGCACCACGCGAGAACCCGTACGTTGTCAAGAGTGCTAACGCCATACACCGTTTGGCACTTCTCAGAGCTTTGTACATTCAGAGCGTTTTTGTCACTAATAGCCAGATGGCACGAAGGGCTCGAGTCGGGCGCTTTCTCAAGGTCGTCGCCTCTAGCATTTCGATCAGTGCCGCCTCCACATAGCGTGGTCTTCCCAGCGTGGACGCTTATCAAGTTATCAGACTCATGCTTCGAGAGAGCACGAAGGTCACTTGATTCAATGTCGCGCGCCCGAGTTTACGAAAGGAGCGCCCTGCTCACACACGAAGGAGAAAGAGTTGTGACAGTTGCTCACGCTTCGCCTGTGTATACTTGGGCGTTCGTTTCGCCAGTCTTTCTCTCTGTTCGAATAGCGCGCCTCAAGCGTCGAGCTTTCCGCGCATGTCTTGTGTATGCTCATTTTGTGCGTGTTTTCTGCTTGAGGTGTGCGCTTAAGTTTCGACCTGGTTGTCGTTCTTCGCGTTATTTTGCATTTTGTTGTGGATAGCACTTATTGCTGCGCATTTGTAGCGAAACAATGGAAAAAAACGCTCAAGTCTACCTTTGTGAAGGCACGTTTCACTTTAGTGTTATAACGATTCCTAAAAGAGGAATCAACCACCATTTTTTTCAAATACATATATCTGCTTTAGCCATGAAAACAACTCATTACCTCTAGGCTGTGTTTAGGGCTTTACATATTATGCGTTCCTTTTATTTTCTTCTATATACATCTCTTACCCTTCCCCACATGCAGGATATAAAACAAGAATTACCCCTGGTCATTTTCCCTTTCTTTCTCGACATCGTTATATACCTACCTCTCTCAATCCTTTTCCCCACCCTCTCACTTACTCTCTATTTTGTTTTTACGCTCAGTGCAAACAGCCCGGTCGCCGTAGGACATTTCTTGCGTCTATTTTCCACACCATGGCGATGTTTCCTGCACCGCCACCGTACAGCCGCTAGCTAGCATAACGGCGTCCACCCGGTCCGTCTGGCCCCATCCGGAAAGAAACGGGGCCATAACTGCGATTGACTGCCTCGGCTACAGCCTTAAGAATGTTTCTTCTTTTCTTGCAGCTTCCTTCTATCTCATTCTGCGAGACGCCGTTGCGAAGCGCCGCTAGCCGACATGTACCTCTATGCTCCCAGAGCTTTTCGTGCTCGCCGGAGAAAAAACGACCGCCGATACATAGGCGTGCTGCGGCATTTCTGATGCAGTATAGATCGGGCCCAAACTTTCGCAGGCATACGAGTTGTAGTCGTCTCTAAAATCAATATGCGGCAGGTTAATCGTGCACGGATAATTCCCACGTCGAATTTGCCCCGGAGCTGCAGGTGGCCTCCGTCTTTCATCTGGCCTCAACAATCATTGGCAATGTATGACTATGGCCAATAACGGCGCACGAAGCGAGTTGTAACAGCCGCTCTATTGAACCCCTCTATTACGCTTCCTCCGTTTGAATAAACGAAAATGTGAAGATTAAGGCAGGACTTGAAACAAAAGAAGAAAACAGAGAGACAAAGCATGGGTGAGAGAGATAGAGAGAATCTTTATCATTTTGTCTATTCGTAAATATAGACCCTATCTAACACTTGAAAGCATGCCACAAAATTGAAGCATGAAGCTTAGGTGTCGCTGATGATCTGCCTTCAAAATGCATCGCGTAAAACCGTATTTGATTTTGTCTTCCATCATTAATAGGACATTATCTGCATGAAAGAGTAGTCTTTAGTTGATTAGTGCTGGAAAACAAGTCATAAAAGAAATCGAATGGCATTTTCAGTATGACATAATGAAAAATTGCCTTGACACTTCATATTTTGAAACACTTTCAAAGTGCCAACCATTTACCAACATTGAATCCCGGCTGCAGCGGCTGCTTTTTTCGATGAAGGCGTAAATGTTGTAGGCCCGTGTGCTCAGATTTGGATGTGCGTTAAAGAACCCCAGGTGGTCGAAATTTCCGGAGCCCTCTACTACGGCGTCTCTCATAATCATATGGTGGTTTTGGTACGTTAAACGCTACATATCAATCGAATCAAACAGGTTTGCTTGTGAGCGAGCCCTCTTCGCTCCGGCCTCCCGGACTTTCACCGAAGGGTCTCAGCGGCGAACACGAGCTGCAGCTGCAATGCGAGCCCACCGCGCTGCTTCCTTGACTTGCGGTACAAGCAGCCGAGCGGTGACCAATTGTCCTCACTGCGTGAGCTCCGGGCGAAGAGAAAGGAAGTGGACGGGCCGAGACTGGTGTGCGCCGCCGTGAGCGACGGTGCTCCATCTATAGTGAGCATTCTTATAATCACCGGAGAACCAACGCCTTGGACGCCCGCGGCCAGACCAATGATCACTGACACCCTCCTCTTTTCTCTCTTTTACACTGCTTTCTCTTCGCCACTACCCATCCTCTGTGTGGAATTGTTGAGGTGAGCTCCTCAGAGAGAGCCAGTTCTCTTCACTTCTCTTTCTTTCAAATCCACTTTGAGGAGGCAAGCGCGCGGGCCATCGAAAACCAACGCCTTGTAACGCCCTGGGGGGCATCTATAGTGGGCACTCTCGAAATCACCGGAAAGGCGACCTTGAGCGCAACCGCGGAAGTGTACAGAAAGCACTGGTTTACACGCCGCCGACATAGGACAAGCCGCGAGCAGAAGGAGCAAGCTCCTAAAAGTGACTTCACGTCACGTCTACACAGAGTGGACATCGACGGGAAGTCGCCAGAATGTGTGAGTATTCATAGGGTGATAAAAGTTAAATGAAGAGATTCGACGACATAGGACGATAATAATTACTTTATACTCGTATCAAATTATCATTTGTGCCGAATGAAAACAGGAATGTCAACATTCCAGTTTTCGTGCTTTTGTGTTCGCACTTTCCGAGGTATCAACATTGATACGTAGAAAAAATTTCCATTGTTGGGTTGAAAAACTTAGGTGACCTGCATAAAGACAGGTTAACTAAAGCTGAGAGCAGTTATATAAGTTGAATCATCAAGTAGTGATAGAACAGCGTCACTGAACAGCTATTATCGCCAAAGAAAATATACCAACCTAAGTTTATGCGTGCAGTCAGTATAAGAATAAAGGTACGTGTATAGTGAATTTACGTTAAAAAAATTACAAGATGAAGGACGAATTCTGCTTTCAACAGTAACTAAAAGTTTAGATCAACTCTGATGACAGAAAATTTCTTTCCACGTGATCTATCGATTATCTGGAAAAGGCCTGTCTGCTTCCAACAGGCGGCTATTTAGGCAGCATGAGAAGTGGCTCAGTTCTAAACCTTCAAAAAAGGTGACAGCAGCCGTGGTGACAGTGTATTCAGTATGCATAACTATGCAAGCATGTGAAAGGAAGGAAGGAAAGCACGAATTAACAGACGCGACAAAAAAAGCGTAGCCGCGCACTTCCCGTACATCATAATAGCGCATCCGGCGTTCTTAGGGGGAGGCTATGCTTATAGAGCTAATCATTGTTCCCCGCTGGCGTCTTCCGTTTCCCGATGTCTGAACAAAGTCAGGGAACGCGACAAAGCTTGTACCCTCGCAGCGCGGTCAAAGAAATCCCCGTCAAGGTATAGGGAAAAACACTCTCGATCAGTTCAAATTCGCATGATTGCAGAATCAAAATACGCTCCGAGCAGTCATTTGATGATCCTCTACACCGATACAGGGCCAATTTAAAAGAAAAGGCGTCTTTATGTGTCTTTTGAGACTGAATAAAGCGCTTAGGGCTATCTAGATTTTTTGAGTAGGCATAGCTTTCCAACTTCCCTTAAAATTACATACTACATAGTCTGGCCTGATGACACACTTACACAATAAATTATGAAGGTTTAGTCCACGAAAAATCCCACAACTATCAAATTTAATGCACGGATTTGAAATTGGACGCAATTACAAAAGAGATAGTGGTCGATTTCCGTTTGATATTATCACGTATTCTGTATTTCCCGTCACACGGGGCGTGAAATAAACATCTGAAAGACCATGCATGCTCTTCAGAATGTGCCGCAAATACGGTAAGCGTAGGTGAGGTTTTTAAACACACCGCGGAATCGTTCATGTCGCACGTTTTGCTTTTCCTCTACCGCTTCGAAATTATCGTCGAAGCTTCGTTTCTCTCTTTCTCTCTGCACACCATCCTTCGTAACTTTCTGCGTTGAATCATTAGGAAAACAAAAATGCTTGTTGCTTCTTTTGCCCCATACAGAACCTTCTGTGTTTAGAGTGAAGGTTTTTTAAGGTGAAAAAGAAATATCTTCGTATTTGTACATTCGCGTATGTACGCGCTGCAAAAAACAACAAGCACACATTTTTTTTCCTTATTACAGTGAGCCCACATAAGGACAGAGCGATCCAATACCCACATGTACATGCACGTAATGAAGCCCGAAAAGGCTAACATATATGAATCGTTGCTGAAACTGTCTGGTTGCTTGAGCAATTGCCATTTTTCCCTGCTTTTGGTGCTAATATAACAAATCGGGCTAAGTATCAGTGACATTTTCTCTTTTACGCCCTTCCCTCTCCCTCTCACTTTCTCATTCGCTAAACCTATGTTCAAAGTATTTACAGAAGACCAGCTGTTCGGCAACACATTTTTTATGACGACACTGCCAATTCAGCAAACTAAGTTGAAAAAGAGATACGCTTACCACCTTGTTGGGCAGCCGAGCTACGGCTGTCCCTGAGACTACACGCATGAATTGCAAAGTAGTCGCTTCTAGTTTTCATCACGCAGAATTCGCGTGAGAAGAAAAAAAAGTTGCGGAAGTATTCGAAAAAAGGAGGTGCAGCTTCTGAGAAGGTTAAATACAGTAATAACTTAAGGAAAAGAATATTTTATGTCGACGTTGTGTCCTCTGTTGGGTAAAAGAAGCGATGGGCTTAGCTACCTGGGAAATTTAAGACAGAAGAAAAACAAAACAGAATTAGCTTTCTTTTGTTTAATTGTGATTACTTAGAAAACATCTGTGCACGTTAGTGACACCAGCTACTGTTTTCCTCATACATGGAAACTATTTAAACAGAAGTGAAATCAGACACGACCAGGTCAAGTTTAATTTAGGACGACACATAATAATAATAATAATAATAATAATAATAACAATAATAATAATATAATAATAATAATAATAATAATAATAATAATAATAATAATAATAATAATAATAATAATAATAATAATAATAATAATAATAATAATAACTCTTATTGCCATCTCGAATAGGACATGATACATAACAAGCCTGTCAAAGTCAGAGGGTGGCTAGCAGGCGGCCCTGCACATCAGCAAACAAGGAACGACACGCAAGAATGTTACACATTTTGTTACGTAAAGTAACCAAACGAAATAAAACAATCATGTAACTTGTTTGCACTATATTTAAACACCATAACATTTTAACGGCAGAATGATATTAATTGTTGGGTTTAACATGCGTCCTAAGCATTTTCGCCACCATTGAAAATGCGGTTGTCACGGCCTGGATTTGTTCCCGGGACCTTCAGGTTAACAATCGAGCACCATAAACTTTACACCACAATGGTGGGTAACGACAGAATACGAAGATAATTATAGAATACATTTCGACAGTTTATAGCAGGTATGAAGAAACCGCAAAAGGCAATAGTCGTATAAATGATGCAGCATTAAAGTTTTCTCAGAATGTTTCGCACACTACTTTGTGCCGTTTCCTAAAGAACACTGTCGGTGAGCTCATTAAAAATAATAGGGATATTGACCTTTCAATAGCTTTGCCATATTTGATATCTTACTTTGACAAAGGATACAGCAAAGCGACTTTTTCTTACTATACGAAGGCCGATGCATTCTTTCAACTGAGAGATTCAGAAGTGCCGTTTGGTTGAAGGACGCTTTCAAAGACGGCATAAGATCTATCACACTAACAGAACCCTCTCTGATTCACTGTTTTTTCCACCCAGGCTACATATCAGCACGCAATGACCATCAATACAAGGTTGGGGTTCCCTTCTGCCATACGAACCAGCACTTCAACTCTTTCATCTCTAGAACATGTACTGACTGGAACCACCTTCCCGCATCGATCGCTTCAATCACAGACGCCAATGCGTTCAAATCAATCATTTTTGAATATGCATTTTAATTTGTTCTAATCCTGCTGTTTTGTTTTACTTCTTATTAATATTTGTTGTCCCACTCCTCTCTGTAATGCACAGTGCCTTGAGAGTAAATAAATGAAATGAAATGAAATACGGAGTGGAGAAAGTAGATTTGCATCGTCAGTAGAAGAATAGCACACGATGGATTTCAACAAGCTTTTAAATATATTGTCGACAAGACACTGCCATCGAGAAGAAAGGAAAGAAAATAATGTGATACCGTATCACTAGATTCCTTACGCAAGAGCTTGCATGGTACTGATTTTAATGCCATGAAACATTTTGCAATCTGTCACAAATGTCAGAGAAAATGCCAATCCATGAGAGATCACCATAAAAAAATTCACCAAGGTATTTTACAGAAAGAACATATTCAAGGAAAGCACACTTACAGGAGGCGTAATTATGATCACGAAGAAGCAAGGCTGAATCCATCGGTATTTATTTCAACAGTGTTTTAAAGTGAATTTTTATTCGAATCAATCGCTGCAGGCAGCATGCAATCAGTAAACCGTGTCACAACATCAAAACCCCTTTCTTGTAGTAGTGACAGCGCTTCAGACTAAGAGACATATTTTGTTAACAGAACATGCAGTGTCGTCCACATACTGGAATACAATACATTTAGGGACAACAGAAGCGAAGTCATTCATAAATAATTCAGGTAGAAGAAATTCGAAAATAGATCCCCGTGGCACCCTACAGTTCTCAAAGGAAGTCTGTTGCTGAAAGGCAACAAAATGTCTATCCTAACAACCTCGGAACGATCCCAAATATGATTTACAAGAAACTCGTAGAATGGACTCCTAAAACCGAACAGTCATCATTTACCAAGCAGTATAGAGAAGCTAGTGGTGTGAAATGCTCTTGATATATTAAGAATTAACGCACAGTCAAATTTTTTATGTTCTAAAGCATGATTCAGTTAAGCGGAATATTCTTTCAGGAGAATAATAGTACCTTGACCTGAGACAAAACCAAATTAACGAGTTGAAATAAGTAAAAGTTTATCAAGAAATGAAGCCTTGCCGTCTTGTAGGAATCTCTCAATTATATTTGTGACGAGACAAGTAAAACTGAAATGGGTGGATAACTTTTAATGCTATCTTTTGGTACACGTTTATATCGTGGCTTTAGAATTGATGTTTATAAGTGCGATAAGCTGTCTCTGAAAATTCCTTAAGCACGAAGAGCACAATCTATGGCAATGTGTCCGGATTCTGCGGCAGCGAAAACACAGATATGCTGTGAATTTCCGCTAGTTCCTGCCTTTGAAAACCGGCGACTGCTCCAGCGAGCCCATCTATTCTTCGCTTTGATGAGAGGGGACTACATAGACGTTTATCATTACTTGTTATTCGCTGATTGGTCTCGGGTTACTGACAAACCAAATGTTGATTAACAAGTTGAGCAGTTTATAAAGCTTGTAATGAACAGCAGGCGAAAATTCAAACCGCAATATAACCTAAACATCGTAAATATCTCCACTGGTTTTTCCCCTGAACATATAAGTTCACTGAAGCATAAAGATCGCGCGCACAAGAAGGCTAAATGTTCTCTATTCAGCAAGTGGATGGAAGAGTTCAGCATTTTTTTGAGCTCTCTATAAACGCCTATATAAATTGCACCACAGTTCACATAATATATTATTAGAAAAAAATCTTACTGGCAGGCCAACTGAGTTGTGGAAGTATGTACGCAAACGGTCCAGCAAAAGTGGGAAGTCCTTCAGGCTGCTGGACTCGGAGGGCGTCGAAGTGCATATCGACTGTTTTGCCACGCATTTTTCATCCTTTTATAAGCCCTCAGACTCTTGGACTCAGATAGTACAACATCCCAAGGCAGTTAGCACATGTAGTGGTCTATCACTGGATAAAAAGCTTATCTGCTCATGCATTAAGCACTTAAAACCGCCCTTATCTTGTGGACTAGGTGGCATCCCTTCCGCCATATTAGAGTCTTATGGTAATATATCTGGCCCAGTACTGACTACAATATTCAACAACATGTCTGAACACTTCCACATTTCCGAGCATGTGGAAACTCCACATGTTTTTCTAGTATTTAAGTCGGGCTGCAAAACTGATGTTTCTAATTATCGCCCAAATTTTCTACTGTGTGCCCCATCGAAGATCTTTGAGCTGGCTCTTCACAACATATTGCATGTTAGCGTGAAAAAATCATTGATTCCTAATCAACACGTGTTTCTCCCTGGTCGCTCAACTACCACAATTCTCGTTATAGTTTCATGACGCAAACTGGCCCACCTATCTTTCAGAGAGGGCAGATTGACGTAGTCTACTGTGACCTGAGCAAGGCTTTTGACGTAGTCAGCCACTCATTGTATTTGGTTAAACTTGCAAACACTGATGTTCACTCGTCTGTTGTGAATCTTTTGCACAGCTATCTGCTTAATAGATTGTTATGTTGCGTAAATGGCCAAACGTGTCCTTTGTACAAAGTTACTTGCTGGGACCCTCAAGAGTCGGTATTAGGCCTACTCTTATTTTAATTTACGTTAACGATGTTTCTTTCGCAATTCTTGATTGTTATTTTATTGTATGCTGATGACATTAAGATATTTGAAAAAGTTTGTTCTGTTAACAACTGTCGCTTGCTGCAGTGAGATTTCTGTTTTTTTTTCTCCGAATAGTGTGATAACAACAACCTTTGTCTGAATACCTCAAAGACTAAAATCTTGAGTATATCTCGCAAAACATCTATCGTGTCATTTCTATACTTGTTATTGCCATGTTCTTATGTAACTTATGTGAATTAAATGATCTTGGAGTACTTTTTCATAGCATGCTAAATGTTTATGCTCACACTAAATGAGCTGCCATGTATGCTTGGCCTTCGTTCTTTCGGCTGCATTTGTAGAATCTCTCAAGAATTCAGTTCTTCTACAGCCTTCCACAAATTGTACACCGCAATATATCTTTCTCAACTTCAAAATGCATCTGTGATCTAGAATGACATTGCTAAATATGGTAGTGACGCTATTGGGCGAGTCCACAAAAAATTACAAGCATTTGCATTCATCGTTTGGCAAGAAAGAACTCTGGATATTGTTCACTTCCAGATTATTTTCATTTCTATCCCTTCACTGCTGCCTAAATCGCGCTGACCTACTATTGCTTTACAAACTAGTCCACGGTATCTTGCTCTTTACTTCTCAGTTGTGTCGATTTTCAGATGTCGCGTAAGTTCACTTGAAATATTCGACCATTTTATGTACCTGCCAGCTTGTTTCGACACTCAACTGTTCACAGAGTTAGAATACAAAGCCTCTATAAAGTTGAGTTTCTTGATTGTGTCGTTTTACACAGCCCACTCTTATTGTTTTCATTTCAGCTCTGTAGTGTCTTAACATAGCATTTCACAATGTACACATTCTTTCCTTTCAGTCTTTCAGGAAGGTTTCTACATAGCTGTGCATATTCCCCTTTATTTTTCACTTCCTTCCTATGACTATAGTCTTGTATTTTTATCCTTCCCATTTTGCGCAGATTTCTTTTTCATTGTATTTTCACTCTTTATTTGATTTTTCTGAGGGGTATCTGTATTGTAATGTCTATTTGTATTCTGTTATTTTTATTTATTTTTATTGTTTGTATGTGTTTTTTTTTGCGTGCGCCTCTACAAAGACCTGATGGTTGTTTCAGGGCACGCTAAATAATAATAATAATATTAATAATAATAATAATTATTATTATTATACTATTATTATTATTATTATTATTATTATTATTATTATTATTATTATTATTATTATTATTATTATTATTATTATTATTATTATTATTATTATTATTATTATTATTATTATTATTGCTAATACAAACCTCCCTGTCTTTTCTAAACATGCGCTTTGTGAATGCGACCTCATACGTCACAAGCACGTCACTGAGAATCGTCAGCATGAGCAACATGATCCTAAATTGACTTCACAAGAACTTTAAGCACATGAATCTTTACTACAAGAAAGTAGCACAGGTACAGCTTCATGATTCTCTCGTAATTCTGTTCCATTTTATTGTGTTATCAATGCCCCGAACTTCGCTTCGCCAAAGTCATCAGTGAAATCGACAATTCATCGGCGGCGTATCAGAACAAATAAAAGAAATTTGTTGAAGGAAAGTAACTAAATAAATGACATCAATGCAGTAAGTCCTAACGTACGGGGCTGTTCTGCAATTGATTCCTGACCCGCAATGGTGGTCTAGTGGCTCAGGCACTAGGCTGCTGACCCGCAGGTCACGGGATCGAATCCCGGCCACGGCGACCACATTTTCGATGCAGGCGAAATTGCTTAAGACCCGTATGCTTATATTTAAGTCCAGGTTGAATAATTCCTGAAGCAAGACTGATAGTTGGGCTAGTGGGTGATACATTATGGGTGGTAAAAGCGCACAAACTCACGGGACAAAGAGAAAAGACACAAACAAGCGCGGACTCTCATCTGAATATTTATTGAAATATACAAATCATCGGAACGCATAAGATAAACATACAGAACAAGCACAGAGGGGCCAGCGAGGGACTGGAGCTTTAGATGAAAAAGAAGAAATCCTAATCAGTTGCATTTTCGTTTGAAGTAATTTTGCCGTGCCTGCGCAGTTTCCCGCCACGTAAAATTGTTATTGAAGTCGACAAGGTTCCTCGCTGGCCTCTCTGCACATGTTCTGTATGTTTATCTTATGTGTTCAGACAATTTGTATAATTTAATAAATCTTCAGTTGAGAGTCAGCGCTTGTTTGTGTCCCTTCTCTTCGTCCCGTAAGTTTGCGTGCTGTTACTGCCCCCGAAAAATTCCTGGTGGTCAAAATTTCCGGATATCTCCACTACGGCGTCTCTCATAATCATATGGTGGTTGTGGGACTTCGCCGAAAACCTCGCCGCGCTACAGACGTAGCAATGACCACAGCTGCACACCACCCGTCTTTGCGGTGCCTCAGAACCATACGACGTAACGCCAAGCCGCGCTTGCGCCTGAGATACTCTACTGTCAAGCCGACGGAGGAGCCGCCGTGCCTGACTACCACTGCAGCTGGGGTGACATGACACCAAGCCGCGCGCGCATGTGCCACGTTGCAGCTGTGTCGAGATGACGCCAAGATTAAAATTGGTATCCCTTAGCAACCGTTTACGTCAGAAAATTAAAAAAAACAAAGAAGCTTTTACTGGCTGTGCGCAAAGCTTGAAAAAGCGAAGTTGGTCGATCCAATGACTTTAACAAGCTCAAAATAAAAAAAAGAAGCTTAGCATAAACCAAACTGAGATCTAACATCAGACAATTTTGAGCTTAGTAATAGTTTAAGCATGGTAATAACAAAAACAATGTTTGAGGATAATATCAGCCAACTTCTAACTTTGCATCAGTGGAGCTCGAGTATTTAGCACCAAGAAACGCCATTGGATTAACAAGCTTCACTATTTCAAGTATTGCGTGGTGAGTGCAAGCTTCTTCTCCTTTTTTCCAAGACTTTCTTTTATTTAGCACTTTGTTCTGCTCTTATGATGTCATGGTTATGTTTGTCACATGTTCGTGGGAAGCGCTCTTTCTTAAATACGTTAGAAATACGCGATCACATTTACTTATTTTTTCAACTGTAGCGCTCGTGAAGATTTATATGCAAAATTCAACAGCAACACTGCCGGTCCATAAATATGTTGGGTCATATATTTACTGTGTGACGTGGCCTCTTTCTCCACCCCTGCACTGTTACAGCGTAATCTAGTTATCCTATTGTGCAAGTGCATATGGTGTCCTCAGCCGTGAATCTGCAATGCAAATTTTTCATCGCTTTGAATTCAAATCAGCCCTTTTCGGTTGGTTATGGTATTATGCAGTTGAATATTGACAGACTGAACTATGTTACTGCGTTTCTTTTCATACTACAGGGAGTTGCACAGAGCTGGACACTATATAGTTTTCTGTTGTCCAGAACTTGGTCCCTTGCACTCGTTTATCGTCGAATGCGTCAGAGTAGTAAATGGCATACATTTTTTGTGCTTTACAGACAGTGCGATCAAACGTGCATATTATGAGCTGCTTCAATAAAGAAAAAAAAAACCAGACGTTTTCTTTTGCAAAGACACAGGCGCAAAAAGGACACCTGTGAAGAAAACAGCAATTTCGCAATGTATCAAGATCAACCTGTGAATGACGTCCCTACGTGCAGATACAGGTTTCTAGAAATCATGAAAATTTCTCTGAAACTTGGTTAGGAAGATCCCAGGATTTCTGGAGTGGTGAAACGGAATAAACGGACGATTTACCTTTACACCATATGGGGAAACTGACGATGCGAGGAAGTGTGCAGTAAAACCAACATCGTTTTTTATTCATTGTAGCAGATTTGTGCAAAAATATTCAACACCTTGATTAATTTTTCTATTGCTAATAGTTATTATAAACTTATTATAATGTAATATATTATAATGTCACATGGGCTCTGTCACATGGCCTGTAGGTGCAGAGTACTACCCTAAGTAAACACTAGGAGGTTTTAGGACGTTAAACCCCACATATCAATCGATAAGGTAAACACTAAATGTACTACTCACGTTACAGCTTAAGTCAAACAAAGCCAAGGAAGCATGCTTCATTGGATTTGCTTGGACATAATCCTCCTCCAACGCTGCGCCCATCTTATTGGCAGCACAACTTACACTAGAAAAAACTTTTACAGCCTCCTCAAAAGAAAATTATCAACAGCTCGCTCTATGGATCAGAGTGGAAGGCACTCTCTTCGAAGTGGCTCGCATTGGCAAAGAGTACCATGTCGACTGATACTTGTGAAGATAGAGCAGCAAAAACAGCTTGAAAAGTGGCTATATTTCAACTACGTATACTGTACGTGAGACTGAGTTAAACCACTGAGCTAGCGGGTTAAGCGTCCATCTTTCTCTCCCGATCACTCTTCTCCTCTGCTGAGCATCGGACCAAATCGCACTAAAGCTGAGATCCTGATATAACCTAGAGTGAATACAGCCTCGCAGTTTGTTCGTACATTTCCAGAATAACAACGGCGCTCCTTACCTTTACGAAGAGGGTAGCGCATATATTCAACTTCTAACCCCCCTGGTCCTGAAGGGTAAATCACCCTGTAAAGAGAGAAAACACAGACATTACAATTCACGGACTTCTTTTTCGCATGCTATAGGATTACAATGGAATCGTAGATAGATACGACGAGGAAAAGGTAAACTGTCAAGCAACATTGCGTGAATTACATTGACTAGAGCAGACAAAGCAGAACGGTGGTTAAGGTGGAAATGTATCAACATATCATACGTGCATGTGCACTCACTCACTACAACTCGCTGACTCTCTTTTTCACTCACTCACTCCTTGTCTCAATACCTTTTTTTATACATGCACACTGACTGACTTCTTAACTTCAAACATGTAAACCTTTGCATTTTAACAGTATTGCGCAAGCGCCGAGTGATGGATATCATAGAATCTTGGTTAGACTTTGTAAGAGAAGACAGAACAATTTCTGGGTTGGTGAAACGTTACAGCGGAGCCCATCAGAAAAACTGTAGCGTATGCGCATGCGTATCTACCCGGCACATGCAAGTGTTTTTGGCTCATGGCTTTGAGAATTCATCCGGTAAAGTAGTTCGTAAGAAAGGAAAAATAGAGGAAGAGTGAGTAACACCGCGGGAAGTGAATCCGCCTAACACAGCCGAAGACACTAGCTCTTGGCTGCGCAGAGCGTGTGTGCGCATTATCGCTAGAGGTCGTAACTTTTCAACAATATTAGACGCCACCATACCTCGCGCTCCGCGCTTGTGCGATACAGTTGAAACATTGAAATGGTGTACACACACAAACGCAAACATTGACAAACACTCTCACTCAATCGTTACTTCATTCACAACCAAGAGTATCCGCATTCTCAACTTTGTATCGCACTATTGTCTGCTGCGGTTGCCACCTGGCCTCCTTGTAGAGTACCATCGTCAACACCACCACATAACAATACTGGACCATGCGAAGCGTAAGATTGCAGTGTATGCACTATACAACACGTCTCACACGACCGCTTATATGTTATCGCCACCGAACACTTTCAAACAACGCCGGTAGTCCTTATCAATCACTAATTAGGCGGCATCACTGGAGAACTTGAATCGAACGTGTGCCACTTCCTTCCTAAACTTTACTACAATCTCCTCGAGGAAGCGTTACGTCAACAGTACGGGTGATCTTGCATGCTTCAATGGACATTAGCCCACCAAATGCCTGCATTTCGCTTTCGAGAAACTTTAGCATATTTGTGCTATTTATGCTCGACGTCACCAATATTTCGGCGGCATTTATGCAACGTCGACCCTGCATGATCGCTTTGTGCACATTCATCAGAACGCTCTTGCTCATCCCGCTCTACTAAAAGCCAACTGTGACCTCATTAAGCACTTTCGTCAGAGTGTTGAGGCGAGCAATACACTCTCTCAAGAGTTGGAAAGTGCCAGTGGCGTTTTCGTTCCGTGAATCTGGACATGTGAGACAGAGTAAGAGCATGCATGTTTGGGTTGTGCATTCCCCGTTCCTTATTTATTTGTTTCACTATTTATTTATAACTTTGAAACTCCCCTAAAGTGAAATCACATTGCTTTTATTACTGCAATACGTTGCTATAGTTATGTAACTATTGGGCAACCATATGTATTTGCTAAGTTTTCACCGCACATTAAAATTCGTGATTTGTCCCTCTTTCCTGCCTTTAAACCTCTTCGCCAGTAGGTGCGCACTACACTGGAGTAAGAGTATGCTAACAATTCCAGTATGAACAGCATTGTCTGCACGCATGCGAAATCAGCGCAGCTTTAAGCGTATTTTTGGCAGAACACGCGCGTTCAACTTATCTGCTTTGCCACAGGCAATCTCACTGTGGAATGATCTTCCCGACGAGTTAGTTTTAGTCACTAACAACAACGCGTTCCGCGAGAAACTACTCTCTCACTACATCTAGCATCATTTCCTAGACATTTGTATGGAGGTGCATATACTTGGTGACTGTTTTCCTTGTTCTATTACTGTTATTAGTTTCGCTGTTATGTTGCATTTATTTGTATATTTGAACTGTATTCGTTCTCATTTTTCTTTCTTTTTTTCTGTAAGCCCCCCTTACCATATGCTCTAACGAGAGCCTGTAAGGTATGGTAAATAAAAAAAAAATATCATGTAACTAAAAATTATATTTCTTTTAAACACGCAACATGCCTCCACTGAGTTCGGGGTTGTTGGAAAATACATCGTATGTTGTTTACAACAATAGGAACTCCACAACACTGTGCTCTACAGGAAAGACGTTTCTGATTCCGTGACACATCGTGGCAGTTGACTTCGTTGTAGTAGGCAATGTCCAGATTGTCCGTATGCTCCTACTTACTGATTTCAAGTTTCTGGTGGGCTCATGTATTTACAATTGTTATAGCTTGTTGCGGTTCCACCGTGTACAAGTATTTTCCTAAGAATAAGGCAATACGAAAGGCTCGCTACATAGGATGAAGCGGAATAGAAGTTATCAAATTGTAACAAATCTGAAACATCAAATACCACGAACAAAAACTTATCGATATGGAGTAGCCGACGTAATATGGACCTCAACCTCTCCAAAGCAAAACAGTTTGAAACGAACAGAACAGATCAATTACCATGACAAACGTAATTGTTTTGTTTGTCACAAGATAGTTAGATTTAATGCGGAATATAATGCTATGGCAAATCCCCGCGGTTGGAGGCAATAAATTGTGATTTCTTGCACGGCACGGCAGTTTACAGAAATCAATCTTCTCGTTCTGCATGTCTAGTTAATTGGTCAAAACTACTTTTTCTGGGACTAGGCACTAGTTCGAAGAGCTAGGTCAGCCTGTGACCCTGTTAATACAAAAGATAAATGCAGCACTGCGTAGGAAAATGAATAAATAGTTCCCGGAGCATATTTAAAAGGTTAAGAATGCTCTCACTTTTGCGACAGGAAGTGGCTAGTAAGGGTGTATCCACAAAACGGACGGCCCGGCGGAAGTGTCTTGCGCCGAAGGTGGTTCCGCCACCCATTCGACTTCGAAGCGCATCCGGACAGTGGACGGACTGAGTAAAAGAACGCGATGCAGAAGGAGATATGGAGTCACCATCTGAAGCGAGCGCTGCCCGCTTAGAGCCTTAAAGCCCTTGGTCGCGCGTTGTGTGACCTGTTAGTCCCAAACGAATACTTGGATTCGCTTTAGGTTTGTGTTCAAAAGGTTGAAAGGCAAAGCATTCATGACGATTTGGCACCATGTTCGTGAGCCACACTCATTAACTCGAAGGTGTCGGCTGAGCGAGTGCCTCTGTTGCCGGAACATGGCATCAGAGCTTTGCAGTAACTCGAGTGGTAACAAGTCTAAGAGGCTGTATAGTGTGCGAAGTTTTGCTTGTATCTTCTTTCTATAAGTTACGAACTAAAGAGGAGTTTTTAAAATTCTTTTGTATTGTCATGCATTGTTTTTGTGTGAAGATGCAGTGGGAAATAAAGGCTGCTTTTGGAATTAAATGATGAAGAGCACTTGCTTCCTGCACAAAGATGTTGGCAAAAGGACTATACCACTCAACAAGATCCAGGAGAAAAAATGTTGCGTCGTCGCATAAGCTCATAGTTTGAAGTCGTGTAGGTAAAGCGAACTCAGCAAACTACCTCGTAAAAGCCCCGACAAAACAAAAAAAAAGATCATGCACGTTGCCAAAGCCTTATGACTTTGTCAGCAGAACGAGCAAAAAAAAATAAAAGTCTGCTCTTTTTGCCAGAGCTATAATAGCCTCAGGTAAATCCGTTGTGTTAGACCATCGAAAAGCACATTCGAAAAAGAGTTTCGTATTTCGCGCCCACGAAGTCCTCAAATGCGGCACCGACAGCCCAAATCCGTGACGCGTATTAGCGTGAGGCGCCGTCCACCACGGTAAAGATGGATTTAATCTGTCGTTTGGATACCCACGAGACGACTAATATACTTTCACCATTAGAGTCGATCACTGCTACTGCAGACCATCACAGCACATGACCCCCTGTGTACCAACTTGGCTTGTGATTGTGGCTACAGCCAATTAATTCTCTGTAAGGCTTAAAGAGTGTTACAGTGCATTGCAGTTATGTGGGCTCTTTCTGAATGGTTTGATGAGGTAATGTTGTTTGAGAGGGAACTAGCACAAATGCGCATTTTTCGATGTGACTGTTGGCCAAAGGAGCTCGTGGCGTGCAAATTAATCATCATGTTGCGTGTAAAAATCTGCTCAAATAAATAAAAACGCACTGTATTTGCCTGATGGCCTCACCGTATAGTCTTACTGATGGCTATACCCTTCGACACTGTCCAGCGCTTTCACACTGACAGGTTACGTCATTCCCGGTTAGATAGGGTGTGACGCTTCACGTAATACTTCTCAGCTTGATAATTGTTCGTGACTTAACGTCCCAAAACAACCACACGATTGCGAGAGACGTCGTCGTGGAGGGCTCCGGAAGTTCTGACCGCCTGCGGTTTTTTAACGTCACAAGACTCACGAATTTTCTGCTCCTTCAAAAATGCGGCCGCCGCAGCCCGGAAATGTTCTGGGATGTATTAGGCGGTAATATTCTGTGGAGTTTGTGAGTGATGTACCTGCAAAGCTCTCTATAATGGTACACCTTGCAAACTCGCGCAGCCGTCACGTGAGCGGATGGTGGAAAGCGCGGTAAAATTAGCGCACTTATCGCTTACTCCGCTGAAGAATTGACCATTTCGTTTAGGAGCAGCCCTTTATGACCCGGCGCTAAAACAATTCTCAAAAGGAGGGGGGAATATTATTGCACGACACGTCTTTATAATATGTGCGAGTCATCACCAGCAAAAAGTGCCGCGTAATGAGACAAAGAATGTGTAATTATAACAGCCGATATAGTACCTGCGTTTACCTTTCGTAATGTGAGGACCACTGTTAGAAACTCGGCCACAAAAATGGGTATGAAATCAGGTAATCGGAAGGAATGGGACCAATTTAGGATCGGGCTGAATATACCAACACCTGACTTTGTCTCACTGTGATGCATCTGTAGCAATAATTACGCTTGCTTTGACGCTCTGCAAGGGTTCTTGTAATATACTTCTAGAGTGTGATGGGGGAAGAACTTTGCATCATTAGGGGAAATGTTGTCAAATTGGATATATACATGGTATGAACTATCGCTAGTCGGTGTTATCTCGCAGATACGTACATCAGCGGGTCAAGGAAACGTTGTACAAATGTAATTTGTGGGGTGTAAAATCTTCACCATCTAACAGTGAAAAATAATTCCGGAGCAAATATAGATACTGCCGATAGCTCTATGGGTGATTCGTAAATATGAAACCTACACGAAAGAGAAGGAGCTCTCGATTCTAGGTATAAAACACAGTTAGAAACCGTTTTAGGAAGGTCAATGCATAAGCACAATGATTTTCTAAAATAATTACAGGCCAGATTCAGTAGGCTGGAGCAACACAGAAAAGCACGGAACCGAAGTCCAAAATATGATGAACGTACATTCGATAGATTATTACTATTGTGTCTCTTCTCATGCCTATTCGGTAGTTGCTTATCCTGGGCAACATGCCGACGGCTCGTGCGCCTTTTGAAGCTATGTATTCGCTGTGCTGTCGTCAGTTAAGAATGTCATTGTAAATTACCCCAAGGTATTTATTAGATTCCACTTGCGGTATGTCTTCAGATTGGGAACATAATGAGATATGCCCGGGGTGTTTCAAGGGAAAGACACGAAGGACACATTTACTCGGATTCAGTAAAAAGTGATTGTCACCAAGCCAGTTCTACAGGGTGGTAAAATAAGACTGAAGCCGGTCTTATAAGGTGTGACTGGTGTCTGTCGTTGCAAAGAAGGCGATATTGTCTGCACAAACATAAGTTCTTTTTCTTGGTTACGCGGAATCGTACTAACTAGCACAATAAATAACACCGGGGACAGCACTCTACATTGTGGTAATCCTCTCGTTTGTGTGTGAATAGTCGATGAAAAGCCGCGTCTCCCATAATTATATCGTGGTTTTGGGACGGTAAACCCCACATATCAATCGATTAAAAGCCGCCTTTAAAACAGTAAACTTCCAATGTCCAGGAACAATTTTTGAATCCGCGTTACTGTAGACGCTGGAAAATTCAGTGAGTCCGATCCATCTATCAGAATACCATGGTCTACTGTATCGTATGCTTTAGCGATATCCAAGGTTGCTAAAGCCGCATGTTTCTTGTACTGTCGTGCTAATTGTATACAACTTTCTAAATCAAAATCAGCATTTAAAATTGAACACCCAGCCCTTAACCCGATTTTATAGGGGCTTAAGATTGGCCTGTCGTCAATTTCACCAGATTTGACGTCAAGGCTATTGGCTTTATGTTGTCTAATATGTACCATTCGTCTTGTTTCTTCAGCAACAGTATGATTTTAGGTACTTTCCATTTCAGTGGTAACCGCGAGTTATTCAACGAATAATTCACAATATTTAAAAGAACGTTCAGCGATTCTTGAAGTAAGACATTTAGCATGAAATTCGTAATCCCATCTGGCCCAGGGGCTGTCGTCGGTGAAGATATCACAGTTTGAGTCAATTCAGATAAAGAAACTTCTGTAAATTCATGCCAAGATACCTGCGTGTTGCGATTAGCCGAGAGATTTGTACTAAAGCGACGTTCTAAACCTTTGGTTATCTCCTCCAGCGAGCCGTTAATGTCTTGCAGCGGCAAGATACATGATTCTAATGTTAAAGGTCTTGGTACTACTTTTCTTGACTGCATATATGGAAACAAAGCGCCTTTTTTCTCTGATGTGAAAATAAAATCAAAATGTTGACTGTCATATTGTTCTTTCGCGCGGTTAACAGTGCGTTAAATATCCCGGCAAAAACTGATAGTCTATCTAATTTGCTGGCCATTGATTATGGAGAAGCTTCTTACAAGCGGCTCTCCGTCTTCTGCAATTTCGTGTACATTCACTATTCAACCAACGAGAGGAGGGTCGTTAACGCAATGGGATAGCGAACTCGAAATTTTTTCGGCATCTTTCTAGTATAGGGTCAATCGATGTTAGATGCAATTTTCTGACCCCTCTCATTCTGAGGTTTGGCAATGACCGAACGCAGACAGGTTTGAGATTTCTGATGGTTGACATACGGTCTGTTATAAACGTATCCGACGTTTGGTGGAAGAAAAAAATACTGGCATAACTGGAGTGTCGGAAACCTAATCCCCTCAAAGTAGTCCCCTTGGAACTTGACACACCTCTCCCAGGGTGCTGCTATTGTTGGAAGCATTCTGAGAAGGCCTCTTTCAGAATGTAGTCTAGCTCAGCTGTCGTTGCAGCCATATTGTTCTCCCTTGTCTGAAAACGCTCTAAATTTCTTCTAGAGTTTGGGAAACAGCCACAAGTCACAGGGAGGCATATCCCGAGAATAAGAAGCCTGTTGAACAACAGGAGCTTGACTTTTCGCCAAACAGTCTGAACCAAGGCTGAAGATTGTGCAGGAGCATTGTCGTGATGAATTCGCCAGTTTCCTGTGGACCACAACTCTGGTCTTTTGCGCCGCACTGCATCGTGCAGGCGACGGAGGAGAACTCTGTAGTACTCCTTGGTGATTGTCTGACCCTGTGGTGCATACCCGCGGGAATCAAAGAAAGCACTCAGCATCACTTTGACGTTGCTGCGCGCTTGGCAGGCCTTCTTGTGATTTGATGACGTGAAATTCTTCCGCTGTGACAACTGGAATTTGATTTCTGGGTCGTATCTATACAGCCAAGACCCGTCGCCAGTGATAATGGTGTTCATGAAATTAGGGTTACTGTTTGTGAAATTTAGCATGTACTGCGAGACTTCAACACGCAGTTGCTGTTGCTCCCCTGTGAGCAGTTTCGGCGCGAATTTTGCCGAAACTATCTTCGTGACCTAACTTCTTCGATCTTAATGGAATGTGCAGAAAAATAGCTCATGCCCACCTCTCCCGCCATTTCCCGGATATTAACACAACAGTCCCGCATCACCACAGCGATCACTTTGGAAACTACCTGGCCATTTCGGCATGTTGATGGCCGACCGGGCGTAGCTCGCTCTCCGCTGATCTGCAGCCGTCTTTAAACCAGTTGTACCACTCCTTAATCTGTGTGCGGCTCATAGCGTCATCATCGAAAGCCGTCTTAATCTTCCGAACGGTTTACACTTGGCTGTCAACCAGTTTTTGGCAAAATTTGGGGCAGTAGCACTGCTCCAGCTGCTCCGTCATTTTCCTTGCAATGAAAAATCAACGAGAGCACTGCGCACAACCTCACTCAAACACTGCATTCTAGGGACTGGCGCTATTTGCAGGCGGTAAAAAATTCACGCTTGCTCACGAAGGTTCAAGGTCAGTGGGTGCAAGCGAGCTTGTTCCAAATCTATCAAGTGCTCGCAAAAAAATAAGGTCGGATACTTTTCTAGCACGCCTCTACATTCATGGTTGCTGGTCAAAAGTTGTTATTCGACATGCAATGTCAAAAACTACCATAAAGTGATTGCTGTTAGTTGCAGAGTCAACAACGGACCATGACAAAACATAAATTACACTCATAAAAACCTTCAAATCTATCACTGACCGAGTCTGACCTCGAACAAATGTTGCGTGTTCTTTATTAATACGCGACAAATTTTGTCAGTGGTCCTATTCCACAGCCATCTACCACACAGATCTGTATTTATGCTCCCAGACAAATGATGAGAATGAAACTCAAATGTGAGCCCCGTTTCTTTTTGAGAGGCTGCCAAAACACTGTTAAGGTGACTCAAAATTTGTACACATTAGTGCAAATGATAATTTACGATACAAACAGGGTGTTACCCTGGAAGGTACAGGTCTAATGCTAACCCTTAACAATCAGGGTTCGACATCCTGAAACTAATGTTCACCCTATGACGCAATTTACTTGATACGAGTAACATTAAACCCCCACCACGTGTTTGATAATGTAATTGAAAAAATGAAATCCTCTAAAATAAAAGTCTTACAGCGAGAGCTATTATTATATCACAACTCTGGTCTCGTGCGGCGCTGTAGTTGCCCACCGCCTCCGCTGGTGTCCATAATCACATCGGCGAAAGCAGAAAAAGAAAAGCTAATACCATTGACTCAGCAGGGCTTGAACCCCGGTCCTCTGGGTGCCAGCCCTGTCTTCTACCACTCAGCCACAACAGTGCTTGTGACATAACGGCCAATTCGCCTTAAGCAGGCTTTATGTCGGGAAACCAATCGCGTTAATACGACTTATAAAGCGTTTTAAAATCGTATTAACACGATTGGTTTCCCGAAACCAATCGCGTTAATACGACTTATAAAGCGTTTTAAAATCGCGGTGGTCTAGTGGCTAAGGTACTCGGCTGCTGACCCGCAGGTCTCGGGATCAAATCCCGGCTGCGGCGGCTGCATTTCCGATGGAGGCGGAAATGTTGTAGGCCCGTGTGCTCAGATTTGGGCGCACGTTAAAGAACCACAGGTGGTCGAAATTTCCGGAGCCCTCCACTACGGCGTCTCTCATAATCATATGGTGGTTTTGGGACGTTAAACCCCACATATCAATCAAAGCGTTTTAGAATAGCGAAAGAACAACCAGTCGTCGCACAAGGCGAATAGCGTTACAAGTGGGTCGTCCTATGCTCCAACCCATTACAAAAGCTTGTTTTTGTTCAGCTAATAACTGTGGCACATACCCATTTCAGGCAATATTGCTCATCGTCGTCAGCTACTGCATGAACAATTGGCACAAAATTTCTCGCAATAGTTTAGCGGATACCACGCTTCTCAGAAGAATCACGAAGAATAGCATATAGCAAATGCCGGCGTACTACCCTAAATTTTTTTATTAATGCCGTAGTGGGCATCAAGCAAGTGTGCTGGAAGCAGTTACCCAAATAATATATAGAAAGGGCTCTGAAAGGCCACTCTTCTAGCTTTCGCTGTGACTGTGCTGCGTCTTTCGTGCAGACCTGTCGTTTTTTATCAGGTGTATGCCAAGTTTCTTGGAGAATCATAATACCGGGTTTACGTTGGTTAAGAAAGGTAATTTAAGTCGGTTGAGGCTGAGAATGTAGAATAGCAGTTGCACTGAAGTACCTTTTGTTGATGAATGGTGCTGCACCTGACTCGTCCTTCTTGGTATCTGTTCTTGCAAGTAACAACTCATTCTTTCTCGTTTTTTTTTACTTTAGGTCCACGTAGATAAGCGATTATAAACGGTTATGAGCTCGGATTAAATTTCCATATCTGTAGCATCCCTTATGCTTGACTGAGGCGTATAATGGTCTGACTGCACCTGTGAAACAAGCTGCTTAGCATTATTTACACATTAAGATAGTTTAGCCAGTACCTCTCGATGTAGTTGAGTGGCTTCAATGATGATATCTGATTATTGCAGAAGTGTAGGATCTTGAGGTCACACTCCTTCCGTCATCTGAGTTGAAATGAGTAGCGTTAGACAGGCATTTAAGGTAAATATTATTTATTTATCGCCTTAGTCATTGCCTTTTCAACCGCAGATTCTATGGCCTATGAAATGTTGAGTCTATACTGGAAATATGTCGTGCTGCTGCACCGGAATATCCCAAGACCCGGTCTTTAACCATCTTAATAGCCTCCCTGCGTGATCAGCGGTGCTTGTCTATAATCTCCAAGATTAGTATTTACTCAGAGTGAGCACCACATTCACAATGATCAGCGGAGTGATCCTTTCCGCAAAAGCAGCCCTTTTCTGATGTTGCAGGGCGTTCGCTTAAGGAGTGGCTTTCGCATCTGGCGCGGCAACGATGCTTTGACTTGCATCCTCCCGCACTGTGGTAGAATCTCCCGCAGTTTTCACATTGAGGTTAACTTGAAGCGAGGGGCCCGACACGAAATATCAGTGGCTGTAGCTTTATTTGTGACAAAAAACTTGTGCCCACAAATGTAGCGATGACAGATTCGGCTGGTATCCTCTCGTTATTAATCAGGCGATTGCAACGGTAAACAGAAATTACGCCTGCTCCGGAAAGCCTGCCTATGGTCTCCTCTAGACTCAATTCAGTATTGAGGCCTTTAGTACACGCAAAGTGAGGCCGAATGAAAGCACTCACCGGGGCTCACGCGAAATATTTAGCAGATCCTGCACACAGGTGTGGTAAGGTGACCTACATACTACACCACCTCGTCCGAATGCGCGCACGTCGGTGATATCTGAAAGTAGTTTGATGTGGCTTTCAGTTCCTTCTGGACAAACAGGAGGTTTGTGAGGCTTCTGATACTTCCATTTGTAGATACTAGTGTGACAGGAATGTTGCTCACCCCACTGCATAGGAATGACTCCTATGGCAATTCATTAGGTGACTATGACGCCGATCAGGCAAACCACGCCTCACCAGGAGGATCGGCTGGCATCAGCACAACAGATTAGGGTAAATTCAAAAGCAAATAATATACTTGAGACTATAAAGCAAGGAATCAAAGCTAAGAGGACTCAATACTCGGCCAACAACACCGCAGTGGTCGAAGAACAACAGGGACTCGAGGACCTCCAGCCAAGCTGGTGTTCCAAAGATGCGAACGTCTCGTTCAGCAAAGCACGCGCTTTCTACGCTTTCTCTGAATCTCTTTGCAATAGATAGGAGATATGGCCATAAGATTGGCACAAACTTCAACGGAGTGCTAGCTAACCACTTCTGCAGCCCTTAACTGCATGTTTTGTCCAAAAACTACTCACACAAATTTACATTCCAAAAACTACAATATATTTATGAGAAACACCGTAGGAGAGGGCTCTGGAAATTCACACCAGCTGGTGCTTTGCGACGTGCACATAAATCTAAGTACGTGATCCTCCAGCAGCTGTCGTGACCGGGTATCAATCCCTCGATCTTCGGGTCCGCAGTAATGCCATGGGCAATTTATATTGTTAACGAAACTTGAAATAAAAAGTGTCAAAAATCTATTGCCATAAGCGTAAATCCCCAGCGACAATTGAAGCGCGACTAAGTGAGGGACCAAATAACCAGAACCAAAAACTTATATATAATTTTTTCATATAGCCGGTAGTTTCATATATATCGAAGTTAACTATAAATTTACTTTACGATTTATCGGACGGGTGGCTCAATGGTTGACTGACAATTTTTTTCGTCGAGTCTCACAAATGTGGGGTGTATCCCAGCAATAGGCTATTAGGGCTTGTGTTTAGTTAGGCGCACTGCCGGGTCAAAAAGGCATTACTCACTTTCGCTTGGTGGTTTAGTGCGTATTCCATAGCTTATTTATTTGCAATTGTACGGTTCACTGGCGTCACAGTTGAGAGCCGAACAAGCTCACAGAATGTGTAGATAGCCGCTCATGTGGCTGCTGAGTGTTTTTGCTGGTACACGCCCGTGTACCCTCGCCTTTCGTTACGATGAATGCGATACGCTAAGCCACGAAAAGTTGTACTACAAGGTTGCTAAACTGATATCCTCAATGCTGCTGTCTTGCTTCAGTAGTTTTCTACGACTGGACAACGTAAGGTTTTGAATTATCGTGATAATGTGCTGCTGAACAGTTGCATTAACTGCTAAGTTTCCGTGTATATTGCAAGTTAACAATTTGGCTAATAAAAAAAAATGCTTCCTAAGTCTTGTTGGCCTTTCTTTTCTCTCGTGCAAGCAATTTTTCACCCATAAAGGCGCAATAGAATTGAATATTGCGTATTTAGTAAAAGGCATGTAAAAGGTTGGGAATTAAGAAAAATTTTAATTTCGCCCCATCTAGGGTAAATGCACCATGTCGCTACCGCTTGCGGTTGTGACATCATATTTTATGTTTTATTTTTTGTTTGCTTTTAGTTGTACCCTTCATGCGTAGATGGCGGTGGTAGCAACAGGCTGCCAAATACTAGATGCATGGACTTCTATGGAAGTTACGCTACCAGCTTCCTTGGTAATGCATCGTAACTACTAGACCACCACAGCGAGTCGTGTTCTTTCATGTGCACTGACAAAATCAGCTGCATTGATCAAACACTGATTCTCTGTATGCCTGACGTGAAGAGTAGAATTTCTATCATTATAACTTTACTATTCTTCTTTTTCTAGGGGCGAAGCTCTTTAAGGTCGAGGCTTGTTTCTTGGCGTTAGCAAGCGACGTAGCCACCGCCGACGATGACGATGATGCTGATGACGATGAAAATCACGACGATGATGATCACGCACAACAACTGGCTTGTGCAGTAGATGACGTCTTGATATGCTTTACGATGCATTTTCTAAGATTGGAAACAACCAAAAACCACCAGGAAAACGCGCCCAGACCTCGTCTTTGCCAACTTCAGAATAGATCTGATACCACAAAGCATTATTAATGAAGGCAAATCAAAATTCACAACTCAACACAAGCAACCAGTTGTGACCAATAGCCCCGCCGTGATGCTGTAATGGTTAAGGTAATCGGCTACTTACCCGCAGGTCGCGGGATCAAGTCCCGGCTGCGGTGGCTGAATTTCCGACGGAGGCGGAAATGCTGTAACCCATGTGCTCACATTTGGGTGCACGCTAAAGAACCCCATGTGGTTGAAATTTCCGGCGCCCTCCACTACGGCGTCTCTCATAATCATATGGTGGTTTTGGTACGCTCAACCCCACATATCAATTATCAGTTGGCACCAATAAACATTGTATATAACTGTACACCACTTGGCACATATTCACATGCGTGAGTGGTCAATGTGATGAGTGATTTGTAGTAACACCGAATGATACCACTGCTTCGCCCACTCATCATGATTAACTTCGTGGATATGCCGTGATTTTTTCTGTCTTTCCAGCCGGGAAGTAAACGCAGTGTTGCGATAATAACAAAGCATGCTGACCCCGCGTCCGTTAGATTCTGACGGATGGTGTTTTACAAACAGATCAAGTCAAATGCTTCCTACTACATACGTGACGCAAAAAAATGAAAGAAATAAAATACTGGTGTAAGCTTAAGCAGCAGCTATAAGCCGGATAATAGCTGCAGAAACTAATATAACCGCGGGGAAGCGCGCAACGCTCAATGTTGACGTATAAATAAACACGTTTGAGACATCGCACCGAGAAACGTTCAATAAATGACATATCCAGGAAGTTACCTGTCAGCTCACCCTGTCACATTTATGGATAAATGTTTTATGTGATAGAGAAAAAAAGAAACAACAAAAGAAATAAATTTCCAGTGAAGAAAAGAAACATGAAGGCTCAACAAATGCGCTTGTTCTCCGAAGTAGAAGCACATAAGCATACAACGAATGACCGCACGAAGTGTTTTCTTAGGAAAAATGGCGCGACCATGACGGCTAACGATAACATGAGTATGCACTTTAGCCGTACTAGTCGTTCAGATGAGACTAAGGACACAAAAAAGATTATATTTAGTTCTTTCTTCTGGCT
This sequence comes from Rhipicephalus annulatus, assembly GCA_013436015.1. Classification (NCBI taxonomy): domain Eukaryota; kingdom Metazoa; phylum Arthropoda; class Arachnida; order Ixodida; family Ixodidae; genus Rhipicephalus; species Rhipicephalus annulatus. The sequence continues at coordinate 167,681 of WOVY01001507.1, forward strand.
TTGTGTTTATTGCAAACTAATATGTGCGTTTCTCAAGAAAAGAGTACTAGCCCCGCCGCGGTGGTCTAGTGGCTAAGGTACTCGGCTGCTGACCCGAAGGTCGCGGGTTCGATTCCCGGCTGCGGCGGCTGCATTTCCGATGGAGGCGGAAGTGTTGTAGGCCCGTGTGCTCAGATTTGGGTGCACGTTAAAGAGCCCCAGGTGGTCAAAATTTCCGGAGCCCTCCACTACGGCGTCTCTCATAATCATATGGTGGTTTTGAGACGTTAAACCCCACATATCAATCAATCAAGAAAAGAGTACTAGTTTGGTAATGGGGTAAAAGAAAAAGAATGGCAACATAAAAATGTGAAAAAGGACGCCTCAGAAAAGGAAAGAGGAATAAAAAAAAGAGAAAGGAGCATACAGTTTCAGAGAAAGTAACATAGGGATCAGAGGTGAGACAAGAAATTACAGAGTCGAGAACTTCCGACCGCACCAATTTAACGGTGGGTAAAGAGTATATGAGAATTTTAATGTCATCGCTTCCTCACGGTAAACGAAACAAAGAAGAAGAAAAGTAGATCTTATGAAGCACGATCTGCGCCAATATCTCCTTACATCTTGCCAATATGAAAAAAAAGGGGGGGGGGGTAACGAACAGAGGCGGGAGAAGCGCAAAAAGATAGTAAGATGGAAGGTGCACTTAAGATTGTGCAAGTATAGCCCAGTGACGAAAATGACTTCCCTCCTGAAACAAATGCGTGCCCGCTATTCTTGTTATGACAGCAATCTCTGCTGAGTGCGTGAGATGACAGAGACATATAGGGAGGCGTTGCATGAAAATTCTCTGCCACCTCTCTCCGCATTCACGTTCTGTGCTACCCTATACTATACATATGTGTATTTAAGCTTGTCTACTATTCCTCTACTTATACTTATTCAAACGCGCAAGCACCTCGGCTTCGTTTTCCCAACTCTAACTAATTAATATTCCTGGTGCGATAGTGCATCAATTAAACTTAACAATATAAGGTCGTCCGTTGTTTTTTTGTTTTTTCTTTTTTGTGAAAGTTGGTGAAACGAAAAAACTGAATGTACGTTAGCTACGTTCGCGTACTTCTCTAAAGTGCCCGCCGCGAGAAAGCGGTCTCTGTAATAGCAGTGATCCGGTAACACCGTGCCACTTAACGCGCGAATGGCCCGACTTGCATACTTGGTCACCGTAGCGTAAAAGCGCCACTGTGAGTACCTAAGACGCTTTTGCTTAACTGGAATGGGGCCCTTGCGAGCAGCACCACTTAAGACAGCGAGAAGAGGCGCGATGCACGTTTTTAACTGGCCACGTGTCCTTCGGATGTTCTACTTTCGTGTCGCTCCCCTTATAAGTGGTGCTGCTTGCAGTGGTTCCTTAACAATTCCCTTTACATTTCATACCAGCATGAAAACGAATTGTCGTTTAAATTTTGAAACTAAACTGACGGGCTGCGAACAACAACTGAAACAAACACTACCTTTTTGGTCCAGTAAGCTAGTCCATCTGCATATTATTGAAGTTAAGCACGGCCAAGTTGTGCTCCTAAACGTTGGCCACAAGTGAACTGATCTCCTCGCATAACACTTCTTCTACATTACATGAAGGGTACAAGGGGGGTTTTTCTGCTAGTGACAAAAAAAAATAAGAGAGAAAAAGACCATCAAGGATGCCGCTACATTTCCCACGGCTCTGCACGGTGGTCAGCCACTTTGACGCGGCAAAGTGCACTTTCGCACCGAATCATCCCGCTCTTCATCAGCGTTTCAGACTCCGCGCGGACATACCGAGCAACTGCTTCGAAGTATGTCCTTCTTCTTTTCGTTTCTTCCTTAAATTAACCCTGAAGTTAGCCGCTATTCATTCGGCCAAACTTCGGAGGAGGCTGTGGCGAACTGGTAGATACATCAGTATGTTGTTGATGTCCGATTTTCGGTGGGGCTCAGATGTTTCCAGAGGTTTTAAACATATGTTACGAATGGGTTTTATATGGCGCAGCATTGAAAGCAAAATATTCTACTCAGTCTAACGTGTTTTCCTTTAAGGCCCAGTCCTCGAAATGCAAGAATAATAAGAATGTGTAATAAATGTACTGATTTATATCCAACCACATTCTTGACTAATTGTGCCTACATACTGCACAAAGGGAGCAAAAAATATGCAGCTCTTATCATGCCATCAGAAACAATACATACATGCAAATAATTGGCGATATTTTCATAGTATGGTACGCAATTTTAATTCGTAAGTGATAATAAGCATGGGACGTAAGAATCCAGCCTAATAAACAAATTAGTTTGAGTGTAAGTGTCTTATACGCAGTAAGAACCTGGCGTATTCAACACAAACAGGTAAATAACTATTTCATTGTGCATTTCTTTCTAGGTTCCGCTTATTGCGTATTCCTTTCTTTTCTAACTTTATTTGTCAACTTCTTCTGGAAGTTACTGACTTCTAAATAAAAAGAAAGAAAAGAAAGCAACTGCATGTTAGTAATTTTATGAAAATATAAATAGACCTGTAGTTTGGAAATGTCCAGTGCAATCTTTCAAACAATTCTTTACTCACAATCGAGAGTACGAACTAGCGATGGATCCCTAGGTTTACCAGCCGATTTCAACCTGTGTGAACCAAGACATCAAGAATATCAACATAAATATTTGCTGAAGTACAGTCTGAATCCTAGAAAAGTGGATTTAAAGAAAAAGAGACCATTAGGTTAGACGTTTTTGATATCTCTTGGCATTTGAATTTCGCAGTGCTGTTTCACGTCTTTTAAGAGCGTATTTAATTTTAAGAGATGTTTTCCATACACATAAAGCACCCGCTTCAAGGGAAGCTACCGGAACTGTCTTTAATTAACGTCCCTGCTTGTCTGTATATACCATCTCTCTATTTATTCATGTTTTACCATGGCTTCGCCAAGTCACTGTTGTAGGGCGAGTGGCAGCAACATTGAAGGTTTATACCTTACGCTCATTCTCGGTTAGTCCATCTTTAGTATTTTGCATTTATCCTGTTTGACACCCTCAGTGGGCGTTCACGTGGCTGTAGGTTGTGCTTGTGTTTTTGTGATATGTGTTTGTTCTATGTGTTTATATGTGCTTATATTTGTATATGTGTTTGTTGTATGTGTTTGTTGTGTTACGTTGATAAGTGTTTGTTGTGTGATATGTGTTTTTGTGCTAAGAGACTTAATTTTGAGAACACTGCTCGTTTTCGTGTTTCTTCTTTACCTCGGCTCGTCGTTGTGTCGCATTGAATCCGCCTAACATTCATCAAACTCACCCAAATACCAGTTTTGCTTGAACAGACATCAGCTTGCATTTAACTCTAAAAAAACCTTGTAAATTTAGATAGTTTTAATGGTTGACTTGAAGCACAGGCTGCTTTCGGTTAACAACTGGGAAGTCGGGGAATTGAAATCAACAATGTCTAGAAGTTTGCAAACCGCAAAAAGAAAACAAATTATATGACACTATGTTCAAGGCTGATCAGAGGCGTTTCGGTTGCGGGCGGAGGCTTTTGTGTGCAAACTTTGAGACGAGTTTGCCACCGGAGCTATAATAATTTTGTTCTAATACGATATGGCAAAGATGACTGCACGAGGCTGTGCCGGAGCAATCTGGCCGCGTTTTTTAGTCGCAGTGAGGGGAGAGCACGTCGGCGCCGACGCGGGGTGGGCCCCGTCCGGGTCCCCACTCCGGCTGATGAGTCCGGTGGCGTCGACCCAGGTCGGCGCTGTGTGGCCACGTCTGCGCACGTTCTAATTTACGACCCGCGTCGTGAGCGCACGCCACAGGGCTGCCTAATGGCCGCCGCCAGAGGGTCGCGTTAAAAAATCGCTGCGCAAACAAATGGTCGGCCATGCCGGCCGGTCAAGGCTCGAGCCCGTGGCTCTAAAATCTTCCCAGAAGAATGTCGCTAGCAGCGCCTACCGGACCACGACTCCGATAGTGTGGTTCGAGCATGCACGCTCTCGGCGCGTGTCCGGGTATGAGAAGTGTGGCAGCTTGGGCTAGTTGGTACGGCATGACGATAGTTATAGCGCGAGAACAAAACGACGACACAGATACAAGAAGTGTCCTTCTTGTGTCCTTCGTGTCCTTCTTGTCTCTGTGTCGTCGTTTTGTTCTCGCGCTATAGCTATTGGGGATGAGAAGTCAGGCATATGCAGCGAATCCTCTCAGGAGCTGCCTCTTCCTCGACGATCGGTTATAGGAGAAGCGTAATTATGTGGCTGGAAAAACGTGCTGCGTGCATACGTCTAAAGTGAAGCTCTCCTCAACGCGTAAAGTGAAAACTACTGGATTTTTTTCGCTGTTGTTTCAGATTGAATATGCTTAATGACACTAAAAGTGCTGTGCTAGCTTCGATGAATTTCGAAGGTTTTAGCATCAGTTAATTGATTGATATAAGGGGTTTAACGTACCCAAATCACCCTATTATTATGAGAGACGCTGTAGTGCAGAACTCCGGAAATTTCTACCACCTGAAGTTCTTTAACGTGCACCAAAATCTGAGCACACGGACGTAGAGCATTTTAGCGGGTCAGCAGCCGAGTACCTTAGCCACTAGACCACCATGGTGGGGCATCACCATCAGTTAATAAATGTCGAGATCAATAATACAAAATGAGGTTGCTCGCAGTTTAATGCACGCGACGATAACAAATGAAAACACCTAAACTATCAGTAGACTTTCGAGATTCCTATTCAGTATATTAGTTCTCCAGCGTCACACTTTGGCCCCACCGCGGTGTTCTAGGGGCTAAGGTACTCGGCTTCTGACTCGCAAGTCACGGGATCGAATCTCGGCTGCGGTGGCTGCATTTCTGACGGAGGCGGAAATGTTGCAGGCCCGTGTGCTCAGATTTGGGTGCACGTTAAAGAAACCCGGGTGGTAGAAATTTCCGGAGCCCTCCACTATGACATCCTTATAATCATAGGTTGGTTTTGGGACGCTGAATTCTACGTATCAATCAAATCAAGCGTCACATTTTGATCGAAATTTCTTGCTGACAATAAAAAGCACAAAGGAGCTGTATGTGTATATAATAGCACACAATTCTTTTCAATCAGCATTTGAAAGTGGCTAGGCAAGGACTCCCGCGAGAATTTAACCTTCTATCATTTCCAAAGTGCGCCTAGCTAACTTCATTTATATTGCCATAATTAAAACAATGAAGGAAGCAGAAATTGCATGAGTCTAGCATCAAGAGTCCACGTGTTCCTTCGTGGAATCAAAACTGAAGGTAGCTACGATCACCCCTGTAACGGAACTTTTGACCACGGCGTCACAACGGCCCCGCTTATCACCCACCATTTGTAATTCACACTCACTGCAACAAAGAGCGCAGCTGCCGCCCTCTTAGCGTACACAGACGAATGTCATTTTACACATCACCATCCAGGAAGCATGGATCAGGTAAAATAACAAAAAGAAAACAAACGCTGTCATTTGTCTCATGCTTTTCATTTTAGCTGTAGACATGCCTGTACATGGACACGATCCTTCCTCTTTTACACGATTCGATGAACTAGTATGAACTAACTCAACCTTCAGCTAGGCGGTACAAAATGAGCGTCCTTATTAACCGCCATAACACTATAGTCGGTGGCGCCTTACACAAGCCCTGCCACCAAGTTGCAGAGCACTTTTTTTCTTTCTTTTTATTCTTTTTGCGGGCCTCCATGCCGCAAAACAAGTAGTTCACTTGAAAACCGGCCAGTGTAGTGACCCTCAGGAGATATCACTGGTGTATCTGAGCTATCCACGAAACACATGCCACGTTGCGGCTTGTCGCTGATGAAATGATGGTACGTGATAAACACTTTGAGTGCCTGCCACGAGGGGGCTGGAACTCCCTATACATAACGTATACCTAAAACCCCTTGATCTTGATAAAGTAACGGCACTCTTGTCCACGCGCACATTTCCTCCTCGATTCGCCTTACCCGCTTGCCGCACGTGCGGTGCGCGGTGCCATTTTTCGCCGACGCTCCCAGGGCGCGCTGCAGAATTCTATGAAAGTGGGTTATTTGCAGCATCTTCCAGCATCAGGGCTGGAATTTTTTCAAAAAGTTGAAAATAAAGCTATCAATGCTGAAACAACTCTTTATTGAAAGATTAGCTTCTTCCAAAGGTCGTATAAGTGGAGCATGCTAATTAAATAAAAGTTTTTATGAGGAATTCTATGATGCGGTTGTTTTTCTGCCGCATAATAACATGCTGCACGCTTGCATCTGATATAGTTCTGCTTGTGGCATGTCCGCCTGTGTACGGATATTTTTTTTGTGCTTTTGCGCCATCATACGACACAGGTACTCGCAGCGTCACATATTGCAATGACTTCGAGGATGGTGGATCGTTTAGCCATGAGTTCATAAGTTCGGCGTGAAAGTAGCTTTGCGCAGGGGTCGCCAAGCTGAAGAAGGCCTTTTAGCAACACCAATAAAATTAACATGTCACAAACAGTGATTTCTATACCACAATAACAGAAACATAAGAAAGCGAATAATTATAACTGTGTTTTGACATTGTTGTCAAAGAAACTAGCGATCGGGCTACCCGTGACAGGAGACACTCTGCATCAGCAAGGTCATCCTACGCGTCGATAGCGACCGAAAAACCCTATCTGGACTGACTGATCTTGGTAAGAAGTACACATGTGACACTGGTATAAAAGATAATATAGCTGCTTATTGGTCAATGAAAAACAGGCAGGCGTGACCAAAATGATTGCGGCCACGCTCTCTTAGAAAATTGTTCATTTTCACTATCATTGTGCTATATAGCTTTTTTTTGTTTCGCCTGTGTTTCTTTGCTTCTTTCTATGAACAGCATCTCTTTCATGATTTTTTGTGCGTTAATAAACCCCCCCCCCCTAAAGAAGCGAAATAAATGCCCTTACGGAAACGAGTGCCAATTAGTGTCAACTCTGTGCATACATTCATTCGTTTTCTTCAACAAACGTTCTTGTAAACGAAGCATAACAGTCACAAAAAGCGCGATCGAGAAGTTGTGTCATCCGACGTAGTTGTTCGCAGCGAAAGCACACCTTAGTTGTGCATTTTCGACGATTGCCGTGGTGGGTGAGAGATGATGAAGTATGAGCTGAATTTATTTATTTATTTTCTTTATTTACTGCAGACCAGCGTTTTGGTTCAGGCAGGAGGAGTATGAGAAACATCAAGTGATATGTAACAGCAAAAAATAAAAAAGAAACGTGTATCTATATGCTAACATAGTCACATGTCTGTGAAACAGCAACAAAATTTACAACACATTTGCACACTCTAATCTCTAAGTAGGTAACTTTCCAGCGCAGTAGCAAAATTGTCGCTGAAAAAAAAAATATCATGAGGCAGTGAATCCCAGTCATCGACTGTTCTGTGAAACTTACTATATTTGTAAGCACAACTAGTTCGTGCAAATATGGGTGCCAAGGATCGATCATGTTTACGGCGGCTATTCCTAGCAGTGGCTGGCTGAACGCAACAAGGTGCATTTAAGGCAACTTACCCTGACATCATTTTGTATAAATACGTTAAACAGTTCAGTTTTTTTTTCTTGTTTCTAACACTGGAACTCAGCATATTGATGATAACTCCAGTTTGAAGCAATGCACAAAAATCCGAGAAAAAAAACCAAGCATTTCCCTGAGGGTGAACATGGTGGTTAAGTGCCAGTGCACGGGGTGATGCTATGAGTGGGAGTAAAGTTAAAATCCGTTGGCATTCGCCAGTGAGTTAACGTAAACTCCCATAGTGATCACATTGCGATTCCCAGGAACCATTAATTAGACCGTCTCGGGAAATCTTGTTGAATTTGCGCGTATATGTGAGAGTAAATTCACACTATAATGATGTGTATGTCCGCGGCCCGCTTCGCCCGCTTGCGCTCGGCATCAAGGGCCCTTCGCCGCCCTGCCTTGTCTTCAACCGGCTCGACATCTTCAACGACACGTGCAATGCTCGCATTCGATTGCGTTGTACTCGTTTTTGGAGGTATCGCAGTCGAGGTTGATGCCTGCGATGCATCCATACCTATGACGACATGCCGATCTCGAGCAAGTCGTGACTGCGCGGGCGTGCGCAGCCACGGAGCGGAGCGCGCGCAATGACGTGGTGTGTGACGTCACTGCACCGTTGCTGCAGACGCTCCTCTCCGCTCCTCGCACCGTTGCTAGGGGAGAGGAGGAGGTGCACCTATAAAGTGCATTCGCACTTAAAATCACAGCATATCCACGAGGACAATGATGACGAGTGCAGTGAAGCGTGCGGACAGACGGATGGACGCATGGACGAATGTTCACACGGACGCACGGACGCACAGAAGCATGGATGGACTGATAGACGTTTCATACACCTCATCATCATTCACTCCGTGGATATGCTGTGAAGCAGTTTTTATTGACATCCAATGCAATGCAACTGGCTACTACGACGACACGGGACATACGACCCATGGCGTAACAAGCTTTGCCCTTAAAGAACGCGCATATCGATGAGCAGGCTGAAACAATATTTCAAATGCAGCAATCGGTGATGCTTTGATACGGGCAATAAGAAAGTTGCCTTACATAGCCAAGAACACTATTCCTTGTTGGAAGGAAGTTTTTTGGCCGGTGTTGTGCAGCCACTGCTGCTTGCACAAGCCATCGCTTTTATCCTCTTTAACCTTAGGTTATCATTAAAGCTGCGTAACCATTTCCACTGTGGTTTTTGCAGTCATAGGCGCAACAGCACTGCATAACGCCCACACTAAGCCAAGAAAACAAAGCGGCGCTACGTTTGTTACGCGAAGCGTCGACAAAAAAATGGCGTGAGCGAAAAAAAAGAAAAAAAAGAAAAACAAGCAATGTGCAAGATCCATGGGTCACTAAGGGCAACCGCGAAGGAGACCAATCATCGTGCAGAAAAAGGTGTCGAAGACCGGAAGGATGCGAAGTGGGTGAGGAGAGAGAGAGGAGGTCGAGCGCGCGGTGGCGAGTACAGTGGATGGAGGTACTTTCTCAAGATCAAGGGGCTTTACCTATACCTTCCATGGGACGCCCTCTCGCATGGCGAGACTGGCGGCGAAAGCGGGAGAAACCCCAGGCGGCAAGGTCAATCGCTGGATGGATGGATGGATGGATGGACGGATGGATGGATGGGGCTGTACCCTTTAGATCGGGCGGTGGCTAACGCCACCTAGCCATAATACTTAGTGAACTAACCATTAGATTTCTCTTTTCTTCCCTTTAAATAGTGACATTGAGGACTGGTACTTTGCAGTGAAGGCTTTAATTTTCACTGGTGTCTTCACTTTATCCACCAATCATAACGTTCTTCCAGGTAATTCTACCCGCTTAACGTCTATTTTGCCCTCCCTGTCCCTAAACCCCAGTGCTTCGAAAAACTCTGCGCCATCATCTTGAACTATAGGGTGAAGCCCTTTACAGAACATTATCAAGTGTTCGGCAGTTTCTTCTTCCTCTTCACACGCACTGCATATTGTGTCTACCCCTTCGTATTTGGCCCGATATGTCTTGGTTCGCAATACTCCCGTCCTGGCCTCAAACTGTAGAGAACTACCCCGAGTATTATCATAGATCATTTCCTTGGCAATTTCCTGCTTAAAAGTTTGATAGATCTCTAGTGCGGACTTCTTAATCATGACAATTCTCCACATGTCAGTCTCCGTTTCCTTCACTTTCTTCTTAACCGATAGTTCTTTTTGGTTTGGCCACTTGCTGTTTTCTAAGTATTTACCAGTCAATTTCCTGGTTTGCTTCCTCCATTATGTATCAACATTATTGATGTAAAAGTAGCTGAAAACCTTCCTAGAAGGTTTTCGCTCTCGGAGCAATTTTTTGCCGCCTGCCGAGGCTCGCCGCTTTGCGCAGCCGATCAGAACGCCACGCAGCGGAGGCGCAGTGGTGGCGCGGATGTACGTTTGTGAGAAGCACTGGCACGTCATAGTGACACGTGCGCAAAATAGCGAGATGCCCGCCTCTTCTGCCGCGCGGCCAGACGAAGGAGGCATGTGGTCTGAACAGTTTCACGCACTAGCCGCCTCGCCGCTTCAGAAGTCCCGCTTCGCCGCTTTGCCTCACCGCCTTCAGTGTGAATGAAGCTTAAAGGGCCCTTAGCGGTTATGCTGTGGCAGCACCGCTTCCCCCACTGGCGGCTGCCGGGTATCCTACTAGAAATAATTCGCAAACAAAAAATCTTTCACGACGACACTGTTGAGGCCAGCAAATAGAGAAAAAGGGTGCAAACCATGAGGAGGAGAGTTGCCGTGAAAGATCCCCTTTCCCACTTCACATGCAGGCGTAATGTGTTCGGGTTCTCTTGTGCATCATCTTGCCACTCGCACAACGCTGATATTTGTTAAATTTAGTTAACCATTTTTCAAATGAGGTTCGCAAATGAGGTTCCAAACGAAAGCTGACCGATTCTCAATAAGGCAAAACTCTATCAACTCAAGTAAAATTAAAGACTTTTTTAATCATAGGTTTTAATCAAACAGCAACATGCACGAAATGTGAAAAGTGAATCTGCAGAAGCTTTACTTCACAACTGAAATATGCGCATAAGGAGCAAGCAATATTCAAAAATATGGAAATCTATGCGAAAAGTTACATTCACGAGTATGTCAGGTCATACTTGACCGAATATCATCTTTTATCACAGATAACAAATTTTCTTTCATATCTTGAGTACCAATTTAAAAAATAATCAGGGGAAGATAGAGGCGTGAAGCAATGACAAACCATTGAACAGTGAACGGCGCCCGAGATATGTTTTGGCTAGTTGAATTGCTTTCGTCCAGGCATAGCCTTGAGGAAGAAATGTCCACTTGCAGAAACGTTGACTCCAGTGACATTTCTTGTTCAACTATTTTTAATGTATCAGTGAGTTCATTGCATGCACTTTATTAGCACTATTGGAAACAAAGACCCACAAACTTTCTTACTGGCTATACGGATTTTCCTGAACAGAAAGGAGGAGGCTATAACGGCTTCCCATTGTTTCAGCTATACATGCAAAATGTATAGAATGAAAAAACTCTGTTGTTCAGTTAACACTAATTTACACCTTTCATGAGAATATTGTGAGCAGAAAGTAGGCATTCGGCATCACAAATTAGTGCTTATTACAAGTACTGTGAATATGTAAGTCGAGTCAGGCTTGCAGAGAACTGTGTTCACTCATGCACTCTTGAAAAAGTAATACCTACTCAAATAACAGACCCGAATACTTATGCTCACCCGTTGTCACTAGGAAACCTCGACGACCTTCATGGAACTGGAAATACCTGCTTTGACATACTGCAGAGGCGTGCAAAACTTTTGACACCATGATTCAGCTATCTTTGTTTAATGCATGGCTGATCTGTTTCACCGGGCTACTGCGGCTTCCGTTCGCTGCATTACTCATCCAAAGTCTTATTTCTGCCATATTCATACTTGGCACTTTGATTGGCACACTAATTGAGTGAGGCAATCGAGCGCGATCCATGATGTGATATCCCTTAGCCAGTGGCAAAGGGAAGTGGAGGCAAACGCTAAACACAAGTCTTTCCACGCTTCCCCCGATTAAAAATTGACGAAGTAAGCAACAAAAACAACAAATAAACCAACGATGAGTCCATCGCAGCTCAATAATTTTGTTGTTCGTAAAAGCTGGTGAAAGACAATCAATGCGAACATTCCCGTTACCTCTATTTGTTTAAAACCGGTCTTAGGATGCCCGGCAACCAGTATAAAAGCGCACATGTTCCTTGAAATAGAAACAATCACGTAGTTTCCGGGGCCTTTGGCCACTTTGCTACGCTTCCGAAGCAATGTATAACCCCACAAGCTTCCATTTCATCGAATCACATCTGGCCAGATATGATTCGGTGCACTAAGGTACGTGCAAGTAAGAGCCCGAGACCTTTTTGAAGAAACAAAGATAACGAGAAACTCCGGGTGGCAGCGGCCCGTGCAATGGTGCCTCGCCTCTCATCTCAGCGAATTACTCAGTGTTGCATTTTTGATTGATCGATTGTTAACCATTCATAAAAAAGCCACGCATCTCGAAGAAAAGAATGATGACGAGTTGACGAAGCAAGCTACTAAGGCCCACAAGCTCTATGTTGAAGTTGCCGCCTTGTATGAAGGATGGATGGACGTATATACGGACGGATGGGGAGACATATGGATGGACAGATGCACGCATGGATGGATAAATGAACGGATGGGTGCACGGATAGATGGACGGACTGACGTGTAGACAGATGCCAAATTGTTGAGCGGATGCACGAACGGATGGAAGGATGGACAGTTGCACAGACAGAGTATACGGTCTACTACTAAACCATATATGCGCCCTATGTATATGTGCTGAAGCTGGTCTTGCACACATTCCTTTCGCAAATGCGCTCCGATTGAGCACGCCGGTGAACGGATGCACATTGCGCGACCCTAAGGTTATTCGCCCCTAAAAGAGTGTCTGTGGTTGGACGCGTACTTTAGACATGGACAGTAGATACTTTAACTCTTTTTTCTTAGGTTACCACCGACTATAAAACAAACAGCGTAACAAAACGCACTCGCACACGTACGCTCTCTGCGCATGCGCCTGGTGTCTCAGTACTTGTTACTGCAGTATGGCCTATATTGGGTGCTACCACGTTCGGGGCCCAACGTTAACTTGATATTTCTTTATTGCAAAGCAGTGCAGACGTTTTAAAAATACCTAAATAGCATCTATCAAATGATATTTCCGTGCCTCATAGCGGTCAAGTTGTGACTTTATGCGCATGCATTAAAGTTCTACCATTTTCCGCTACGCTATTCGACCTTAGAGGATATAAGCGCAGCTTTCCTTATTCATGCGACGCTGTTCAACGAATGAACTAAAGAGAAAGAATGAAAGAAGTGTTCCAACTAAAGAACGAACGAGAAAGAACAATGAAACGGATGAAGCGACCACAACGAATACACAAGAACGCGCAAATGACCAAGCTTACGAAAGAAGAAAGCAATAAACGAAACTTACAATGAAACTAACCAGAATGAAGGAAAGAAAATTGTAGTATCGTGCATCGGAGGCGACGCACGGAGAACACGGCGTACGGCGCCGAAGCTCCAGCCGTCAAGAAGTATGCAGCAGCCGGTTTATTGCCAAGCAGGAAGTCCCTTTATATGACACAAGCATCGCTATCTATACTAATGTACAACGCCCTCTAGTAGGCCAAACAATAGGTTCCCAAGCTGGAACTGAAACCCTGATACCACATCATCCCCCCTTGAAATTAACACCATGCGGGGTCCAAACACGTAACAAAGGCAAAGTAAGAATAAAAGTGTACGTTATAAACAGACAATTAAGGAAATACGCAATATAACACGTAAGATATTGCACAGAAACGCAGAAAGACAAAGCACACGCAGCACACCACCCCTTCATCTCCTCCTCCGAGACTGGATGTCCACATAATCACCGTCTCACATACGTCTACGGCGACGACGCATGTAGTGACGCCATTTCTACGACAACCACTGTCGCCGGCCACACCACTCCAGTGGTGCGAAAGAATCAGCCCATGTGCTCTCCTTCATATGCACTGCCGGCACAGTAGGCGCCAAAACAAGCATGCGATGAAGCTCCATTGTGGCATGGCTTGGCACCACCAATGCAGGCGCCGTGCCCAGAACAAGAACAGGCACGACCGGCGCCGATGTGACCGGCCGTAGAACCTCCGCCGCACGCAGAACAGGGCCACCTCTGGAATCCCGGCCGGCACGTTCAGCGGATGCATCTGCGGCGGACCGAGGACAGAACCAGCATTCCAGAAACCACCATCAGCGGAAAGAAGCACAGCCGGGGCGGCAGCCGAAGCAGCCAGAGCGGCAGTAGTAGGCACAAGCGATGTACGGATGTCTGAGACGCAAAATGGTAAGGTAGGGTCCGAAGTAGCAGACCCGACCGGAACACCCATCGTAGCAGTAGAAGTACTCCCACTTGAAGTAGGTAGAACTATGGTACGCTCAACTGCCGGCAACACGGCAGAAGCAGGCGCATCAGGAGCATGGCCTGCTGGGGCGCTAACACGTGCAGTACAAGTGAGCACACTCTCAGTCTGAGCTGGAATCGTAGCCGTACGCGAAGTCAAAGTATGGCCGGGTCTATCAGTAAGTACATCCCTTGTGGATCGGCAGACGCTTCCATAGTGTCCACGACGTCCGCACCGCGAACATGTCGGGCTCCTGGCAGGGCAAACGGCGGAGTTGGCCCAATGTCGCGTGGAGCCGCAGCGGTAACAGGCACCCGCGCGAGCCAAAGGTGAAGCAGGAGCAGAGGTGTCCGCAGCAGCGTAGGGCGAGGTGGTGCATGCAGGGGAAGTCCCGCCGGCGCCATCTTTCGGCGATGCTTGGGGAGGACGGCCACCATTTGGCCTGGCGTCTTGAATAATTCAGTGAGCTGAGACGCCACTTTGAATTGGACGCGACGACAAAACGAGGCTTCCAGGCCCAGGCTACGAGCTTTGCTGCAAAGCATCCACCACACAGCGGTCTACCCCTGGCATCCAGTGCAACATCAGAAGAGCCAAATCGATGTGGACGTCTCAGTCAAGAAACCATTGTGCAGCAGGTGAGCCTCGTAGTCGATCCTGTTAGCATGAATCACTTGCATATGGCACAACTAAGTCAACTTATGAATCAGGTAGTCCTAATGAAGCAGGCATCCGCAGCGATATTTGAGATGTAGAGGAAGTTTAATCAAGCTCGCTGCGCCCTTTCGCTTTTTTCAGAAGCGCGCAAATTCGCGAGAGTGGTATCTTCCTTTCACAAAACTGTTCGTCTACATCACTTGAGCGTATACTCTTGCAACGTTGTTAATAAATAAATAAATAGACCATGTTAACACCACGAAGGTACTCGACACACGAGCCACTATCTCTTTTCCTACAAATCCTCTCTTTAAGTGTGCGGGCCTACCTACGTCTACATCGAGCCTACAGGAACCAAAGAAGCCACAAGGTGCCGGAGGAAGTAGTTCCAGTGAACCCCTTCCTCCTTTGGCCTTCGAAGCGTAAACACGTCTGCACTCAGCGACGTGGCCAGCGCCGAACGGAGTGTTGTAGACGAAACAGGGTTCAACAACGCGAGAACAAAGCTTCTCCGAGGCGCCCGGGATGGCATCAATCCACGCTGGACCACAGCTGCTACGACAGATATCTCGCTTGCTTCAGAACTGGGATCCACTTCTTTGACAAGGGAATTCAACGCTGTGCCATTTTCGGCTGTTCACCGGATGTCTCATCTTCTAAACAATCGATGTTGCCAGTGAATAATATCAATTTGGACTTAATGTTGTCAAACAATATTAATAAAACAAAACATAAGCGTCTTTTCTGGCCTTTGATATTGAAGCATCAGTGGAACTTCTTTTAGGCATGTTGGTGCGCAAATTTCAAGAATAACATACACAAATGTGGTGAGACAATTCTGCATGGCGCTTGTCCCATTTCTTCTTTGTGATCTGGTCTTGTTCGAGCTTTCACCTTCAAGATTTCGAATCAGTTATTCTCAAGACGTGACGGGTTTATATATTTAGTGATGCAATCTTATATGAGTGCGTGATATTTGGCGGTTTTGCTGACAACGTATTGTCACGTCGTGCTCTCTTAAAAAGTAGTCGAAACTTTCCTTACTGCTTCCCCGCTGCGATTACAAGCAGCATTGACAATAAAATAAAAAAACGCCAACAAAATCTGCATTATTCAAAATGATTTGTAACAGCTTTAGCAATTTGATTTTAAATAGCACGAATGTTTTGGAGCTTCTTGTCGATAACGGTCATGCTACGCGGGGTGTAGGCGCATTGGCCGTTTCAACTAGCACTGACTATTTGACGAGTTGGTACATATGCATAGATTTATAATAGCGCGGGAAAGTAAAATGACTATTTATCACTCGAACATAAATGCTGGCGCTTGTGTTCGTGTTATTAGAAGACTTTACGCCTGCTTTGTTGTGGCTTTTAAATACATGTTTCAAATTCTTATCGAATATTTGCTACTATTACAAACATTACGAGAACAGACAATAACACCAGAAAAGCTGTATGGCATGCTATTCGCAGTAATTATAATATATGTGTCATTAAGGAACACTAACTGAATCCCAGCCCCGCCGCGGTGGTCTAGTGGCTAAGGTACTCAGCTGCTGACCCGCAGGTCGCGGGTTCATATCCCGGCTGCGGCGGCTGCTTTCTGATGGAGGCGGAAATGTCGTAGGCCCGTGTGCTCAGATTTGGGTGCACGTTAAAGAATCCCAGGTGGTCAAAATTTCCGGAGCCCTCCACTACGGCGTCTCTCATAATCATATGGTGGTTTTGGGACGTTAAACCCCACAAATCAACTAACTCAATCCCAGGGAATGCAAGCGGGTTAGGGGGAGTCAGACGGTTAGGTGGCAGATGAGATTAAAAAGTTTGCGGGTATAAATTGGCAGCAGCAAGAACAGGACCGAGTTGCCTGGCGGAGCATGGGAGAGGCCTTTGTCCTGCAGTGGACGTCGTCAGAATGACGATGATGATTATGATATGTGTATCACTCCTTCTACGTTGCTGAAAACTTTGGGCCAAGTGTGAAGAAATCGAACAGCCATGCTTAGGTACCGCTCAGTGAAATGAATTGGTATGGAAAACGCATGCACCATCACTGTTTCAAGTTTCAGCGTTGCCTTACAGGCAATTTCGTTCATGCACATCACGCCACGTGTTATATACACCTGAACGACGAAGAGGAAATAGGCGACATGCCTGAACCGGTGGTATTTGGCATGTGGGGAAGTCATCAGCAGCAACAACGGTCCTTAAAAAATACTGCTAAGATTTGCTTGAGACACCCTCACATATGAGCTAGGAGATTTACTCGTTTTTCGCAATCCCGGAGCTTACCGGTCTCTGTTCCTTTTCCACGTTATCCCCCATGCATGGGAAAACAGTGGCAAAGGTGCTCGACTGTTGCTTCGGGGTCGCGGTTTCGATCCCAGCAGTGGTGGTCACATTTCGGCGGAGGCTAAATGGTGGAGACCCGTGTACAGCGTGATTTCAGTGCACGTTAAAAAACATCAGATAGTCGAAATTTCTAAAGTCCTCCAATACCGCGTCCAGTAATCATGTCATGTATTTGGGACGTAAAATTGCAGTTAATATTGTCACGGTAATCAAATCAGTGCAAGTAATAGTGTAGCACACAGCAGAACAGCTTCGATGGAGCAGCGCGAGTTCGTAGTTGTCTTTTCAGCCGACAAAACTCTTCGACACGCCGAAGTAATGATGACACTAGCCACAAAATAGCCAAAAACCCACTACATACTCGTGTCATTACTCCCCCTCTCGAAAAGCATCGACTCGATGCTTTCAAGTGTATAAGGGCAAGAGCAACTCTTCAGCAATACGGCTTCATCCTATAGCCACGGGGACAATGTCCGGCTGGGCACCACGACGGGAAGACGGCACGCTGGGCTCTGCGATAACTTCGAAGTTTACATAGCTGACGCGCTGAAGAACCCGGTAAGGGCCGAAATAACGACACAAGAGCTTCTCAGAGCGGCCGCGTTAGCGTATGGGACTCTAGAGCTATACTTTTTGTCCGTGGTGGTAAGTGAAGTCTCTTTGTCGAAGGTTTTACCTATGAGCATTGTGTTGTTGCTGAAAGCGAATGCGCAAGCGAGCTAGTTGTCGAGCTTCTTCGGCGCGCTGCGCATACTGGTCAGCATTTTCGGTGGTGGTCGTAAATGCGTCAGGTAATTGCATGGCGTCTAACATCGTAATATCTTCGCGGCCGTGAAGCAGGCGGAAAGGTCTAAATCCTTTAGTTTCTTGCACGGCGGTGTTATATGCGAAAGTTATGAAAGGGCCGACACTGTCCCAGTTCCTATGCTCTACGTCAACATACATGGAAATCATGTCTGTGATGGTCTTATTGGGTCGTTCTGTTAATCCGTTAGCTTGTGGATGGTAAGCTGTCGTTCGGCGATGTACGGTGCCACTGAGTGTCATCACTTCTTCCAGTAGTTGTGCAGTGAAGGCCGTGCCTCTGTCTGTTAGGAGCACGGCTGGTGCACCATGGCGGAAGACAACAGCATGACTGAAGAAATCTGCGACATCGCTTGCCGTACCACGCTAGAGTGCTCGTGTTTCACAATAACAGGTTAAATAGTCAGTCGCAATTATTATCCAGCGATTCCCCGTTGAAGATTTCGGAAATGCACCTAGCAAGTCCATGCCAACTTAATGAAATGGTTCTCGGGCTGGCTCCACAGGGTTTAAAAGACGAGCAGGTTTCATGGGCGGAGTTTTGCGACGCTGACAGTCTCGGCAGGTTTTCGTGTATTGCTTGACCGTACGGGACAGCTTGGGCCAGTAGTACGTGTGACGGATACGTGCCAGAGTACGCGTGAACCTTAAATGTCCGGAAGAAGATTCGACATGGCACGCCTTCAGGATGTCGTCTCGCATCGCAGATGGTACAGCCAGTATGGCGGTTCGAGCGTTGGGATCAAAGCTCCGCTTGTACAGGACGCGTTCACGAAGGCAAAAAGGTGAAATCGTGCGCCTGAATGTTTGTGGTGGCTGCTCAAGCTTGTCCTCGAGATAGTCGATGATCGGGCGAAATTCTGTGTCATCACACTGTTTTTGGGCCACATCAGTGGCTGTGACGGCCATGAGGAAACTTTCGTCGTCAGTTTGGTCAGGAGGAATTGACTCGACTGGGGCACGTGATAGGCAGTGGGCATCGGTATACTTGCGTCTTGTCTTGTAAACCACCGTAACGTCAAATTCTTGTAAGCGGAGACTACATCGAGCTAGGCGGCCTAAGGGGTCTTTGAGGCTTGCAAGCCAGTACAAGGAATGGTGGTCGGTGACTACTTTGAATGGTCGCCCGTACAAATACAGTCAGAACTTGGGTATGCCCACACGACAGCTAGGCATTCCTTTTCTGTGGTGGAGTAGTTAGTTTCAGCCGATGATAACGTACGACTAGTGTTGGCGATCACTCGCTCGATACCTTCCTGCCATTGCAAAAGGACGGCTCCGAGGCCGACATTACTTGCATCTGTATGCCCTTCAGTGTCGGCATTTTTCTCGAAATGTCCCAAAAGTTGAGGAGTCTCGAAGCGTCGTCGTAGCTCGCAAAAAGCTTCGTGTTGTTCTGGAGCCCACACGAAAGCAACGTTGTCTTTCGTGAGTTGGATTAAGGGTTCGGCTATTTTTGCAAAGTTTGGAACGAAGCGAAGATAGTACGCACAAAGGCCCAGAAAACGGCGTACGTCGTGTTTCTTTGTCGGAGTTGGGAAGGCAATGACAGCCAGTGTTTTCTCGGGGTCTGGTCGAATTCCATCACTGTTGGCGACATGACCAAGACTTGAGCTCCTCGTAACCGAAGTGGCATTTTTCGGGCTTGAGCGACAGGCCAGCTGTTCGTAGCGCCTGAAGTACTGCACGAAGTCGCTGAACGTGCTGCTCGAAAGTCGTTGAAAAAACGACGACGTCATCTAAAATGACAAGGCACGAGTGCCACTTGAGACCGGACAAAACTGTGTCCATCATTCGTTGAAAAGTCGCGGGAGCAGATGGTCTTTTCCCAGTTACGCCCATCGACCCCAATTAGCCAGTAACCACTGCGTAGATCTATGGATGAAAAACATCGGGTGTTTCGAAGGCGGTCGAGTTAGTCGTCGATGCGAGGAAGTTGATAAACGTCTTTCTTTGTCACGGTGTTCAGTTTGCTATATTCAACATAGAAACGCAATGGGCCGTCTTTCTTTTTCACCAACACAACCGGCGATGCCCATGGGCTTGTAGATGGCTCAATGATGTCGTCAGCAAGCATTTGTTGTACTTGGTCGTGGATGGCGTCTTGTTGGGTGCGGGAAACTCGATAAGCATGTTGACAAATAGGCCTTTCGCTGGGCTCTCTTATGATTCTGTGCTTCACGACGAGTGTCTGTTTGATTTTGGACGCCGTGGCAAAGCAATCACTGAAGGAAAACAGGAGCGAGCGAATACTCTCTTGCTGTGAAGTCGACAGTGCGCTGTTCATATCAAGCTTAACTGGAGACTCTTTGTCGTCGCGAGGACGGGAAGAGAGTTGTGCGAGTCAGAAGCTGGCTTTCGAGTCTCCGATTTCTTCGAAGTAAGCGATGACACACTGCTTACACACCTATGGCACATTGGGGAGGGGACACGACATCAAAATTTGGTAATTAAAACTTCGAGCTTTCTGGACTGGCTCCAGTGGGGTGGCACATTGGGGAGGGGACACGACATCAAAATTTAGTAATTAAAACTTCGAGCTTTCTGGACTGGCTCCAGTGGGGTGGCCATGGAAACTTGAGGTGGTCATATTCTGTCCATGTAGTTACTTTTCCTATCGTATCAGTGGAGATTGCGAAATTTCAATATCTTATTGCTGTAATATATTCAACATCTGGCAGTATGGATAAAACTGGGCCATCAAGTGCGGCTCGTGCTAAGGAATCGGCCTCAAGGAATCGGCCTTAGCCACATGCTAAGGAAACGAAATTCATTTATTCTTAATCCACAGTGTCCCGGAACCCATAGTAGAGGCCTTTGTCCTTCAGTGGACGTAGTCAGGCTGATGATGATGATGATGATCTACCCAGGAAGGACGAGAACAAACATAGGCAATATTAACGCGTGGGCGTTAAGAAATACCCGACATCGGTAGCATTAACCCAACAAATATAAAGAATGAATGTCAGGGTCCCAGATGGAATCAAATCCAAGCATTCGGCCTGGCAAGGAAACATAATAACACACAGCTTCGCCGCCAGGACTCGGAAGTATTTTTTAAATAGACGCTAATTATCTTAAAACGTCAATATTGGTTGCAGTTCTGCCTACCCGCAAAAAAAAACATTACACATGCACTCATTTGATACAGCCATCACCCGGGGCTAACGTAAATTGTGGTTAGTTGCCTTGCGCTGAAATTGATTTACGTAGCAGTGTCTAGGGCCAGCATCCTCGCGAGCATCAGCCTTTCATATCAGCTTCTGGTGTTGCTAATACACGTGTTCCCGTGAGCATTGTTGCGCAAGTGCAAACAACTGGTTATATAAAGATTTGCAATGCTTCAACATATCTCTGGGCGTGCATCATTTGTATACATGCATTCAGAGTCATTTCATGAGGTGTCACTTCATAATAAAATTGAACACTGTCACCTTCCCTCCACGTGCTTCGCATATCTTGCGATTTTTTTCTTAGGTCACTACCTGCTATAAAAGCAAACAGCGTAGCAAAACACGCTCCCACACGTGTGTTCTATACGCATGCGCCTGGTGTCTCAGTAATCGTTACTCCAGTATGGCCAATATTTGGTCCAACCACGTTCGGGGCCCAGCATTCCCGTGATATCCGTTTGAAATACAAAGCTGTACAGCCGTTTTAAAAATACCCCAATAGCATCTACCAAATGATATATCAGCGCCTTATTACAGCGAGGTTGGTGATACAATACGAATGTTTTCACATTCTACAATCATCAGCTACGCTGTTCGACTTTTTAGGACATGAGTCAAACTTTCCTTATTTGTGCGACCATATTGAAAGCATGAACGAAAGAGAGCCAATAAAAGAAGAAGTGTTCCGACTAAAGAATGAACGAGAAAGAACAATACAAGGAGGAAGCGACCACAACAAATACACAAGAATGCACGAATGACTAAGCTAACGAAAGAAGTAAATAATAAACTAAACCTACAAAGAAGTGATCTAGGGTGAAGAGGAAAAAGGCTTTATATTTTTCAGAAAATTCACGGCATTATCTGTGCATGATGAGTCCTTAAATATAGGCTTAGAATATATTCTCACTTACTCTACATATTCAATTTTAAGGTATTATTGTTTCTAAATTATTGTAAAAATATTTTGCTTGTTTAACACAATGGCTCCGTGTCACAAAGACGACGAACATGACACTTGCCTCGTGCGCGTGGCGCGAGGCCACGCTGGAAGCAGGCTATGACGTGCCTCGCTCGAAAGCGTCAGGTGGGCCAATCAGGAGCCGCGTCGTCATCACTGTCTGCTGCAGTGGAGCTACGCCGCTGACTACACTGATGCGAAGTAAGGCTGTCTCTTTGGGTGATTCTATCTCGAAGAAACAGTTCGTGGCGGGACATCTCGCGGGCAAGGTGGGCTACCGCAAGGTGACTCGGATGCGGATGCCGAAGAGGACCGACGGCACAGCGAGACACCGACGTGCGCCGGGAGAACTAAGCTTGACGGACCGAGGTTGCGGGATTTCCTGCACTGCAGCCATGCCACTGCGGAAGAACAGCGACAACATCCCGGGAAACACTAGAGGAGCGAATGCGATGTGGATGCCTTCCGCAAGAAACCCCTGTGAAGGTGAGTTCCGTTATCGATGTTTATGAACGATAGCAGTGACCGACGAATCAACAACTTAGACTTGTTAAAGCATTGTACTTGAGCCAGTCAGCTAGAGAAGCAGTTGTCAGTGCTATACAGTTGTGAATTAACGCCACTGCAGGTGCATAGTATACCAATTAAATGCTCATCCTACATACTGCCCTTCACGCCTAGAGATCGCACTTTCGGAAGCGAGACTTTTTTAAAAAGTTTCTTAACTCTACGCAGCCATTCGCCGGGAAGGTCGGTTTACCCTGGTCCCGCAAGTGTCCTGCTCCTGGGCCCAAGCAGGTGTTTGTGCCCATTCACATCAATCCGAGGTACCAGACAAGCCACAGTCGTCGAGCCCCAAAAGGAAGCAATTGGAAGAGATGTGGTTGGTGTGAAGTCCTCGCAGTTACAGTCCACGACAACCAGGGCAAATAACGCTGCAGTAAACGGCCTTGAATATGCGCCTATGATTCGACTGTTCAAAAATAACTGGAGATTACAAACTATTTCTATCGTCTTTGTCTGACAACTCCAAACGCTTAGAGTTTCTAAGTATTGTTAATAAAATCATAATGAGGCGTCATTACCGTCTTATGATTTGAAACATATTTACGTGATTTTTCCCAAGATCATCAAGCAATCGAGGAGATGCTTCGTTCTTTTTTTTTGCATGAGCCTCAATGGCATTAAAAATATTTCGGAAGCAGCCTCACTAACACACCTAGATCATTGTGATACAGCACGGCGGCACCTCGTGAATTCCAAGCTACGATAATATTTCAAGCCCAGCCGACGTAGTCGCTCATTGGTGGGGCTTGCCAGCTGACTCAAAAAACCTCGGGTTCGATCCCTGCCGCGCCGCTCGCATTTCGGAAAGTGAAATGCTACAAGCAATTTTCGTGTGACTCAAGCGCACAAAATAGTGGGAGCCCTATATTATACGGCGTCTTTCATAGACTGAGTCATGGCCTCTATTTCATGTAAACTAATATTGATACGAAATAAAAAATAAAACAATTTATTGCGGCAAGTTTGTGTGATCTGCGTTGTCCTTTCGCGTGACCTGTAAGCGGCATCACTAATATGCTCAAGTAAGCATGCAAGATACGTGTGAGCTTCTTGTAAGTAGTGTACTGCAGTGTACTCTATGAAAAGGAGGCTGATTGAGAGGGGGCTGCTGCAACGAGCTGTGAACAGCCACGTGGCAGAAGCAGAAGACGATGGTGTCGACTGTTACTTGGAATTCCAGCCGCCTTATTAAAACGTCCTTTTCTATTGAAACCTATTTAGTTTTACGCGCAGCTATAAATAAACAAACAATATCCTTAGTTACTCTTTGTTTGAAAAGGTATATGAGTGTTGAAGATAATGAGAGCTCTTGTAGTTATGAGAAAATTAGTGATTTCCCTATATTTTTACAACCTCTGCCTAAATCAATACGGCGCTATCATCGCGTCCAATTGTCATCCCCATCGGCTCTATGGGAATGGCTCTTTGTAAGCCGCGCTGAGCGTGTTCAAGGCGTCTGGATAGCCAATCAAAACGCGCTTTTCCAGCCCTCTTTGTCCCAACGAAGCCAGGCTGCAACAAAAATACATAGCTGCCATTCCATCCACTCCCCGAAGAAGCAAGCTCGTAGCGGAAACTCTTTCAGACTGGGTGGACCAACGCATGGCGAGTACAATGGTGGAGACGACCGATGAAGCAGCGGCAGGACGACTTCAACTGCGGTAACGAGGCTTCGCAGGCCCACGCTACGAGCTTTGCTGCAATACATCCACCACACAGCGGTCTACCCCTGACATCCAATGCAACATCAGAAGAGCCAAATCGATGTGGAGGTCTCACTCAAGAAACCATTGTGCAGCAGGTTAGGCTCGTAGTCGATCCTGTTAGCATGAATCACTCGCATATGGCACAACTGAGTCAACTTATGAATCAGGTAGTTCTAATGAAGCAGGCTTCCGCTGCGATATTTGAGACGTAGAGGAAGTTTATTCAAGCTCGCATCACCCTTGATTTATGTAGCAGTGTCTAGGGCCAGCATCCTCGCGAGCCTTTCATATCAGCTTCTGGCGTTGCTAAGACACATGTTCCAGTTGGCATCGTTGCGCAAGTGCAAACAGCTGGTTATATAAACATCGTCAATGCTTCAACATATCTCCTGGCGCGCAGCATTTGTACATGCATTTAGCGTCATTTCACGACGTGTCACTCCATAGAAAAATTGAACACTGTCACCTTCCCTGCACGTGTTCGCATAACGTCAATTCCCGGATACATGGGCTCTTCCGATTTTTTTTCTTATGTTACTACAAGCTATAAAAGCAAACAGCGTAGCAAAACACTCTCCCACACGTGTGCTTTCTGCGCATGCGCGTGGTGTCTATGTAATCGTTACTGCAGTATGGCCTATATTTGGTGCTACCACGTTCGGGGCCAACGTTAACTTGATATCTTTTCATTGCAAAGCAGTGCAGCCGTTTTAAAAATACCTCAATAGCATCTATCAAATGATATTTCCGTGCCTCATAGCGGTGAAGTTATGACATTATGCGCATGCATTAAAGTTCTACCATTTTCCGCTACGCTATTCGACCTTAGAGGATATAAGCCCAGCTTTCCTTATTCATGCTACGCTGTTCAACGTCTGAACTAAAAAGAAAGAATGAAAGAAGTGTTGCAACTAAAGAACCAACGAGAAAGAACAATGAAACGAATGAAGCGATCACAACGAATACACAAGAACGCGCAAATGACCAAGCTAACGAAAGAAAAAAGCAATAAACGAAACTTACAATGAAACTAACCAGAACGAAGGAAAGAAAACTGTAGTATTGTGCATCGGAGGCGACGCACGGAGAACACAGGGTACGACGCCGAAGCGCCAGCCGTCAAGAAGTATGCAGCAGCCGGTTTATTGCCAAGCAGGAAGTCCCTTTATATGACACAAGCATCGCTATCTATACTAATGTACAACGCCCTCTAGTAGGCCAAACAATAGGTTCCCAAACTGGAACTTAAACCCTGATACCACATCATCCCCCCTTGAAATTAACACCATGCGGGGTCCTAACACGTAACGAAGGTAAAGTAAGAATAAAAACGTACGTTATAAACAGACAAGTAAGGAAATACACAATATAACACCTAAGATATTGCACAGCAAACGCGTAAAGACAAAGCACACGTAGCACACCACCCCATCATCCCCTCCTCCGAGACAGGATGTCCACATAATCGCCGTCTCGCATACGTCTACGGTGATGACGCATGTAGTGATGCCATTTCTACAACAGACACTGTCACCGGCAACAGCACTCCAGTGGTGCGAAAGAATCAGCCCATGTGCTCTCCTTCGAATGCACTGCCGGCACAGTAGGCGCCAAAACAAGCATGCGATGAAGCTCCATTGGGGCATGGCTCGGTGCCACCGATGCAGGCGCCGTGTCCAGAACAGGAACAGGCACGACCGGCGCCGACGTGACCGGCCGTAGAACCTCCGCCGCACGCAGAACAGGGCCACCTCTGGAATCCCGGCCGGCACGTTCAGCGGATGCATCTGCGGCGGACCGAGGACAAAACCAGCATTCCAGAAACCACTATTAGCCGAAATAAGCACAGCCGGGGCGGCAGCCGAAGCAGCCAGAGCGGCAGTAGTAGGCACAAGCGATGTACGGATGTCTGAGACGCAAAATGGTAAGGTAGGGTCCGAAGTAGCAGACCCGACCGGAACACCCATCGTAGCAGTAGAAGTACTCCCACTTGATGTAGGTCGAAATGGTACGCTCAACTGCCGGCGACACGGCAGAATACAGCGCATCAGGAGCATGGCCTGCTGGGACGCCAACACGTGCAGTACAAGTGAGCACACTCTCAGTATGAGCCGGAATCGTAGCAGTACGGGAGATCAAAAAATGGCCGGATCTATTAGTAGGTACATCTCTTGTGGATCGGCAGACGCTTTCATAGTGTCCACGATGTCCGCACCGCGAAAATGTCAGGCTTCTGGTGGGGCAAGCGGCGGAGTCGGCCCAATGTTGCGTGGAACCGCACCGGTAACAGGACCCCACGCGAGCCGTGGTGAAGCTGGAGCGGAGGTGTCCGCAGCAGCGGAGGGCGAGGTGGTGCACGAAGGAGAAGTCTCGCCAGCGCCATCTTTCGGCGATGCTTCGGGAGGACCGCCACCATTTGGCCTGGCATCTTGAATACTTCGGTGAGCTGAGCCGCCACCTTGAATTGGACGTGAAGACACGACGTCGACTTGTGTTCCAGACAACTGTAGCTAGCAAAGCGTGGTCGACGCGATCCTCCTCTCTCACTACGTCAAGCGCCTTCTGTAGGGAGAAGGCATTTTCCATCTTGAAAAAAATTCCTTGGAGGTGCGCCGACGTGATGCCAGAGACGATCTGGTCGAAATCGAGGATATCGCACGCCGCGCCGAATTCACAAAGCTTGCCTATATGGCGTACTTCTTGAATAAATTCCTCCGCCGACTGGTCTTGTTCCTGACGCAGGGTTTTGAAGTGGGCGCGTAGACACGCCCCGTCCGGTTGAAGGTAACATAGTTCATTAAACAGCGCAAGAGCTGCGTCGTAAGCCTTAAGCGTCATCTACTAAGTTGGCCGGTCGGCTCCTCGCTGCTGCTCATCGGCGGCACGCAGGTAGGTGTTTAGTCCCTCGACGCCTAAGGCAATTAGGAGCAGCGTCTTCGTGTGCTCCGGCGTGGCATATCCGGCAGCGGCGTCAATGTAGACCTGTACACAGGATACCACTGCCTTCATGGAATAGGTGGTACACCGGGGCACTGAAGAAACGGGGACGGAGGCATAGCTGCGTTCATGATTGCTGAAGAGAACGTCGGAAAGGAATTTCCGAAGAGACGCGCACGTCAGTAGGCCTCGTGACCGAACTGGCACGAAAAGTGAAAAAAAAGTTGAAATAGAAGCAGGAAATTTAGTATTGGTGGAATAGCTTGCATGCGTGCTGAGTCGACAGCACGAGGAAGAAGGCTGGATGCCCACCTTATCGCATGATGCTCGTGTGTTGATGCTCGTCGCTAAAATGTAGTATTGTGCGTCGGACGTGACACAGGGACAACACAGGATACGGCGCCGAAGCACCGGCCGTCAAAAAGTATGTAGCAG
The DNA here is from genome assembly GCA_013436015.1 of Rhipicephalus annulatus. Classification (NCBI taxonomy): domain Eukaryota; kingdom Metazoa; phylum Arthropoda; class Arachnida; order Ixodida; family Ixodidae; genus Rhipicephalus; species Rhipicephalus annulatus. The sequence continues at coordinate 195,277 of WOVY01001507.1, forward strand.
CCGGCAGCTACGCAGGAATTTCCTCTATATGACATAAACATCGCTACACGGGGTGTCCCTTCTAACTTGAGCCAAGAATTTGAAAATGAAAGACATTTCAGTGGCGAATTCAATCAAACGCGTACTACTCGCACTAGACTTTAGGTATTCGGGCATTTTTTTATTTCTGCCCATACTAAGTAATATTTATTTCATAATTACCAATCTTCAATTATGGGATGGAAAACCAAACTATAAATACTGAGATGAAGAGAACTTTCAGAAACCACCGAATAAATTGTTTCCTGTACGATACGTCTAGCACTGTTATTTTTTCCGAATAGTAAAAATGCCTATAGCAGCACTATAGGAGTGCGCTCGTGGTCCGAACACGGCTTCTTTTGAAGTTTCACAGGCTTTCTTTACAACGTGGAAAAAACAACAGTGCGAGACGTATCGTACAGGAAACAATTTAGTCCGTGGTTTCTAAAAGTGCTGTACACTTCAGTTCTCATATTTTGGGTTTTAATTTCATAATTAAAATATAGGTTTTAAAAAATTATAATTTTAATTATGTGGTAAATAAAAAATACCCTGAGTACTTACCTACAGGCAAGTGCGCGTAGTATATGCTTGGTTCCATTCGCATCCAACGTGCCTTTTACTTTCAAATTCTAGGCTTAAGTTATGTGGGACACCCTGAATATACATATGTACAATGCCCTCTAGTGGGCCAGACACCAGGTTCCCAAACTGGAACCGGAACACCAATACCACAAAAAGGCTATATACTTTTCAAAAAATACATGGCAATATCTGTGCATGATGGGTCCTTACATATAGGCTTCGAATTTATTCTCAGCGACTGTGAATATTCAATTTCAAGGTATAAATGGTTCTAAATTTTTAAACAATATTTTGCCCGTTTAACACGATGGCTCAGTGTCAAGAAGACGACGAACATGGCGCGAGGCCACGCTGGAAGCAGGCTATGACGCGTCTCGCTCGAAAGCGTCAGGTGGGCCAATCAGGAGCCGCGTCGTCATCACTGTCTGCTGCAGTGGAGCTACGCCGCTGACTACACTGCTGCGAAGTAAGGCTGTCTCTTTGGGTGACTCTATCTCGAAGAAACCGTTCGTGGCGGGATATCTTGCGAGCAAGGTGGGCTACCGCAAGGTGACTCGGATGCGGATGCCGAAGAGGACCGACGGCAGAGCGAGACACCGACGTGCGCCGGGAGAACAAAGCTTGACGGACCGAGGTTGCGGGATTTCCTGCACTGCAGCCATGCCACTGCGGAAGATCGGCGACAACATCCCTGGAAACACTAGAGGAGCGAATGCGATGCGGATGCCTCCCGCAAAAACCCCTGTGAAGGTGAGTTCCGTTATGAATGTTTATGAACGATAGCAGTGACCGAGGCATCAACAACTTAGACCCGTTAAAGCATTGTACTTGAGCCAGTCAGCTAGAGAAGCAGTGGTCAGTGCTGTAGTGTTGTGGAATAATGCCACTGCAGGTGCATGGCATACCTATCGAATGCTCATCCTACATACTGCACTTCCCGCCTAGAGATCGCACTTTCGGAAGCGAGACTTTTTTTAAAAGTTTCTTAACTCTACGCAGCCATTCGCCGGGGAGGTCGGTTTACCCTGGTCTCACAAGTGTCCTGATCCTGGGCCCAAGCAGGTGTTTGTGCCCATTCACATCAATCCGAGTTACCAGACAAGCCACCGTCGTCGAGCTCCAATAGGAAGCAATGGGAGAAGATGTCGTTGGTGTGAAAGCCTCGTCGATACAGTTCACGACAACCAGGGCAAATGGCGCTGCAGCGAACGGCCTTCTAAATGCGCCCATGTTTCTGCAGTTCAACAATAACCCCAGATTACAAATTATTTGTATCTGTTTTGTCTCGCAACTCTAAGCGTTTAGAGTTTCTAAGTATTGTTAATAAAAGCATTTGAGGCGTCATTACCGTCTTATGATTTGAAACATATTTACCTGAATTTCCCAAGACAATCAAGCAATCGAGGGGATCCTTCATTGCTTATTCTTGCATAAGCCTCAGTGGAATTGAAAAACTATCTCGGAAGCAGCCTCAATAACACACTTAAATCATTGCGATGCACCATGTCGGCACCTTGTGAATTCCAAGCTACGATATTATTTCAAGCCCAGCCGACGAGGTAGCTCATTGGCGGGGCTCACCAGCTGACACAAAAAACCGCGGGTTCGATCCCTGCCGCGCTCGCGTTTCGGAAAGCGAAATGCTAGGGGCAATTTCCGTGTGACATGAGTGCACAAAAATAGCCGGAGCCCTCAAATATACGGCGTATTTCATAGCATGAGTCATGGCCTTTATTTTATGTAAACATCGATTGACTCGCAATAAAACAATTTATTGCGGCAAGTTTGTGTGATCAGCATTCTCATTTCGCGTGGCATGTATGCGGCATCTCTAGCATATTAAAATAAGCATGCAAGAGAGGTGTGAACTTCTAGTAAGTAGTGTGCTGCGGTGTACTCTATGGAAACGAGACAAACTTAGGGGGGGGGGGGGGGGGTGTGCTGCAACAAGCGGTGAACAGCCACGAGGCAGAAGCAGAAGGCGACGGTGTCTTCTGTTACTTTGAATGCCAGCAACCATATCAAAATGCCCTGTTCTATTGAAACATATTTTGTTTTATGCGCAGCTATTAATTATACAAACAACATCCTCAGTAACTAATTCTTTGAAAAGGTATTTCAGTGTTGAAGATAATGAGAACTCTTTGAGTTATGAGAACAATAGAGATTGCCCAATGTTCTTACAACTGCTCCCTGAATCTATACGGCGCTATCATCGCGTCCAATTTTCGTTCCCAGTTGCTCTATATGAATGTCTCTTTTTAAGCCACGCTGAGCGCGTTCAAGGCGTCTGGAGAGCCAATCAAAACGCGCTTCGCCAGCCCTCTTTGCCGCGACGAAGCCAGGCTGCAAGAAAAATACACAGCTGCCATTCCATTCACTCCCTGAAGAAGCAAGCTCGTAGCGGGAACTCTTTCAGACTGGGTGGACCAACGCATGGCGAGTGCAATGGTGGAGCAGACCGATGACGCAGCGGTAGGGCGACTTCAACTGCGGTAACGAGGCAGGGCAACCCCAGGCTACGAGCTTTCCTGCAAAGCAGCCACCACACAGCGGTCTATCCCTGACATCCAAGGCAACATCAGAAGAGCCAAATCGATGTGGTCGTCTCACTCAAAAAACTATTGTGCAGCAGGTGAGCCCCGTAGTCGATCCTGTTAGCATGAATCACTGACATATGGCACAACTGATTCAACTTATGAATAAGCTTCCCTAATGAAGCAGTCAACCGCTGCGATATTCGATACGTAGATGAAACTTATTCACCGTCGTCTCGCCCTTTCGCTTTTTTTAAGAAGCGCGCAATTTAGCCAGAGTGGTATCTTCCTTTCACAAAAGTGTTCGTCAACATAACTTGAGCGTACACTCTTGCGACGTTGGTGATAAATAAATAGACCTTGTTAACACCACGAAGATACTCGATACACGAGCCACTATCTCTTCTCCTACAAATCCTCTCCTTATGTGTGCGGGCCTACCTACGTCTACATCGAGTCTACAGGAACCACAGAAGCCACAAGGTGCCAGAGGAAGTAGTTCCAGTGAACTCCTTTCTCATTTGTCCTTCGAAGCGTAAACACGTCTGCACTCAGTGACGTGGCCAGTGCCGAACGGAGGGTTGCAGCCGAAACAGGGTTCAACAACGCGAGAACAAAGCTTCTCCGAGGCGCCCGGGATGGCATCAATCCACGCTGGACCACAGCTGCTACGACAGATATCTCGCTCGCTTCGGAACTGGGATCCACTTCTTTGACTAGGGAATTCAACGCTGTGCCATTTTCCGCTGTTCACCGGATATCTCATCTTCTAAACAATTGATGTTGCCAATGAATAATATCAATTTGGACTTAATGTTCTCTAACAATGTTAATAAAACAAAACATAAGCGTCTTTTCTGGCCTTTGATATTGAAGCATCCGTGGAACTTCTTGTAGGTATGTTGGTGCACAAAGTTCAAGGATAACATACACAGATGTGGTGAGACAGTTCTGCATGGCGCTTGTCCCATTTCTTATTTGTGATCTGGTCTTGTTCGAGCTTTCACCTTCAAGATTTTGAATCAGTATTCCCAAGACGTGACGGGTTTTTATATTTAATGATGCATTGTTATATCAGTGCGTGGTATTTTGCGGTTTTGCTGACGACGTATTGTCACGTCGTGCTCTCTTAAAAAGTAGTCCAAACTTTCCTTACTGTTTCCCCGCTGCGATTACAAGCAGCATTGACAATATAACAAAAAACGCCAAGAAAATCTGCATTATTCAAAATATTTTGTAACAGCTTTAGCAATTTGATTTTAAATAGCACGAATGTTTTGGAGCTTCTTGTCGATAACGGTCATGCTACGCGGGGTGTAGGCGCATTGGCCGTTTCAACTAGCACTGACTATTTGACGAGTTGGTACATATGCATAGATTTATAATAGCGCGGGAAAGTAAAATGACTATTGATCACTCGAACATAAATGCTGGCGCTTGTGTTCGTGTTATTAGAAGACTTTACGCCTGCTTTGTTGTGCCATTCTAAATACATGTTTCAAACTGTTATCGAATATTTGCTACATATACAAACATTACGAGAACAGACAATAACACCAAGAAAGCTGTACGGCATGCTATCCGCAGTAATTATGATATGTGTGTCATTAAGGGCAACTAACTGAACCCCAGGGAATGCAAGCGGGTTAGGGGGAGCCAGAAGATTATGTGGGCAGATGAGATTAAAAAGTTTGCGGGTATAAATTGGCAGCAGCAAGCACAAGACCGAGTTGCCTGGCGGAACATGGGAGAGGCCGTTGTTCTGCAGTGGACGTAATCAGGATGATGATGATGATGATGATGATGATGAAGATGGTGATGATGATATGTGCATCATTTCTCCTATGTTCCTGAAAACTTTGAGCGAAGTGTGAGGGAATCTCACAGCCATGCTTAGGTCTCGCTCAGTGAAATGAAAAAGTATAAAAAATGAATGCATGATCATTGTTTCAAGTTTCAGCGCTGCCGGACAGGCAATTTTGTTCATGCACATCACGCCGCGTGTTATATACACCTGAACAACGAAGAGGAAATAGGCGACATGCCTGAACCGGTGGTATTCGGCATGTAGGGAAGTCATCAGCAGCAACAACGGTCCTTGAAAAATACTGCTAAGATTTCCTTAAGACACCCTCACATATGAGCTAGAAGATTTACTCGTTTTTCGCAATCCCGGAGCTTACCGGTATCTGTTCCGTTTCCACGTTATCCCCCATGCATGGGAAAAGAGTGGCTAAGGCGCTCGACTTTTGCTTCGGGGGTGGCAGTTTCGATCCCAGCAGCGGTGGTCACATATCGGTGGAGGCTAAATGGTTGAGACCCGTGTACTGCGCGATTTCAGTGCACGTTAAAGAACATTACATAGTCAAAATTTCTAAAGTCCTCCACTACCACGTCCAGTGATCATATCGTGTATTTGGGACGTAAAATCGCAGATGAAATACGTATTATTTTGAACAACGTCACTACTGAAATCTATCTATATGAACTTCATAAACGACCTCCCAACAAACAAAGCCAGTTTGACAACAGTCACAGGTGCCAATTGTCACCGTAAATAAACAATATAAAGATCAACTTGAAAAAGTAATTCGTTATTGAAGTCTGTTGAAAGTGTGAAGGCAGAACGTATGTGTAGAATTTCACATGAGTGCTGCAGTTACTTCTTTATTAAATGCGACTCATTCGCAGAGCGTGAGGCACTGGCCAAACTTTATCCTCTGAATTCCCTTCCTTACTACTGGAGGCAGGGCAGGTGTGGCAACCTTGCCAATGCAGGGCCGTGTATCCGGTTTCCCAGGAGAGGGGGGCGGGCGTAGTTGAAGACCGGCACGAACGCCCTAGTAAGTCCCTTCAATCCTTGCAAGCGTCTGGCGTCCCACTGCAGCACGTCGCCCGATACAGGCACTACACGTTCGTGCAGAAAATGTAGTCAGCCTCGCCCTATGAACGACGTACCAACCAAGACATTGTAGGCATATAAATCCCATAATGTCTACGTTGAAGTCGCCCACTCGTATGAAGGACGGACGGACGTATGCACAGACGGACAGAGAGACGCACGGATGAATGAATGAATGGATAGGTACACGGACAGATGGATGGACAGGTGCACGAAGAGATGTCCAATCGTTGAACGGACGCACGAACAGATGGACGAATGGACACATGCCCGGACTGAGGATGTTCTAATTTAAAATCATATATGGGCGCTATGAACATGTTCTGTGGACGGTCTTGCGCACTGTTATTTCGCACCTGCGCTGCAATTTGAGCACGCCAGTGAAAGGATTTACATAGCGCGACAATAAGGTTGTTTGCCCCTATAACTGTGGCCGTTATTGCAGCTTTACTTTACTCACGGAAAGTGGTAGATGTTTACTCTTTTTTTTTGTTGAGAAGCATTTCTTAGCTAGCTTCGGCGACTTTGAGCGTATCTATCTATCTATCTATCTATCTATCTATCTATCTATCTATCTATCTATCTATCTATCTATCTATCTATCTATCTTGCCACCTATGTTTGGGTGCTCTCGTGGTCACTCCCTTAACATGGCGTGAACCAAAATCGGCATGGGGGGTTAGATGGTTTGACGAATAGGACGGGCTGGTCAAGGCATGAATAATGTCAGAAACTCGTCGCGTACGTCGTCAAACACTTCCCGCCAGACAGTGGCACATACCCATGGGCAGGTATGTGCCGCTGGTATGCGGGTATGTGGCACAGGTTATTGACACTTACTATCTACCCTGCTACGCAGCAGAGGGTGATAAGAATCTCTGGATCTGGACAAGCCGCCATAGGAACCTGAATTTGGCAACGTTTAACGCTAGAACCTCATCTAGTGAGGAAAGTCTAGCTGTACTATTCGAGGAGCTAGAGGGTGTTAAATGGGATATAATAGGGCTCATTGAGGTTAGGAGGACAGAAGAGGCTTATACGGTGCTACAGAATGGGCACGTCCTTTGCGATAGGGGCTTGGCTGACAAAAGAGAGCTGAGAATGGGGCTCCTAAATCACAGAAACATAGCTGTCTACATAGAAGAATATTATAGCATTAATGAAAGAGTGATAGGTATCGTAATTAAACTGAATAAAAGATACAAGATGAAGGTGGTTCAGGCTTACGCACCTACATCCAGCCATGAAGACGCTTCAGTTGAAAGCTTCTATGAAGACGTGGAATCGGCAATGAGTAAGGTAAAAACACAGCATACTGTACTTATGGGAGACTTTAATGCAAAGGTAGGGAAGAAGCAGGCTGGAGACCAGGCAGTAGGAGATTATGGCATCGGTACTAGAAACGCCATAGCAGAGCTACTAGTAAATTCGCAGATTGCAATAGTTTACGGATTTTGAATACATTTTGCCGAAAACGAGGAAATCTCAAGTGGACATGGAGGAGCCCCAATGGCGAAATCAAGAACGAAATAGACTTTATTATGAGTGCACACCCAGGCATCGTGCAGGATGCGAAAGTGGTTGGCAAGGTACGATGCAGTGACCATAGAATGGTACGGTCTCGAATTCGCCTAGACTTGAACAGAGAATAACAGAAACTGATACGCAAGAAGCCAATCAATGAGCTAGCACTGAGAGGGAAAGTACAGGAATTCAGAGTCTCGCTTCAGAACAGGCACTGGGCTCTTAGTGAGGGAAAGCAACCTTAGCGTAGATACAATGAATGATAATCGGATGAGTATCATTACGGAGTGTGCAGTGGAAGTTGGAGGCAGGGTAGTTATAAAGGACACTGGCAAGCTTTCCCAGGAAACGAAGAATCTGATTGAGAAGCGTCGAATCATGAAAGTCTCAAGTACAACAGACAAAATAGAACTGGCAGAGCTTTAAAAGTTGATTATTAACCGTAAGGTATGCGATGTAAGAAGGTATAACATGGAGAGAATTGAAGACGTTCTGAAAAATAGAGGAAGCGTCAAAGCAAAAAAGAGGAAACTTGGGATAGGCATGAATCGGTTGTATGCACTAAGGAACCGAGAAGGCAAAATAACTTCCAGTATGGATAGGTTAGTTGAAATAGTGGAGGAGTTTTACAAAGATCTGTACAGTAGCCGGGATAACTACGACTTTAATACTAAAAGAACTAGCAGTAACCCAGATGACAACCCACCAGTAATGATAGAAGAAGTCAGAAAGGCTTCGGAGAGTGTGAAAAGAGGAAAAGCTGCTGGTGAGGATCAGGTAACATCAGATCTGCTGCAAGATGGAGGACAGATTGTGTTAGAAAAACTAGCCAGGCTGTTTACGAGATGTCTTCTGGAGGGAAGAAAACCAGAGTCTTGGAAGAACGCTAAAATCACTTTAATACATAAGAAAGGAGATGACAAGGACTTGATGAATTACAGGCCGATTAGCTTGCTCTCTGTAGTATACAACCTATTTACAAAGGTAATTGCTAACAGAGTAAAGAAAGCAATAGAATTCAATCAACCAAAAGAACAACAAGGATTTCGAACAGGCTACTCAACAATCCACCACATTCATACTATTAATAAGGTAATAGAGAAATGCTCACAATATAGCCAATCCCTAAACATAGCCTTCATAGATTATGAGAAGGCATTTGATACAGTAGAAATATCAGCCGTCATGGAGACACTGCGGAATCAGCGCGTCGATGAAGTATATATAAACATCCTGGAAGAAATAATCAGGGGATACACTGCTATCATAGTGCTTCATAAAGAAAGCAACAGAATACCAACCAAGAAGGGTGTAAGGCAGGGGGGCACAATCTCCCCACTGCTATTTACCGCGTGCTTACAGGAGGTTTTCAGAAGCCTAGAATGGGAACAGTTAGGGATAAGAGTTAATGGAGAGTACCTTAGTCACCTGGGCTTCGCCGATGACATTGCATTGCTGAGTAACCCAGGGGACGAATTGCAACTCATTACTACGGAGTTAGACAAGGAGAGCAGAAAGGTGGGTCTTAAAATTAATCTGCAGAAAACGAAAGTAATGTACAACAACCTCGGAAAAGAGCAGCGCTTTGAGATAGGTAATAGTGCACATCAAGTTGTAAAAAATCATGTCTACCTAGGGCAGGTAATAACCATGGAACTGAACCAAAAGATTGAAGTAACTAGAACATTAAGAATAGGGTGGAGCACATTTGGCAAGCACACTCAAATTATGACAGGTAGGCTGACACTATCCCTCAAGAGAAAGGTATATAACAGCTGTATCTTGCCAGTACTTAGCTGCGGAGCAGAAACCTGGGGACTTACAAAGAGGGTTCAGCCTAAATTGAGGACGACGCAGCGAGAAATGGAAAGAAAAATGGTAGGTGTAACCTTAAGAGACAAGAAGACAGCAGAGTGGATTAGGGAATAAACGGTGGTTAAGGATATTGTAGTTGAAATCAAGAAAAGAAAATGAACATGGACCGGCCATGCAGCGCGCAGACAGGATAAGCGCTGGTCATCAAGGGTAACTGATTGAATTCCCAGAGAAGACAAGCGGGTTAGGGGGAGACAGAAGTTTATATGGGCAGATGAGATCAAGAAGTTTGCAGGTATAAATTGGCAGCAGCAAGCACAGGACTGAATTAACTGGCGGAACATGGGAGGGGCCTGTTTGTTTGTTTGTTTGTTTGTTTGTTTGTTTGTTTCCCTGGGTTGATGGCTTATACCCACTCAGGGGAATTGGCCAAGAAAGTGTAATGCAGTTTTTCTGTGATCATTTCAACTATGTGTAATGAATTTGTAATATAATATGACTAATGTAAGAAAAGCACATAAAAAGAATGAAAACGAGAAAAAAATAGAAAAGCAATTTAGAGATTTCAGGTGTGTAGATTACCACTCAGCTGCAATTACTTCACTTTGCCATTGGGAGTAATAAATAATAATTATTTGATTGAAGATCACAAAGGTATACGCTTGGTTGCCTGAGTATAATCGCAAACGGCATGGAAAGCATCTCTGTGGCAATGCCGCAAAACTGAGGCACCAAGTTTTAGCGCACTTTCCGCCGTCAATCTAACGACTATTTTCAGAAATGGTATAACTAGTAACCCTTTTCAAAGTATAGCGTAACGGCGACAATACAAAAAATAATGTTCTAGTGATTCCATTTTTCCGCAGAATGCGCAGAGTGGTGATGTTGTCTGACCAGCTCTGTGTAGATACAGAACTATGGGCGTGGGGGGGGGGGGGGGGCACGACATCGAAATTTAGTAATTAAAACTTCGAACTTTTTGGACTGGCCCCAGTGGGGTTGCCATGGAAGCTTGAGGTGATTATCTTCTGTCCATGTAGTTACTTTTTCTATCGTATCAGTGGAGATTGCGGATTTTCGATATCTTATTGCTGTAATATATTCCACATCTGGCAGTATGGATAAAACTGGGCCATCAAGTGCGGCTCATCAAGAAATTGGCCAATTCATTTATTCTTAATCCACAGTGTCCCGGAACCCATAGTAGAGGCCTTTGTCCTTAAGTGGACGTAGTCAGGCTGATGATGATGATGATCCACCCAGCAAGGACGAGAACACTCATGGGCAATATTAACGCGTGGGCGTTAAGAAATACCCGACATCGGTAGCATTTATCCAACAAACTTAAAGAATGAAGGTCAGGGTCCGAGATGGAATCGAACCCAAGCATTCAGCCTGGCAAGGAAACATTATAATACACAGCTTCGCCGCCAGGACTCGGAACTAATTTTCAAATAGACGCTAATTATCTTAAAACGTCAATATTGGTTGCAGTGCTGCCTACCCAAAAAAAACATTACACATGCATTCCTTTGATACAGCTATCACCCGGGGCGAAGGTAAATTGTGGTTAGTTGCCTTGCGCTGAAATTGATTTACGTAGCAGTGTCTAGGGCCAGCATCCTCGCGAGCATCAGCCTTTCATATCAACTTCTGGTGTTGCTAATACACGTGTTCCCGTGAGCATTGTTGCGCAAGTGCAAACAACTGGTTATATAAAAATTTGCAATGCTTCAACATATCTCTGGGCGTGCATCATTTGTATACATGCATTCAGCGTCATTTCATGCCGTGTCACTTCATAAAAAAAATTGAACACTGTCACCTTCCCTCCACGTGCTTCGCATATCTTCCGATTTTTTTCTTAGGTCACTACCTACTATAAAAGCGAACAGCGTAGCAAAACACGTTCCCACACGTGTGGTCTCTGCGCATGTGCCTAGTATCTGAATAATCGTTACTGCAGTATGGCCTATATTGGGCGCTACCACGTTCGGGGCCCAGCATTCCTGTGATATCCGTTTGAATTACAAAGCTGTACAGCCGTTTTAAAAATACCCCAATAGCATCTAACAAATGATATATCAGCGCCCTATTCCTGTGAGGTTGGTGATACAATACGAATGTTTTCACCATCATCAGCTACGCTGTTCGACCTTTTAGGACATAAGTCAAACTTTCCTTATTTGTGCGACCGTGTTGAAAGCATGAACGAAAGAAAGACAATAAAAGAAGAAGTGTTCCGACTAAAGAATGAACGAGAAAGAACAATTAAACGGACCAAGCAACCACAACGAATACACAAGAATGCACGAATGAGTAAGCTAACGAAAGAAGAAAATAATAAACGAAACCTAGAAAGAAATTATCTAGGATGAAAAGAAAAAAGGCTTTATACTTTTCAGAAAATACACGGCATTATCTGTGCATGATGAGTGCTTAAATATAGGCTTTGAATATAATTTAACTTACTGTAAATATTCAATTTTAAGGTATTAATGGTTTTAAATTTTTGTAAAAATATTTTGCCCGTATAACACGATGGCTCCGCGTCACAAAGACGACGAACATGGCACTTGCCTCGCGCGCGTGACACGAGGCCACGCTGGAAGCAGGTTATGACGTGCTTCGCTCGAAAGCGTCAGGTGGGCCAATCAGAAGCCACGTCGTCATCACTGTCTGCTGCAGTGGAGCTACGCCGCTGACTACACTGATGCGAAGTAAGGCTGTCTCTTTGGGTGATTCTATCTCGAAGAAACAGTTCGTGGCGGGATATCTCGCGGGCAAGGTGGGCTACCGCAAGGTGACTCGGATGCGGATGCCGAAGAGGACCGACGGCACAGCGAGACACCGACGTGCGCCGGGAGAACAAAGCTTGACGGACCGAGGTTGCGGGATTTCCTGCACTGCAGCCATGCCACTGCAGAAGATAGGCGACAACATCCCGGGAAACACTAAAGGAGCAAATGCGATGTGGATGCCTCCCACAAGAAACCCCTGTGAAGGTGAGTTCCGTTATGAATGTATATAAACGATAGCAGTGATCGATGCATCAACAACTTAGACTCGTTAAAGCATGGTACTTGAGCCAGTCAGCTAGAGAAGCAGTTGTCAGTGCTTTAGTGTTTGAAATAATGCCACTGCAGGTGCATAGTATACCTATTTACTGCTCATCCTACATACTACCCTTCACGCCTAGTGGTCGCCCTTTTGGAAGCGAATCTTTTTTAAATGTTTCTTAACTATACGCAGAAATTTGCCCGGGAGGTCGGTTTACCCTGGTCTCACAAGTGTCCTGCTCCTGGGCCCATGCAGGTGTTTGTACCCATTCACATCAATCCGAGGTACCAGATAAGCCACAGTCGTCGAGCCCGAAAAGGAAGCCATTGGAGGAGATGTGGTTGGTGTGAAGTTCTCGCGGTTACAGTCCACAACAACCAGGACAAATGGCGCTGCAGTAAACGGCCTTGATTATGCGCCTATGTTTCGACTGTTCAACAATAACTGGAGATTACAAACTATTTCTATCGGCTTTGTCTGACAACTCTAAGCGTTTAGAGTTTCTAAGTATTGTTAATAAAATCATATTGAGGCGTCATTACCGTCTTATGATTTGAAACATATTTACGTGATTTTTCCAAAGATCATCAAGCAATCGAGGAGATGCTTCGTTGTTTATTCATGCATGAGCCTCAGTGGCATTAAAAATATTTCGGAAGCAGCCTCACTAACACACCTAAATCATTGTGATACAGCATGTCGGCACCTTGTGAATTCCAACCTACGATAATATTTCAAGCCCAGCCGACGTTGTCGCTCATTGGCGGGGCTTGCCAGCTGACTCAAAGAAGCTCGGGTTAGATCCCTGCCACGTTGCTCGCATTTCGGAAAGTGAAATGCTGAAAGCAATTTTCGTGCGACTCGAGCGCACAAAAATAGCTGGAGCCCTATATTATACGGCGTCTTTCATAGCCTGAGTCATGGCCTCTATTTCGTGTAAACTAAGATTGACACGCAATAAAACAATTTATTGCGGCAAGTTTGTGTGATCAGCGTTGTCATTTCTCGTGGCCTGTAAGCGGCATCACTAATATGCTCAAGTAAGCATGCAAGATACGTGTGAGCTTCTAGTAAGTAGTGTACTGCAGTACTCTATGGAAACGAGACTAAATGAGAGGGGGCTGGTGCAACGAGCTGTGAACAGCCACGTGGCAGAAGCAGAAGACGATGGTGTCGACTGTTACTTGGAATTCCAGCCGCCATATTAAAACGCCCTGTTCTATTGAAACCTATTTAGTTTTATGCGCAGCTATTAACATAAAAACAATATCTTTAGTTACTTTTTGTTTGAAAAGGTATTTGAGTGTTGAAGATAATGAGAGCTCTTTCAGTTATAAGAAAAATAGAGATTTACCAATATTTTTACAACTGCTGCCTGAATTCATACGGAGCTTTCATCGCGTTCGATTTTCATCCCCATCGGCTCTATGCGAATGTATCTTTCTAAGCCGCGCTGAGTGAGTTCAAGGCGTCTGGATAGCCAATCAAAACGCGCTTTTCCAGCCCTCTTTGTCCCGACGAAGCCAGGCTGCAACAAAAATACATAGCTGCCATTCCATCCACTCCCCGAAAAAGCAAGCTCGTAGCGGAAACTCTTTCAGACTGGATGGACCAACGCATGGCGAGTAGAATGGTGGAGACGACCGATGAAGCAGCAGCAGGACGACTTCAACTGCGGTAACGAGGCTTCGCAGGCCCACGCTACGAGCTTTGCTGCAATACATCCACCACACAGCGGTCTACCCCTGACATCCAATGCAACATCAGAAGAGCCAAATCGATGTGGAGGTCTCACTCAAGAAACCAATGTACAGCAGGTGAGCCTCGTAGTCGATCCTGTTAGCATGAATCACTCGTATAAGACACAACTGAGTCAACTTATGAACCAGGTAGTCCTAATGAAGCAGGCATTCGATGCGTTATTTGAGACGCAGAGTAAGATTATTCAAGCTCGCTGCGTCCTTTCGCTCTTTTCAGAAGCGTGCAATTTTGCAAGAGTGGTATCTTCCTTTCACAAAACTGTTCGTCTACATCACTTGAGCGTCCACTCTTGCGATGTTGGTGATAAATAAATAGACCTTGTTAACACCACGAAGGTACTCGACACACGAGCCACTATCTCTTCTCCTACAAATCCTCTCCTTATGTGTGCGGGCCTACCAACGTATACATCGAGCCTACAGGAACCACAGAAGCCACAAGGGGCCGGAGGAAGTAGTTCTAGTGAACCCCTTCCTCCTTTGGCCTTCGAAGAGTAAACACGTCTGCACTCGGCGACGTGGCCAGTGCCGAACGGAGGGTTGCAGACGAAACAGGGTTCAACAATGAGAGAACAAAGCTTCTCCGGGGCGCCCGGGATGGCATCAATTCACGCTGGACCACAGCTGCTACGACAGATATCTCGCTCGCTTCGAAACTGGTATCAACTTCTTTGACAAGGGACTTCAACGCTGTGCCATTTTCGGCTGTTCACCGGCTATCTCATCTTCTAAACAATTGATGTTGCCAATGAATATTATCAATTTGGACTTAATGTTGTCAAATAATGGTAATAAAACAAAACATAAGCGTCTTTTCTGGCCTTTTATATTGAAGCATCAGTGGAACTTCTTTTAGGTATGTTGGTGCACAAATTTTATGGATAACATACACAGATGTGGTGAGACAGTTCTGCATGGCGCTTGTCCCATTTCTTTTTTGTGATCTGCTCTTCTTAGAGCTTTCATCTTCAAGATTTTGAATCAGTATTCCCAAGACGTGACGGGTTTATATATTTAATTATGCATTGTTATATCAGTGCGTGGTATTTGGCGGTTTAGCTGACGACGTATTGTCACGTCGTGCTCTCTTAAAAAGCCCCACCGCGGTGGTCTAGTGGCTAAGGTACTCGGCTGCTGACCCGCAGGTCACGGGTTTTATTCCCGGCTTCGGTGGCTGTATTTCCGATGGAGGCGGAAATGTTGTAGCCCATGTGCTCAGATTTAGGCGCACGTTAAAGCACCCCAAGTGGTCGAAATTTCCGGAGCCCTCCACTACGGCGTCTCTCATAATCATATGGTGGTTTTGGGAAGTTAAACCCCACAAATCAAATCTCTTAAAAAGTAGTCTAAACTCTCCTTACTGTTTCCCCGCTGCGATTACAAGCAGCATTGACAATATAACAAAAAAACGCCAAGAAAATCTGCATTATTCAAAATATTTTGTAACAGCTTTAGCAATTTGATTTTAAATATCGGGAATACTTTGAAGCTTCTTATCGATAACGGTCATGCAACGCGGGGTGTAGGCGCATTGGACATTTCAACTAGCAATGACTATTTGACGAGTTGGTACGTATGCATAGATTTATAATAGCGCGGCAAAGTAAAATGACTATTGATCACTCGAACATAAATGCTGGCCCTTGTGTTCGTGTTATTAGAAGACTTTACGCCTGCTTTGTTGTGCCATTCTAAAACATGTTTCAAACTGTTATCGAATATTTGCTACATATACAAACATTACGAGAACAGACAATGACACCATGAAAGCTGTACGGCATTCTATTCGCGTTTTTCATATTCAAGTAGTGGTTTTGGGACGTTGAACTCCACAAATCAATCAATCATTCTATTCGCAGTAATTATGATATGTGTGTCGTTAAGGGCAACTAACTGAATCCCAGGCATTGCAAGCGGGTTAGGGGGAGCGAGAAGGTTAGGTGGGCAGATGATATTAAAAAGTTTGCGGGTATAAATTGGCAGCAGCAAGCACAGGACCGAGTTTCCTGGCGGAACATGGGAGAGGACTTTGTCCTGCAGTGGACGGCGTCAGAATGATGATGTTGATGATGATGATGATGATGGTGACATGCTTATCGCTCCTTCTAAGTTCCTGAAAACTTTGGGCCAAGTGTGAGGAAATCTCATAGCCATGCTTAGGTCCCGCTCAGTGAATTGAATTAGTATAGAAAATGCATGCATGATCAGTGTTTCAAGTTTCAGCGTTGCCGGACAGGCAATTTTGTTCATGCAAATCACGCCGCGTAATATATACACCTGAACAACGAAGAGAATATAGGCGACATGTCTGAACCGGTGGTATATGGCATGTAGGGAAGTCATCAGCAGCAACGGTCCTTGAAAAATACTGCTAAGATTCGCCTTAGACACCCTCACATATGAGCTAAGATATTTACAAGTTTTTCGCAATGCCGGAGCTTACCGGTCTCTGTTCCTTTTCCACGTCATCCCCCATGCATGGTAAAACAGTGGCAAAGGCGCTAGACTGTTGCTTCGGGGGTGGCGGTTTCGATCCCAGCAGCGGTGGTCACATTTCGGTGGAGGCTAAATGGTGGAGACCCGTGTAGTGCACGATTTCAGTGCACGTTAAAGAACATCAGATGGTTGAAATTTCTTAAGTCCTCCACGGCCGCGTCCAGCGATCATATCGTGTATTTGGGACGTAAAATCGCAGATAAAATACGTATTATTTTGAGCAACGTCACCACGCAAATCTATATGTATGAATTTCATAAACGACCTCCCGACAAATAAAGCCAATTTGACAACAGTCACAGGTGCCAATCGTCACCGTAATTAAACAATATAAAGATCAACTTGAAAAAGAAATTCGTTAATGCAGTCTGTTGAAAGTGTGATGGCAGAACGTTTGTCTAGAATTTCACGTGACTGCTCCAGTTACTTCTTTATTAAATGCGACTCATTCGCAGAGCGTGAGGCACTGGCCGAAATTTATCCTCTGGATTCCCTTCCTTACCACTAGAGGCAGGGCGGGTGTGGCAACCTTGCCAATGCAGGGCCGTGTATTCGGTTTCCCCGGAGAGGGGGGCGGGCGTAGTTGAAGACCGGCACGAACGCACTAGTAAGTTCCTTCAATCCTTGCAAGCGTCTGGCGTCCTACTGCAGCACGTCGCCCGATACAGGCACTACACGTTCGTGCAGAAAATGTAGTCGGCCTCAAACTATGAACGATGTACTAACCAAGACATTGTAGGCATATAAGTCGCATAATGTCTACGTTGAAGTCGCCGACTCGTATGAAGGACGGACGGACGTATGCACAGACGGACAGAAAGACACACGGATGAATAAATGAATCGACAGGTACACGGACACATGGACGCACAGGTCCACGAACAGATGTCCAATCGTTGAACGGATGAGCGAACAGATGGACGAATGGACAGATGCTCGGACTGAGGATGTTCTAATTTAAAATCATATATGGGTGCTATGAACATGTGCTGTAGACGGTCTTGCGCAGTTATTTCGCACCTGCGCTGACTGAGCCTGCCAGTGTAAGGATTGAAATAGCGCGATAATAAGGTTGTTCACCCCTATAACTGTGGCCGTTATTGCACCTGTACTTTACTCACGGAAAGTGGTAGATGTTTACTCTTTTTTTTATTGAGAAGCATTTCTTAGCAAGCTTCGGCGACTTTGAGCGTATCTATCTATCTATCTATCTATCTATCTGTCTATCTACCTATCTATCTATCTATCTATCTATCCATCTATCTATCTATCTATCTATCTATCTATCTATCTATCTATCTATCTTGCCACTTATGTTTGGGTGCTCTCGTGGTCACTCCCTTAACTTGGCCTGAACCAAAATTAGCAATGGAGGGTTAGATGGTTTGACGAATATGACGGGCTGGTCAAGGCATGAATAATGTCAGAATCCCGTCGTGTACGTCGTCAAACACTTCCCGCAAGACAGTGGCACATACCCATAGGCAGGTATGTGCCACTGGTAGGCGGGTATGTGGCACAGGTGATTGACACTTACTATCTACTCTGCAACGCAGCAGAGGGTGCTAAGAATCTCTGGATCTGGACAGGCCACCATAGGAACCTGAATTTGGCAACGTTTAACGCTATAACCTCATCTAGTGAGGGAAGTCCAGCTTTTCTATTCGAGGAGCTAGAGGGTGTTAAATGGGATATAATAGGGCGCATTGAGTTTAGGAGGACAGAAGAGGCTTATACGGTGCTACAAAATGGGCACGTCTTTTGCGATAAGGGCTTGGCTGACAAAAGAGAACTGGGAGTGGGGCTCCTAATTCACAGAAACATAGCTGTCAACATAGACGAATACTATATCATTAATGAAAGGGTGGTAGGTATTGTAAATAAACTGAATAAAAGATACAAGATGAAGGTGGTACAGGCTTACGCACCTACATCCAGCCATGAAGACGCTTCAGGTGAAAGCTTCTATGAAGACGTGGAATCGGCAATGAGTAAGGTAAAAACACAGTATACTATACATATGGGAGACTTTAATGCAAAGGTAGCGAAGAAGCAGGCTGGGGACCAGGCAGTAGGAGATTATGGCATCGGTACTAGAAACGCAATAGGAGAGCTACTAGTAGAATTCGAAGAATGCAATAGTTTACGGATTTTCAATACCTTCTGCCGAAAACGAGGAAACCACAAGTAGATATGGAGGAGCCCTAATGGCGAAATCAAGGACGAAATAGATTTTATAATGAGTGCACACCCAGGCATCGTGCAGGATGCGGAAGTGGTTGGCAAGGTACAATGCAGTGACCATAGAATGGTACGGTCTCAAATTTGCCTAGACTTGAAGAGCGAATGACAGAAACTGATACGCAAGAAGCCAATCAATGAGCTAGCACTGAGAGGGAAAGTGCAGGAATTCATAGTCTCCCTTGAGAACAGGCACTCGGCTCTTAGTGAGGAAACCAACCTTAGCGTAGATACAATGAATGATAATCGGACGAGTATCATTACAGAGTGTACAGTGGAAGTTGGAAGTAGGCTAGTTAGACAGGACACTGGCAAGCTTTCCCAGGAAACGAAGAATCTCATTAGGAAGCGTCCAATCACGAAAGTCTCAAGTACAACAGACAAAATAGATCTGTCAGAGATTTAAAAGTTGATTATTAGCCGTAAGGTATGCGTTGTAAGAAGGTATAACATGGAGAGAATTGAACACGATCTGAAAAATGGCGGAAGCGTCAAAGCAGTAAAGAGGAAATTTGGGATAGGCAAAAATCGGTTGTATGCACTAAGGGACCAAGAAGGCAAAATAACTTCTAGTATGGATGGGTTAGTTAAAATAGTGGAGGCGTTTTACAAAGATCAGTATAGCAGCCGGGACAACCACGACTTTAATACTATAAGAACTAGCAGTAACCCAGATGACAACCCATCTGTAATGATAGAAGAAGTCAGAAAAGGTTTGGAGAGTGTGCAAAGAGGCAAAGCTGCTGGTGAGGATCAGGTAACATCAGATCTGCTGCAAGATGGAGGACAGATTGTGTTAGAATAACTAGCCAGCCTGTTTACGAGATGTCTCCTGACGAGAAGAGTACCAAAGTCTTGGAAGATTGCTAACATCACTTTAACACGTAAGAAAGGAGATGACAAGGACTTGATGAATTATAGGCCGATTAGCTTGCTCTCTGTAGTATACAAGCTATTTACAAAGGTAATTGCTAACAGAGTAAAGAAAACAATAGAATTCGATCAACCAAAGGAACAAGCAGGATTTCGAACAGGCTACTCAACAATCGACCACATTAGTACTTTTAATAGGGTAATAGAGAAATGCTCAGAATATAACCAACCTCTATACATAGCCTTCATAGATTACGAGAAGGCATTTGATGCAGTAGAAATATCAGCCGTCATGGAGACACTGCGGAATCAGCGCGTCGATGAAGTATATATAAACATCTTGGAAGAAATCTACAGGGGATCAACTGCTATCATAGTGCTTCATAAAGAAAGCAACAGAATACCAATCAAGAAGCGTGTAAGGCAGGGGGACACAGTCTCCCCACTGCTATTTACCGCGTGCTTACAGGAGGTTTTCAGAAGCCTAGAATGGGAACAGTTAGGAATAACAGTTAATGGAGAGTACCTTAGTAACCTGCGCTTCGCCGATGACATTGCATTGCTGAGTAACCCAGGAGATACTTTGCAACTCATGATTATGAAGTTAGACAAGGAGAGCAAAAAGGTGGTTCTTAAAATTAATCTGCGGAAAACGAAAGTAATGTACAACACCTCGGAAAAGAGTAGCGCTTCGAGATAGGTAGTAGTGCACTTCAAGTTGTAAAAGACTATGTCTACTTAGGGCAGATAATAACCGCGGAGCCAAACCACGAGATTGAAGGAACTAGAACAATAAGAATGGGGTTGAGCACATTTGGCAAGCACTCTCAAATTATGACAGGTAGGTTGGCACTATCCCTCAAGAGGAAGGTATATAACAGCTGTATCTTCCTGGTACTTAGCTACGGAGCAGAAACCTGGAGACTTACAAAGAGAGTTTCGCTTAAATTGAGGACGACGCAGCGAGCAATGGAAAGAAAAATGGTAGGCGTAGCCTTAAGAGACAAGAAGAGAGCAGAGTGGATTAGGGGAAAAACAGGGGTCAAGGATGTCATATCTTAAATCAAGAAGAGGAAATGGACATGGGCCGGGCATGTAGTCCGTAGACAGGATAAGCGCTGGTAATTGAGGGTAACTGACTGAATTCCCAGAGAAGACAAGCGGGTTAGGGGGAGACAGAAGTTTATTTGGGCAGATGAGATCAAGAAGTTTGCGGTTATAAATTGGCAGCAGCAAGCACAGGACCAAATTAGCTGCCGGAACATGGGAGAGGTCTGTTTGTTTGTTTTTTGCTTGTTTTCCTGGGCTGATGGCTCATGCCCACTCAGGGGGATTGGCCAAGAAAGTGTAGTGCAGTTTTTCTGTGATCATTTTAACTCTGTGTAATGAATTTGTATTATATTATGACTGATGTAAAGAAAAGCACATAAAAGAGAGAAAACGAGAAAAAAAATAGAAAAGCAATTTTGAGATTTCAGGTGTTGAGATTACCACTCAGCTGCGTCGACTTCACTTTGCCATGGGGGTAATAAATATTAATTATTTGATTGAAGATCACAAAGGTATACGCTTGGTTGCCTGAATATAATCGCAAACGGCATTGAAAGCATCCCTGTGGCAATGTCCCAAAACTGAGGCACCTAATCTTAGCGCACTTTACTCCGTCAATCTAACGACTATTTTCATAAATGGAATAACTAGTTACCTTTTTCAAAGTATAGCGTAACGGCGACAATTCCAAAAATAATGTTCTAGTGATTCTATTTCTCCGCAGAATGCGCAGAGGGGTGATGTTGTCTGACCAGCTCTGTGTAGATACAGCTTTGGGGGGGGGGGGGACGAGACATAAAATTTAATAATTAAAACTTCGAGCTTTTAGATGCGGAAGCATCTTATACTCGCGCCTTGTAGTGCGCCGTCCGCGCCGTCCGCACCGCTTCTCGAACATTCGACAGCTGACGCGCGCGCATGCGCCGTCGCGCCGTCGCCCACCATCTGTGCCGCGCGCGCTTCTCCTTCGAGAACATTCGACAGCTGACAGCGCATGCGCCGTCGCGCCGTCGCCATCTGTGCCGCGCGCGCGCTTCTCCTTCGAGAACATTCGACAGCTGACAGCGCATGCGCCGTCGCGCTGTATATATACTCAAGGTCGGCGCTCGCTCGCTGAGTTGCCGCTCGTCCGTTGGTTTGTACGGCGCGTCGACGTCCGAAGTCGCCGTGAAATGAATGCCAACGAATCCACAAACAGAAGGATCGACATCCCTTCGACCAGCGCCGGCCAAACTGTTGGCGAAACCGCAAGCGTGTTCACTCATTTAACACCCCATTTCACAACCACGTTAACCAATTTAGCCATCGACCCCAGTAAGTCGCAATTTAACACCCGTTAACCAATTACATGCTTCCGCATCCTCCTCAGTGTTCCCCCGAGGGAAGCTGCGGGCAATTTTTTTTGGACTGGCTCCAGTGGGGTCGCCATGGAAACTTGAGGTGGTTATATTCTGTCCATGTAGTTTCTTTTTCTAGCGTATCAGTGGAGATTGCTGATTTTTAGTATCTTATTGCTGTAATATATTCTACACCTGGCGGTATGGATAAAACTGGGCCATCAAGTGCGGCTCGTGATCAGGAATCGGCCAATTCATTTATTCTTAATCCACAGTGTCCCATAACACATAGTCGAGGCCTTTGTCCAGCAGTGGACGTAGTCAGGGTGATGATGATGATGATGACGATGATCTATCCAGGAAAGACGAAAACACACATGGGCAATATTAACGCGTGAGCGTTAAGAAATACTCGACATCGGTAGCATTGACCAAACAAATTCAAAAAATTATTGTCAGGGTCCCAGCTGGAATCGAACCCAAGCATTTAGCCTGGCAAGGAAACATTATAACACAGAGCTTCGCCAGGTCTCGGAACTATTTTTCAAATACACGCTAATTATCTTGAAACGTCAATATTGATTGCTGCGCTGCCTACCCAATTTAAAAAAAAAGCATTACACAGGCACTCCTTTGATGCAGCCGTCACCTGGGCTAACGTAAATTGTGGTTGGTTGCCTTGCGCTGAAATTTATTTACGTAGCAGCGTCCAAGGCCAACATCCTCGCGAGCATCATCCTTTCATAGAAGCTTCTGGTGTTGCTAATACTCGTGTTCCAGTTAGCATCGTTGCGCAAGGACAAACAACTGGTTATATAAAGATCTGCAATGCTTCAACATATCTCTGGGCGTGAAGCATTTGTATACATGCATTTAGCGTCATTTCATGACGTGTCGCTTAATAAAAAAAATTGTAACACAATTACCTTCCCTCCGCGTGCTTCGCATCTCTTCCAATTTTTTTTACTTAGGTTACTACCTAATATAAAAGCAAACAGCGCAGTGAAACACGCTCCCACACGTGTGGTCTCTGCGCATGCGCCTGGTATCTGAGTAATCGTTACTTCAGTGTGGCCAATATTGGGTGCTACCACGTTCGGGGCCCATCATTCCCATGACATCCGTTTAAATTACACAGCTGTACAGCCGTTTTAAAAGTATCCCAATAGCATTTACCAAATGATACATCAGCGCCTTATTACAGCGAGGTTGGTGATACAATACGCATGTTTTGACATTTTACCATCATCAGCTACGCTGTTCGACCTTACAGGACATAACCCAGCTTTCCCTGTTTGTATTTATGAAAGAAGTGTTCCGACTAAAGAATGAACGAGACAGAATAA
Organism: Rhipicephalus annulatus; assembly: GCA_013436015.1. NCBI lineage: Eukaryota > Metazoa > Arthropoda > Arachnida > Ixodida > Ixodidae > Rhipicephalus > Rhipicephalus annulatus. Next base: position 218,824 of record WOVY01001507.1, read on the forward strand.
TTAAACGGACCAAGCGACCACAACGAATACACAAGAATGCACGAATGAGTAAGCTAATGAAAAAAAAAGAATAAACGAAACCTACAAAGAAGTGATCTAGGATGAAGAGAAAAAAGGCTTTATACTTTTCAGAAAATACACGGCATTATCTATGCATGATGAGTCCTTAAATATAGGCTTCGAATATATTTTCACTTACTGTACATATTCAATTTTAAAGAATTATCGGTTCTAAATTGTTGTAAAAATATTTTTCCCGTTTAAAACTATGGCTCCGTGTCACAAAGACGACGATCATGGCACTTGCCTCGCGCGCGTGGCACGAGGCCACGCTGGAAGCAGGTTATGACGTGCCTCGTGCGAAAGTGTCAGGTGGGCCAATCACGAGCCGCGTCGTCATCACTGTCTGCTGCAGTGGAGCTACGCCGCTGACTACACTGATGCGAAGTAAGGCTGTCTCTTTGGGTGATTCTATCTCGAAGAAACAGTTCGTGGCGGGATATCTCGCGGGCAAGGTGGGCTACCGCAAGGTGACTCGGATGCGGATGCCGAAGAGGACCGACGGCACAGCGAGACACCGACGTGCGCCGGGAGAACAAAGCTTGACGGACCGCGGTTGCGGGATTTCCTGCACTGCAGCCATGCCACTGCGGAAGAACAGCGACAACATCCCGGGAAACACTAGAGGAGCGAATGCGATGTGGATGCCTTCCGCAAGAAACCCCTGTGAAGGTGAGTTCCGTTATCGATGTTTATGAACGATAGCAGTGACCGACGAATCAACAACTTAGACTTGTTAAAGCATTTTAGTTCAGCCAGTCAGCTAGAGAAGCAGTTGTCAGTGCTGTACAGTTGTGAATTAACGCCACTGCAAGTGCATAGTATACCAATTAAATGCTCATCCTACATACTGCCCTTCACGCCTAGAGATCGCACTTTCGGAAGCGAGTCTTTTTTTAAAAGTTTCTTAACTCTACGCAGCCATTCGCCGGGGAGGTCGGTTTACCCTGGTCTCGCAAGTGTCCTGCTCCTGGGCCCAAGCAGGTGTTTGTGCCCAGTCACATCAATCCGAGGTGCCAGACAAGCCAATCGTCGAGCCCCAAAAGGAAGCAATTGGAAGAGATGTGGTTGGTGTGAAGTTCTCGCAGTTACAGTCCACGACATCCAGGGCAAATGGCGCTGCAGTAAACGGCCGTGATTATGCGCCTATGTTTGGACTGTTCAAAAATAACCGGAGATTACAAACTATTTCTATCGTCTTTGTCTGACAACTCCAACCGTTTAGAGTTTCTAAGTATTGTTAATAAAATCATATTGAGGCGTCATTACCGTCTTATGATTTGAAACATATTTACGTGATTTTTCCCAAGATCATCAAGCAATCGAGGAGATTTTTCGTTGTTTATTCATGCATGAGCCTCAGTGGCATTAATAATATTTCGGAAGCAGCCTCACTAACACACCTAAATCATTGTGATACAGCATGTCGGCACCTTGTGAATTCCAAGCTACGATAATATTTCAAGCCCAGCCGACGTGGTCGCTCTTTGGCGGGGCTTGCCAGCTGACTCAAAAAACCTCGGGTTAGATCCCTGCCACGTTGCTCGCATTTCGCAAAGTGAAATGCTGAAAGCAATTTTCGTGCGACTCGAGCGCACAAAAATAGCTGGAGCCCTATATTATACGGCGTCTTTCATAGCCTGAGTCATGGCCTCTATTTCGTGTAAACTAAGATTGACACGCAATAAAACAATTTATTGCGGCACGTTTGTGTGATCAGCGTTGTCATTTCTCGTGGCCTGTAAGCGGCATCACTAATATGCTCAAGTAAGCTCGCAAGATACGTGTGAGCTTCTAGTAAGTAGTGTACTGCAGTACTCTATGGAAACGAGACTAAATGAGAGGGGGCTGGTGACGCGAGCTGTGAACAGCCACGTGGCAGAAGCAGAAGACGATGGTGTCGACTGTTACTTGGAATTCCAGCCGCCAAATTAAAACGCCCTGTTTTATTGAAACGTATTTAGTTTTATGCGCAGCTATAAATATACAAACAATATCTTTAGTTATTTTTTGTTTGAAAAGGTATTTGAGTGTTGAAGATAATGAGAGCTCTTTCGGTTATGAGAAAAATATAGATTTACCAATATTTTTACAACTGCTGCCTGAATCCATACGGTGCTTTCATCGCGTCCGATTTTCATCCCTATCGGCTCTATGCGAATGTATCTTTCTAAGCCGCGCTGAGTGAGTTCAAGGCATCTGGATAGCCAATCAAAACGCGCTTTTTCAGCCCTCTTTGTCCCAACGAAGCCAGGCTGCAACAAAAATACATAGCTGCCATTCCATCCACTCCCCGAAGAAGCAAGCTCGTAGCGGAAACTCTTTCAGACTGGGTGGACCAACGCATGGCGAGTACAATGGTGGAGACGACCGATGAAGCAGCGGCAGGACGACTTCAACTGCGGTAACGAGGCTTCGCAGGCCCAGGCTACGAGCTTTGCTGCAATACATCAACCATACAGCGGTCTACCCCTGACATCCAGTGCAACATCAGAAGAGCCAAATCGATGTGGAGGTCTCACTCAAGAAACCATTGTACAGCAGGTGAGCCTCGTAGTCGATCCTGTTAGCATAAATCAATCGCATATAGCGCAACTGAGTCAACTTATGAATCAGGTAGACTAATGTAGCAGGCATTCGATGCGATATTTGAGACGCAGATGAAGTTTATTCAAGCTCGCTGCGCCCTTTCGCTTTTTTCAGAAGCGCGCAATTTTCCTTTCACAAAACTGTTCGTCTACATCACTTGAGCGTATACTCTTGCGACGTTGGTGATAAATAAATAGACCTTGTTAACACCACACAGGCACTCGTCCAACGAGCCACTATCCCTTCTCCTACAAATCCTCTCCTTATGTGTGCGGGCCTACCTACGTCTACATCGAGCCTACAGGAACCACAGAAGCGTAAAGGTGACGGAGGAAGTAGTTCCAGTGAACCCCTTCCTCCTTTCGTCTTCGAAGCCTAAACACGTCTGCACTCAGCGAAGTAGCCAGTGCCGAACAGAGTGTTGTAGACGAAACAGGGTTCAACAACGCGAGAACAAAGCTTCTCCGAGGCGCCCGGGATGGCATCAATCTACGCTGGACCACAGCTGCTACGACAGATATCTCGCTTGATTCGGAACTGAGATCCACTTCTTTGACAAGGGAATTCAACGCTGTGCCATTTTCGGCTGTTCACCGGCGATCTCATCTTCTAAACAATTGATGTTGCCAATACATATTATCAATTTGACTTAATGTTGTCATACAATGTTAATAAAACAAAACATAAGCGCCTTTTCTGGTCTTTGATATTGAAGCATCAGTGGAACTTCTTTTAGGTATGTTGGTGCACAAATTTTATGGATAACATACACAGATGTGGTGAGACAGTTCTGCATGGCGCTTGTCCCATTTCTTTTTTGTGATCTGCTCTTGTTCGAGCTTTCATCTTCAAGATTTTGAATCAGTATTCCCAAGACGTGACGGGTTTATATATTTAATTATGCATTGTTATATCAGTGCGTGGTATTTGGCGGTTTAGCTGACGACGTATTGTCACGTCGTGCTCTCTTAAAAAGTAGTCCAAACTTTCCTTACTGTTTCCCCGCTGCGATTACAAGCAGCATTGACAATATAACAAAAAACGCCAAGAAAATCTGCATTATTCAAAATATTTTGTAACAGCTTTAGCAATTTGATTTTAAATATCGGGAATGTTTTGGAGCTTCCTATCGATAACGGTCATGCTACGCTGGGTGTAGGCGCATTGGCCATTTCAACTAGCACTGACTATTTGACGAGTTGGTACGTGTGCATAGATTTATAATAGCACTGCAAAGTAAAATGACTATTGATCACTCGAACATAAATGCTGGCGCTTGTGTTCGTGTTATTAGAAGACTTTACGCCTGCTTTGTTGTGCCATTCTAAATACTTGTTTCAAACTGTTATCGAATATTCGCTACATATACAAACATTGCGAGAACAGACAATAACACCAAGGAAGCTGTACGGCATGCTATTCGCAGTAATTATGATATGTATGTCATTAAGGGTAACTAACAGGATTCCCAGAGAAGGCAAGCGGCTTAGGGGGAGACAGAAGGTTAGGTGGGCAGATGAGATTAAAAAGTTTGCGGGTATAAATTGGCAGCAGCAAGCACAGGACCGAGTTGCCTCGCGGAACATGGGAGAGGCCTTTGTCCTGCAGTGGACGTCGTCAGAATGATGATGTTGATGATGATAACGTTGATGATAATGATAATAATGTAGATGATGATGATGATGATGATGATGACGATGATGATGATGATGATGATGATGATGACATGCGTATCACTACTTCTAAGTTCATGAAAACTTTGGGCCAAGTGTGAGGAAATCTCATAGCCATGCTTAGGTCCAGCTCAGTGAAATGAATTAGTATGAAAAATGCATGCATGATCAGTGTTTAAAGTTTCAGCGTTGCCGGACAGGCAATTTTGTTCATGCACATCACGCCGCGTATTATATACACCTGAACAACGAAGAGAATATAGGCGACATGTCTGAACCGGTGGTATATGGCATGTAGGGAAGTCATCAGCAGCAACGGTCCTTGAAAAATACTGCTAAGATTCGCTTAAGACACCCTCACATATGAGCTAAGATATTTACAAGTTTTTCGCAATGCTGGAGCTTACCGGTATCGGTTCCTTTTCCACGTCATCCCCCATGCATGGTAAAACAGTGGCAAAGGCGCTAGACTGTTGCTTCGGGGGTGGCGGTTTTGATCCCAGCAGCGGTGGTCACATTTCGGTGGAGGCTAAATGGTGGAGACCCGTGTAGTGCACGATTTCAGTGCACGTTAAAGAACATCAGATGGTTGAAATTTCTAAAATCCTCCACGGCCGCGTCCAGTGATCATATCGTGTATTTGGGACGTAAAATCGCAGATAAAATACGTATTATTTTGAGCAACGTCACCACGCAAATCTATCTGTATGAATTTCATAAACGACCTCCCAACAAACAAAGCCAGTTTGACAACAGTCACAGGTGCCAATCGTCACCGTAATTAAACAATATAAAGATCAACTTGAAAAAGTAATTCGTTAATGCAGTCTGTTGAAAGTGTGATGGCAGAACGTATGTGTAGAATTTCACGTGACTGCTCCAGTTACTTCTTTATTAAATGCGACTCATTCGCAGAGCGTGAGGCACTGGCCGAAGTTTATCCTCTGGATTCCCTTCCTTACCACTGGAGGCAGGGCGGGTGTGGCAACCTTGCCAATGAGGGCCGTGTATCCGGTTTCCCAGGAGAGGGGGGCGGGCGTAGTTGAAGACCGGCACGAATGCACTAGTAAGTCCCTTCAATCCTCGCAAGCGTCTGGCGTCCCACTGCAGCACGTCGCCCGATACAGGCACTACACGTTCGTGCAGAAAATGTAGTCGGCCTCGCACTATGAACGATGTACTAACCAAAACATTGTAGGCATATAAATCGCATAATGTCTACGTTGAAGTCGCCGACTCGTATGACTGACGGACGGACGTATGCACAGACGGACAGAAAGACACACGGATGAATAAATGAATCGATAGGTACACGGACACGTGGACGCACAGGTCCACGAACAGTTGTCCAATCGTTGAACGGATGAGCGAACAGATGGACGAATGGACAGATGCCCGGACTGAGGATGTTCTAATTTAAAATCATATATGGGCGCTATGAAGATGTGCTGTAGACGGTCTTGCGCAGTTATTTCGCATCTGCGCTGACTGAGCCTGCCAGTGTAAGGATTTACATAGCGCGACAATAAGGTTGTTCGCCCCTATAACTGTGGCTGTTATTGCACCTGTACTTTACTCACGGAAAGTGGTAGATGTTTACTCTTTTTTTATTGAGAAGCATTTCTTAGCAAGCTTCGGCGACTTTGAGCGTATCTATCTATGTATCTATCTATCTATCTATCTATCTATCTATCTATCTATCTATCTATCTATCTATCTATCTTGCCACTTATGTTTGGGTGCTCTCGTGGTCACTCCCTTAACTTGGCGTGAACCAAAATCGGCATGGGAGGGTTAGATGGTTTGACGAATAGGACGGGCTGGTCAAGGCATGAATAATGTCAGAAACTCGTCGCGTACGTCGTCAAACACTTCCCGCCAGACAGTGGCACATACCCATGGGCAGGTATGTGCCGCTGGTATGCGGGTATGTGGCACAGGTTATTGACACTTACTATCTACCCTGCTACGCAGCAGAGGGTGATAAGAATCTCTGGATCTGGACAAGCCGCCATAGGAACCTGAATTTGGCAACGTTTAACGCTAGAACCTCATCTAGTGAGGAAAGTCTAGCTGTACTATTCGAGGAGCTAGAGGGTGTTAAATGGGATATAATAGGGCTCATTGAGGTTAGGAGGACAGAAGAGGCTTATACGGTGCTACAGAATGGGCACGTCCTTTGCGATAGGGGCTTGGCTGACAAAAGAGAGCTGAGAATGGGGCTCCTAAATCACAGAAACATAGCTGTCTACATAGAAGAATATTATAGCATTAATGAAAGAGTGATAGGTATCGTAATTAAACTGAATAAAAGATACAAGATGAAGGTGGTTCAGGCTTACGCACCTACATCCAGCCATGAAGACGCTTCAGTTGAAAGCTTCTATGAAGACGTGGAATCGGCAATGAGTAAGGTAAAAACACAGCATACTGTACTTATGGGAGACTTTAATGCAAAGGTAGGGAAGAAGCAGGCTGGAGACCAGGCAGTAGGAGATTATGGCATCGGTACTAGAAACGCCATAGCAGAGCTACTAGTAAATTCGCAGATTGCAATAGTTTACGGATTTTGAATACATTTTGCCGAAAACGAGGAAATCTCAAGTGGACATGGAGGAGCCCCAATGGCGAAATCAAGAACGAAATAGACTTTATTATGAGTGCACACCCAGGCATCGTGCAGGATGCGAAAGTGGTTGGCAAGGTACGATGCAGTGACCATAGAATGGTACGGTCTCGAATTCGCCTAGACTTGAACAGAGAATAACAGAAACTGATACGCAAGAAGCCAATCAATGAGCTAGCACTGAGAGGGAAAGTACAGGAATTCAGAGTCTCGCTTCAGAACAGGCACTGGGCTCTTAGTGAGGGAAAGCAACCTTAGCGTAGATACAATGAATGATAATCGGATGAGTATCATTACGGAGTGTGCAGTGGAAGTTGGAGGCAGGGTAGTTAGACAGGACACTGGCAAGCTTTCCCAGGAAACGAAGAATCTGATTGAGAAGCGTCGAATCATGAAAGTCTCAAGTACAACAGACAAAATAGAACTAGCAGAGCTTTCAAAGTTGATTATTAGCCGTAAGGTATGCGATGTAAGAAAGTATAACATGGAGAGAATTGAACACGTTCTGAAAAATGGAGGAAGCGTCAAAGCAGTAAAGAGGAAACTTGGGATAGGCAAAAATCGGTTGTGTGCACTAAGGGACCAAGAAGGCAAAATAACTTCCAGTATGGACAGGTTAGTTAAAATTGTGGAGGAGTTTTACAAAAATCTGTACAGTAGCCGGGACAACCACGACTTTAATACTATAAGAAGTATCAGTAACCCAGATGACAACCCACCAGTAATGGTAGAAGTCAGAAAAGCTTTGGAGAGTATGCAAAGAGACAAAGCTGCTGGTGAGGATCAGGTAACATCAGATCTGCTGCAAGATGGAAGACAGATTGTGTTAGAAAAACAAGCCAGCCTGTTTACGAGATGTCTCCTGACGGGAAGAGTACCAAAGTCTTGGAAGAACGCTAACATCACTTTAATACGTAAGAAAGGAGATGACAAGGACTTGATGAATTTCAGGCCGATTAGCTTGCTCTCTGTAGTATACAAGCTATTTACAAAGCTAATTGCTAACAGAGTAAAGAAAACAATAGAATTCAATCAACCAAATGAACAAGCAGGATTTCGAACAGGCTACTCAACAATCGACCACATTAGTACTTTTAATAGGGTAATAGAGAAATGCTCAGAATATAACCAACATCTGTACATAGCCTTCATAGATTACGAGAAGGCATTTGATGCAGTAGAAATATCAGCCGTCATGGAGACACTGCGGAATCAGCGCGTCGATGAAGTATATATAAACATCTTGGAAGAAATCTACAGGAGATCAACTGCTATCATAGTGCTTCATAAAGAAAGCAACAAAATACCAATCAAGAAGGGTGTAAGGCAGGGGGACACAATCTCCCCATTGCTATTTTCCGCGTGCTTACAGGAGGTTTTCAGAAGCCTAGAATGGGAAAAGTTAGAGATAACAGTTAATGGAGAGTACCTTAGTAACTTGGGCTTCGCCGATGACATTGCATTGCTGAGTAACCAAGGGGATGAATTGAAACTCATGATTACGGAGTTAGACAGGAAGAGCAGAAAGGTTCGTCTTAAAATTATTCTGCAGAAAACGAAAGTAATGTACAACAACCTTGGAAAAGAGCAGCGCTTCGAGATAGGTAGTAGTGCACTTCAAGTTGTAAAAGACTATGTCTACTTAGGGCAGATAATAACCGCGGAGCCAAACCACGAGATTGAAGGAACTATAAAAAGAAGATTGGGATGGAGCACAATTGGCAAGCACTCTCAAATTATGACAGGTAGGTTGCTACTATCCCTCAAGAGGAAGGTATATAACAGCTGTATCTTGCTGGTACTTAGCTACGGAGCAGAAACCTGGAGACTTATAAAGAGGGTTTCGCTTAAATTGAGGACCACGCAGCGAGCAATGAAAAGAAAAATGGTAGGCGTAACCTTAAGAGACAAGAAGAGAGCATAGTGGATTAGGGAAAAAACGGGGGTTAAGGATGTCATATCTGAAATCAAGAAGAGGAAATTTATATGTGCCGGGCATGTAGCGCGTAGACAGGATAAGCGCTGGTCATTAAGGGTAACTGACTGAATTCCCAGAGAAGACAAGCGAGTTAGGGTGAGACAGAAGTTTATTTGGGCAGATGAGATCAAAAAGTTTGCGGGTATAAATTGGCAGCAGCAAGCACAGGACCGAATTAACTGGCGGAACTTAGGAGAAGCCTGTTTGTTTGTTTGTTTGTTTGTTTGTTTGTTTGTTTGTTTGTTTGTTTGTTTGTTTGTTTGTTTGTTTGTTTGTTTGTTTGTTTTCCTGGGCTGATGGCTCATGCCACTCAGGGGGATTGGCCAAGAAAGTGTAGGGCAGTTTTTCTGTGATCATTTTAACTCTGTGTAATGAATTTGTAATATATTATGACTGATGTAAGGAAAAGCACATAAAAGAGAGAAAACGAGAAAAAACTAGAAAAGCAATTTTGAGATTTCAGGTGTTGAGATCACCACTCAGCTGCATTGACTTCACTTTGCCATGGGGAGTAAATATTATTAATTATTTGATTGAATATCACAAAGGTATACGCTTGGTTGCCTGAATATGATCGCAAACGGCATTGAAAGCATCCCTGTGGCAATGTCCCAAAACTGAGGCACCAAATCTTAGCGCAGTTTCCACTGTCAATCTAACGCCTATTTTCAGAAATGGTATAACTAGTAACCTTTTTCGAAGTATAGCGTAACGGCGACAATACAAAAAATTATGTTCTAGTGATTCCATTTTTCCGCAGAATGCGCAGAGGGGTGATGTTGTCTGACCATCTCTGTGTAGATACAGGTTTATGGGGGGGGGACAAGAAATCGAAATTCTTTAATTAAAGCTTCGAGCTTTTTGGACTGGCTCCAGTGGTGTCGCCATGGAAACTTGAGGTGGTTATATTCTGTCCATGTAGTTTCTTTTTCTAGCGTATCAGTGGAGATTGCTGATTTTCGATATCTTGTTGCTGTAATATATTCAACACCTGGCAATATGGATAAAACTGGGCCATCAAGTGCGACTCGTGCTAAGGAATAGGCCAATTCATTTATTATTATTCCACAGTGTCCCATAACCCATAGTCGAGGCCTTTGACCTGCAGTGAACGTAGTCAGGCTGATGATGATGATGATGACCTACCCAGGAAAGACGAGAACACACATGGGCAATATTAACGCGTGAGTGTTAAGAAATACTCGACATCGGTAGCATTGACCCAACAAATGCAAAGAAATATTTTCAGCGTCCCAGCTGAAATCGAACCCAAGCATTTGGCCTGGTAAGGAAACATTATAACACAGAGCTTCCCCAGGTCTCGGAACTATTTTTCAAATAGACGATAATTATCTTGAAACATCAATAGTGGTTGCTGTGCTGCCTGCCCAATTTAAAAAAAAAAACATTACACATGCACTGCCTTGATACAGCCGTCACCCGGGGCTAACGTAAATTGTGGTTGGTTGGCTTGCGCTGAAATTAATTTACGTATCAGTGTCTAGGGCCAACATCCTCGCGAGCATCAGCCTTTCATAGAAGCTTCTGGTGTTGCTAATACTCGTGTTCCAGTTAGCATCGTTGCGCAAGGACAAACAACTGGCTATATAAAGATCTGCAATGCTTCAACATATCTCTGGGCGTGAAGCATTTGTATACATGCATTTAGCGTCATTTCATGACGTGTCGCTTAATAAAAAAATTGTAACACAATTACCTTCCCTCCGCGTGCTTCGCATATCTTCCGATTTTTTTTCCTTAGGTTACTACCTAATATAAAAGCAAACAGCGCAGCGAAACACGCTCCCACACGTGTGGTCTCTGCGCATGCGCCTGGTATCTGAATAATCGTTACTTCAGTATGGCCAATATTGGGTGCTACCACGTTCGGGGCCCATCATTCCCATGACATCCGTTCAAATTACACAGCTGTACAGCCGTTTTGATGATGATATATGGTGTTTTTTGGCGCAAGGGCCATTTGATGGCCAAAGAGCGCCAGTTCATGAGACAGGAATGTGGAGAATGGTTGTGATTAGCGGCTGTATAAGGGCCATAAAATTCCTCGCAGTAAAGTGGGTAAAAACATACAAGTAATAAAATCATGACTATGCCGTGAAAGGTGTGCATGGTGTGAATAGGTGACAAAAGTTGGTGATAATGAAAAACGATGGTGGACATGTATGGCATTAGCACAAGTACCTCACACGTTAGTACCCTTGCGTGCAAGGGCCGTGAGGCAAGTGCTTTCCTGTGTAGCCACCGCAGCAAAAACCTCTCTAGAGAGGTCGTGCTACGGTATGCCCGGGTATATGACATGAAAATTATGAATTTCCTTTAAAAACGCTAATAATGATTTGTGACTAAAAAGTGGTTCCCTACCGACGAACATTGCAGGGTGTAAAGGTATATGTTGTCGGTAGGATAGTGGGAAGTGTTGTCTTCTTAGAGTATCTAAATGTTTACATTGGATTAAAACGTGAAGAACTGTTAAAACCTCACCACATTTATCACACAATGGTGGTTCACCACTGGATAAAAGATGTGTGTGTGTCGTGTATGTGTGCCCTATCCTGAGTCTTGTTAGTGTTACCTCTGTTAGACGTGATTTTGATACTGGTGGCCAATGGCCAAGGTGTGGCTTGATAACGTGTAGTTTGTTTTGTGTGTGTGTATCCCACTTGCTCTGCCAGTAGTCCCTGAGGTTTAGTTTGAGAGACGGCTTAAGATCAAGGGCCGGGATTGATATGGATGTAATAGCGGTGCTCTCATGGACGGATGCAGCGAGCTGATCCGCCCTCACGTTGCCTTGGATCTCACGGTGCCCTGGCACCCAGCACACTACAACATGTTGTTTGTGCGTGTAGAGTGTGCACAAAATGGAGTAAAGTGAGACAAGGACTGGGTTTTTTTGTTTTTTAAGACTGTGCAGAGCCGTTACCACACTGAGGGAGTCTGTATAAATTACTGCTTTTTGTATTTGTAATTGTTTGATGTGTTTAGCTGCCACCAGTATCGCGTGAGCTTCCGCTGTGAAGATACTTGTGCGTGGATGTAGAGGGCCAGCATCCGAAAAGGATGGGCCGACAGCAGCGTAGGACACAGAGGAGTTAGTCTTGGAGGCATCTGTGAAGAACTCAGGACATGTGTATTTGTGTTGAAGTTCCAGAAAGTATGTTCGGATATGGGCAATAGGTGCATGTTTTGTAACCTCTAGGAAAGACACATCGCAGTCTATAGTCTGCCACTGCCACGGTGGCGGGTATGCTACAGGAGCCATTAAACTGTGTTCAAGTGACACTTCAGTTTCTTCAGCTAGACACTTCAGGCGAATTGAGAAGGGCTGCCTCATCGAAGGCCTGTTTTGAAACAGAGTTGAGCTCGTCAAATCATTAATTGTAGAGTATGAGGGGTGCTTCTTGTCTGCTTTCACCTTAAGGAAATAAACAAAGGACATGTAAGTTCTCTGCAGATGAAGCGACCACTCATTTGACTCAACATAAAGGCTTTCTACGGGGCTGGTGCGAAAAGCACCCGTAGAAAGGCGGATGCCCAAATGGTGCACGGGGTCAAGCATCTTCAAGGCACTTTAAGTGGCAGACTGATAGACAATGGCCCCATAATCTAAGCGGGTACGAATAAGGCTTCTATAGAGGTTCATGAGGCATTGCCTATCACTACCCCACGTAGTACGTGACAACACTTTTACAACATTCATGGCTTTTAAACATTTTGTTTTTAAATACTTGATGTGCGGTACGAAGGTCAACTTGTTGTCCAAGATTAAGCCTAAGAATTTATGCTCGGCTTTGACGGACAGACGTTGCCCGTTCAGCCGAATGTCAGGTTCCGAGTGCATGCCTCTCTTTCGAGAGAACAAGACACACGTGCTTTTTTGTGGGTTAAGTCGAAATCCGTTTTCGTCTGCCCATTTGGAGACCTTATTTAAACCCATCTGAACCTGCCGCTCACACATGGCTAAGTTGCATGACTTGAAGCCAAGCTGAACGTCGTCGACATATGTACAATAGAACATCATGCGGGGAATGGACAAGTGCAAAGAATTCATTTTGATGATAAAAAGTGTGCAACTAAGCACACCACCTTGTGGCACGCCTGTTTCCTGGACAAATGTTTGGGAGAGCACACTGCCTAGACGGACACGGAATGTCCGGTTTGACAGGTAACTTTCGATTATATGAAACATTCTTCCGCGCACACCAAGGTGGGACAGGTCTCTTAGAATTCCGAAACGCCATGTTGTATCATACGCCTTTTCGATATCGAGGAACACAGAGAGAAAATATTGTTTATGGACGAAGGCGTCCCTTATCTGTGCCTCGATACGAACGAGGTGGTCTGTGGTGGATCTACTTTCTCGAAACCCGCACTGAAATGGGTCGAGCAAATTGTTTGTTTCAAGAATATGTAGAAGTCGGCAGTTTATCATTTTTTCGAATACTTTGCACAAGCAGCTTGTAAGTGCAATAGGCCTATAACTTGAAGCTAAAGAAGGGTCCTTGCCCTCTTTCAAAATGGGAATAATAATAGCCTCTTTCCAGGAGGTAGGGATAGTGCCAGAAAACCAGATAGCATTGTATAAACAAAGTAAGGTTTTTCGTGTTTCGGCTGGTAAGTTTTTTAACATTTCATACACCACACGGTCAGAGCCTGGGGCAGAAGTACTGCAGGAGTTTAGAGATGTTCGGAGCTCAGCTAGACTGAAAGCTTGGTTATATGCCTCGTATCTAGTGGATTTATGTTCTAGTTTCTGCTTTTCTATTCTTCTTCTGTATTTTTGGAAAGTGTCAGTATAGTGGGACGAGCTGGATACTCGTTCAAAGTGTGCACCGAGGAAGTTTGCCTGATCTTCCGAGGTATCACCCTGAGTGTTTACGAGTGGAAGTGTGTGTACTTGTTTTCCTGCTATCCTACCGACCATGTTCCAGACTTTAGCCTCCTGTGTGTATGAAGTGATCCCTGACAAAAACTTCTGCCAGCTTTCTCTTCTGGCCTGCCGACGCGTTCTCCTGCCTCGAGATTTTATTTTCTTAAAGCTCTCAAGATTTTCCGCTGTCGGCGAGTTCCGCAGCAACCTCCATGCCCTGTTCTGTTCCTTTCGCGCATTTTGACACTCAGTGTTCCACCACGGAACGTGTCGTTTGCCAGGCAGTCCAGATGTTTGTGGAATGCACTTGGCTGCTGCTTCAGTAAGAAAAGCCGTGAAGTATTGCACAGCTTTATCTATGCCTAATCCGCATATGTCGGTCCAACTTAAGTGTGTTATCTTTTGAAATTGTTCCCAGTCGGCTTTGTTCACCAGCCATTTGGGAACATGTGGAGGACATTCATATGTTATTGGTGTACTTAAAACTAAAGGAAAATGGTCACTTCCGTATGGATTATTTATGACTTTCCACTGAAGTAATGGTACAAGTGAAGGAGATGCGATACTGAGATCTATGGAGGAGTAAGTATTGTTTGCAAGGTTATAATATGTTGCCTCTTTTCTATTCAACAGACAAGCACCTGATGACAAGAGGAACTGTTCAATGAGACGACCTCGTGCATCACATCGACAGTCACCCCATAAACCGCTGTGCGCATTCAGATCCCCTAGAACCAAATAAGGTTCTGGTAACTCATCTACTAAAGACTGGAAATCATGTTTTTCCAGGCGGTGTTGCGGCGGTATGTATAGAGAGCAGATGGTGACGAGCTTATTCAATAGAAGTGCTCGAACAGCCACTGCCTCTAGGGATGTTAGTAGTGGTAGATGACTGCATGCTACTCCTCGATTAACTATAATGGCTACACCACCGGATGACGCCACAGCATCATCTCTGTCCTTTCGGAAGACAACATATTGACGCAAGAAACTTGTATTCTTGGATTTTAAGTGTGTTTCCTGTACACACAGCACTTTTGGAGAATGTTTGTTTAGAAGTTCTTGGACATCGTCGAGGTTTCGAAGTAGTCCTCTGACGTTCCATTGTATAATTTGTGTCTCCATTATGGGAGTAAAGAAGTGCTGTGTGTACGAAATGAGTGTGGCTGGTGTCTAAAAAGAGAAGTGACTTATCTTACAGAGCCTTTAGAAGGCCCTGTAATTACCGTTTTGTCTTTTTTAGAGCGGTCGAGGGAACCCCGCCGCTCCTTTGGCGCAGTCTGCGCCGGTGCGGTTGATGTGTCCATCGCCTCAGGAGAGGCGACAGATAATGTTTTTGTAGTAGGCTTCGTCGTGACAGACGGAGCCTTAAACCCCACCGGGCTGGAGGTCGAGGGGACCTCTTTAGTTTGTGTGGTGCCCTGGCTGCTGCCAAGGTTTACAGGAGCCTTCGGTGGGGCTGTATTCAAGGAGGGTGGGGCAGCCGAGGCTGCTCCCCCCATGGGGGCTTGTGGCGTTTGCCTCGGCACGCTGGGCGTGGTCCAAGGCATTGCCAAAAACCGAAGTGGTGCTGACCCCCCTCGCACCACTTCGGCATACGATGTGTTTCCAGAAAAATGCGGGGAAACGCGCTGCCGCGCTTCACGGAAGCTTATGTTCAATTTAAACTTTGTATTAATAATTTCTTTTTCCATTTTCCAGGCCACGCATGACCTGGAATATGCAGGATGGTCACCCTCACAGTTTGGACAGTGGACTTGTAGCTGACAGTCATCGTCAGCAGTGTGGCCTTTGGTGCCGCATTTCGCACAAGTAAGCTGTCCTCGGCAGCTCTGGGAGCCGTGCCCGAACCTCTGACACTTAAAGCAGTGCCGCGGGTTGGGTATGTATGGTCTGACTGGCAATTTAAGATATCCTGTTGCTATTTCAGTGGGGAGGGTGCTAGATGCGAAAGTTAGTATGATGTGCTTCGTTGGTATTTCCTTATTTTCTCTTCTTATTTTGATACGCTGCACCTGAATGACGTTTTCCTCTTTCCAGCCTGTTAGAAGTTCATCATCAGAGAGGTCCATCAGGTCTCCATCTGATACAACACCCTTCACTGTGTTCATGGTTCGGTGCGGTGTGATTGTGATAGGCTGATCCCCAAATGCTGTGAGTTTATGTAGTTTCTGGTACTGTGCGTTGTCTTTTAATTCGAGTAACAGGTCCCCACTGGCAGTCTTTGTGGCCTTGTAGCCTGCGCCAAGCGTTTCTATGAGACATTTGGACACAAGGAAAGGTGAAATACATCTAGCTTTCTTTTCTGTACTTTCACAGTGAATTATGTGGTATTTGGGGAAGTTATCTTTTTTGTTTGGAACAAGCTCGAAAATTGCATCGGTGCGCCACCTCTTGGAGGGGCGATTATTTGTAAGAGGGCTAAGGGTTCCCATAAATTTGATAGCTTATTCGGCGGCCATGCCAGCCACCCACCACCGAGCCCAACAAGGGGACGCTGCGAGACGCGAAGGAGGCGCAGGCGCCAGCTGTACATGGCCGCTATAACCTAATATATCTACCCAAGGTTGGATATTTACACTAGGTTAACCCTTGCCGCCAGGAAAAATTGGAAGTAAAATAAAGTGAGGAGAAGACAGGAAAGATGTAAAGTGAGAACAAAAGACGAAGATGTAGGGGAAGAGAGATAGGAAAAGGCGACTGCCGATTTCCCCTGGGTGGGTCAGCCCAGGGGTGCCGTCTACGTGAAGCCGGGGCCAAAGGGGTGTGTTGCCTCTGCCGGGGGGCCTTCAAGGTCCAATCACCCAGCGTCGGCTCAACCCCCAGGATCCCCTTTTCCCCGGACACGGCAAAGCCACGCACGGCTAGGCGTGGGAGGGAGTCAAAACTCCCCCGTTAGCTCGGGTCCGTGGTGTCGCTACACACCAAACGCCTACTTGCGCAGGCGCCCCTGCGGGCTACAGCCGTTTTAAAAGTACCCCAATAGCATTCACCAAATGATACATCAGCGCCTTATTACAGCGAGGTTGGTGATACAATACGCATGTTTTGACATTTTACCATCATCAGCTACGCTGTTCGACCTTACAGGACATAACCCAGCTTTCCCTGTTTGTATTTATGAAAGAAGTGTTCCGACTAAAGAATGAACGAGACAGAATATTTAAACGGACCAAGCGACCACAACGAATACACAAGAATGCACGAATGAGTAAGCTAACGAAAAAAAAAGAATAAACGAAACCTACAAAGAAGTGATCTAGGATGAAGAGAAAAAAAAGGCTTTATACTTTTCAGAAAATACACGGCATTAACTATGCATGATGAGTCCTTAAATATAGGCTTCGAACATATTTTCACTTACTGTACATATTCAATTTTAAAGAATTATCGAATCTAAATTATTGTAAAATATTTTTCCCGTTTAAAACTATGGCTCCGTGTCACAAAGACGACGATCATGGCATTTGCCTCGCGCGCGTGGCACGAGGCCACGCTTGAAGCAGGCTTTGACGTGCCTCGTGCGAAAGCGTCAGGTGGGCCAATCACGAGCCGCGTCGTCATCACTGCCTGCTGCAGTGGAGCTACGCCGCTGACTACACTGCTGCGAAGTAAGGCTGTCTCTTTGGGTGACTCTATCTCGAAGAAACCGTTCGTGGCGGGATATCTTGCGGGCAAGGTGGGCTACCGCAAGGTGACTCGGATGCGGATGCCGAAGAGGACCGACGGCACAGCGAGACACCGACGTGCGCCGGGAGAGGAAATGTTGACGGGCCGAGGTTGCGGGATTTCCTGCACTGCAGCCATGTCACAGCGGAAGATCGGCGACAACATCCCGGGAAACACTAGAGGAGCGAATGCGATGTGGATCCCTCCCGCAACAAACCCCTGTGAAGGTGAGTTCCCTTATCAATGTTTATCAACGATAGCAGTGACCGATGAATCAACAACTTAGACTCGTTAAAGCATTGTAATTGAGCGAGTCGGCTAGAGAAGCAGTTGTCAGTCCTGTAGTAGGTGCATAGTATACCTATTGAATGCTCACCCTGCATACTGCCCTTTATGCCTAGAGGTCGCACTTTCGGAAGCGAGCCTTTTTTTGAAAGTTTTTTAACTCTACGCAGCCATTCGCCAGGGAGGTCGGTTTACCCTGGTCCCGCAAGTGTCCTGTTCCTGGGCTCAAGCAGGTGTTTGTGCCCATTCACATCCATCCGACGTACCAGACAAGCCACAGTCGTCGAGCCCCAAAAGGAAGCAGTGGGAGGAGATGTGGTTGGTGTGAAAGTCTCATCAATACAGTCCACGACAACCAGGGCAAATGGCGCTGCAGCGAACGGCCTTGAATATGCGCCCATGTTGCTACAGTTCAACAAGAACCGGAGATTACAAACTATTTCTATCGTCTTTGTCTGACAACTCCAACCGTTTAGAGTTTCTAAGTATTGTTAATAAAATCGTATTGAGGCGTCATTACCGTCTTATGATTTGAAACATATTTACGTGATTTTTCCCAAGATCATCAAGCAATCGAGGAGAGGCTTCGTTCTTTATTCTCTGTTGAGCTTCAGTGGCATTAAAAATTATTTCTGAAGCAGCTTTACTAACACACCTTAATTATTGTGATACAGCATGTCGGTACGTTGTGAATTCCAAGCTGCGATAATATTTCAAGTGGATTCCAGATGACGTGGAGGCTCATTGGTGGTACTCGACATCTGATTCAAAAGCCACGAGTTCGATTCCTGCCGCGTTGTTCGCGTTTCGGAAGGCGTAATGCTAGAGGCAACTTCCGGGTGACAGGAGCGTACCAAAATAGCCGAAGCCCTCAACTATACGGCGTCTTTCATAGCCTGAGTCACATTGAGACAAATTTCACAAGCCAACCAAAGTGACTTTCAAACTGCAGAATGCAATGGGGTCATGTGTGGCGAGGATAAGTAAAGCAAGCTGACATTGTGAACGTGCTTATTGCTTTAACATTAAAATTTCATGCGAAAAACAGTTGACATAATACTAATTTATTCGTTGCGGGCAACAAGAAATTGTAGGACGTTACCCATTGCAGATAAAACCAGGAGGTTAAAACCAAACCTGAGACCCCACTACGGCGGGAATCGGGAGTTTGGAACAGATCCATATAGTCTGTTTTTGCTTGGCGGGGGGGGGGGGAGATTTACGTAAACAAAATAGATTAGTCTGCTCATCCAAATCTCGAGGTTCTTATCAGCTATCACTTACACTTCGGGTTATTTGACGCTTTCTTATTCTTTGAGACGTAAATTTATGTGGGGTTCTTGCATTTAGGCCCCATCTACCAAGACCATCCGCCATGGCCCAGAATGCAACCCACACCCTCGACTTCATAAGGGGACAATTCACCTGATAACCCACTGCATCGGGTATCCTCACACTTCTTTTATATATTTCAAATAAAATCATTAATATTTTATGCATCTCCATTCGCTCTACAAGGAACAAACTTGGTAGTCAGTCACTTATTCAGGGAAACCACTCATAATGTTTCCTAAAAATGTTCATAGCGATTGAAAAAACCAATTTGTGGCACAAAACGTGAATGCACCGAGTCATTTGGAATGAAAATTATCCACAGGGGCTGGCATTCTCCGAGAAAAGTGGTTCTCCTGGAGACACACATTGCTCCATCAAGCGTGTCAGTGCACACAATAGCCACGCCCTTAAGTTACGCACTTAAGGTGGCCGCCAGAACTCAAAAACAAACAGTCATGCCGCACCGCTCGTGAAAGGCGCGCGATATGTTGATATCAATATCAGAAAGTTTGCCGAATACTGTCATCGAGGTGCTGCGAGATCTTCAGCTACAGAAGCGTAGGAATGTTTGCGGCATACCTTTACTTACACCAGGTTTTGTGCAGTTTGATGTAAATATCAGCCAGCGCCGGAACCCTTCTGTGTTCCAAGCATCTGCGTTGGGGCTATGCGTTATACGTACCTTGTTTGAACATGAACGCTGATGCATGCATATTGTTCAGTACTGTAGATGCTAAACGGTTTCTCAAATGGCCTTTATTTTATATAAGCATCAATTGACTCGCAATAAAACAATTCATTGCGGCAAGTTTGTGTGATCAGCGTTGTCATTTCGCGTGGCCTGTATGTGGCATCTCTAACTTATTAAAGTAAGCATGCAAGATAGGTGTGAACTTCTAGTAAGTAGTGTGCTGCAGTGTATACTCTATGAAAAGGGGACAAATTTAGGGGGGGGGGGGTAGGTCTGCTGCAACGAGCGGTGAACAGCCACGAGGCAGAAGCAGAAGACGCCGGTGTCTTCTGTTACTTGGAATGCCAGCCGCCATATTAAAATGCCCTGTTCTATTGAAACCTATTTTGTTTTATGCGCAGCTATAAGTTATACAAACAACATGCTTGGTTACTAATTGTTTGAAAAGGTATTTCAGTGTTGAAGATAATGAGAGCTCTTTGAGGTATGAGAAAAATAGTGATTTCCCAATGTTCTTACAACTGCTGCCTGAATCTGTACGGCGCTATCATCGCGTTCAATTTTCATTCCCAGTTGCTCTATGGGAATGTCTCTTTTCAAGCCACGCTGAGCACGTTCAAGGCGTCTAGAGAGCCAATCAAAACGCGCTTCCCCAGCCCCCTTTGCCCCGACGAAGCCAAGCTCCAAGAAAAATACACAGCTTCCATTCCATCCACTCCCCGAAGAAGCAAGCTCTTAGCGGGAACTCTTTCAGACTGGGTGGACCAGCGCATGGCGAGTGCAATGGTGGAGGAGACCGATGACGCAGCGGTAGGGCGACTTCAACTGCGGTAACGAGGCAGGGCAACCCAGGCTACGAGCTTTGCTGCAAAGCAGCCACCACACAGCGGTCTATCCCTCACATCCACGGCAACATCAGAAGTGCCAAATCGATGTGGTCGTCTCACTCAAGAAACTATTGTGCAGCAGGTGAGCCCCGCAGTTGATCCTGTTAGCATGAATCACTGACATATGGCACAACTGAGTCAACTTATGAATAAGGTTCCCTAATGAAGCAGTCATCCGCTGTGATATTTGTGACGTAGAGGAAGTTTAATGAAGCTCGCTGCGCCCTTTCGCTTTTTTCAGAAGCGCGCAATTTTGCAAGAGTGGTATCTTCCTTTCACAAAACTGTTCGTCTACATCACTTGAGCGTACACTCTTGCGACGTTCGTGATAAATAAATAGACCTTGTTAACACCACGCAGGCGCTTCTCACACGAGCCACTATCTGTTCTACAAATCATCTCCTCATGTGTGCTGGCCTACCTACGTATACATCGAGCCTACAGGAACCACAGAAGCCACGAGTTCCGGAGGAAGTAGTTCCAGTGAACCCCTTCCTCCTTTCGCCTTCGAAGCGTAAAGACGTCTG
This sequence comes from Rhipicephalus annulatus, assembly GCA_013436015.1. Taxonomy (NCBI): domain Eukaryota; kingdom Metazoa; phylum Arthropoda; class Arachnida; order Ixodida; family Ixodidae; genus Rhipicephalus; species Rhipicephalus annulatus. The sequence continues at coordinate 240,032 of WOVY01001507.1, forward strand.
CACTCAGCGACGTGGCCAGTGCTGAACGGAGTGTTGTAGACAAAACAGGGTTCAACAACGCGAGAACAAAGCTTCTGCGAGGCGCCCGGGATGGCATCAATCTACGCTGGACCACAGCTGCTACGACAGATATCTCGCTTGATTCGGAACTGGGATCCACTTCTTTGACAAGGGAATTCAACGCTGTGCCATTTTCGGCTGTTCACCGGCGATCTCATCTTCTAAACAATTCATGTTGCCAATGCATATTATCAATTTGACATAATGTTGTCATACAATGTTAATAAAACAAAACATAAGCGCCTTTTCTGGCATTTGATTTTGAAGCATCAGTGGAACTTCTTTTAGGTATGTTGGTGCACAAATTTTATGGATAACATACACAGATGTGGTGAGACAGTTCTGCATGGCGCTTGTCCCATTTCTTTTTTGTGATCTGCTCTTGTTCGAGCTTTCATCTTCAAGATTTTGAATCAGTATTCCCAAGACGTGACGGATTTATATATTTAATGATGCATTGTTATATCAGTGCATGCTTTTTGGCGGTTTTGCTGACAACGTATTGTCACGTCGTGCTCTCTTAAAAGCCCGCCGCGGTGGTCTAGTGGCTAAGGTACTCGGCTGCTGACCCGCAGGTCACGGGTTCGATTCCCGGCTGCGGCGGCTGCATTTCCGATGGAGGCGGAAATGTTGTAGGCCCATGTGCTCAGACTTGGGCGCACGTTAAAGAACCCCAGGTGGTCGAAATTTCCGGAGCCCTCCACTACGGCGTCTCTCATAATCATATGGTGGTTTTGGGACGTTAAACCCCACAAATCAAATCTCTTAAAAAGTAGTGCAAACTCTCCTTACTGTTTCCCCGCTGCGATTACAAGCAGCATTGACAATATAACAAAAAAACGCCAAGAAAATCTGCATTATTCAAAATATTTTGTAACAGCTTTAGCAATTTGATTTTAAATATCGGGAATGTTTTGGAGCTTCCTCTCGATAACGGTCATGCTACGCGGGGTGTAGGCGCATTGGCCATTTCAACTAGCACTGACTATTTGACGAGTTGGTACGTATGCATAGATTTATAATAGCGCTGCAAAGTAAAATGACTATTGATCACTCGAACATAAATGCTGGCGTTTGTGTTCGTGTTATTGGAAGACTTTGCACCTGCTTTGTTGTGCCATTCTAAATACATGTTTCAAACTGTTATCGAATATTTGCTACATATACAAACATTACGAGAACACACATAACACCAAGAAAGCTGTACGGCATGCTATTCGCAGTAATTATGACATGTGTGCCATTAAGGGCAACTAACTGAATCCCAGGGAATTCAAGCGGGTTAGGGGGAGCCAGAAGGTTAGGTGGGCAGATGAGATTAAAAAGTTTGCGGGTATAAATTGGCAGCAGCAAGCACAGGACCGAGTTGCCTGGCGGAACATGGAGAGGCCTTTGTCCTGCAATGGACGTCGTCAGAATGATGATGTTGATGATGATAACGTTGATGATAATGATAATAATGAAGATGATGATGATGATGATGATGATGATGACATGCGTATCACTACTTCGAAGTTCATGAAAACTTTGGGCCAAGTGTGAGGAAATCTCATAGCCATGCTTAGGTCCAGCTCAGTGAAATGAATTAGTATGAAAAATGCATGCATGATCAGTGTTTCAAGTTTCAGCGTTGCCGGACAGGCAATTTTGTTCATGCACATCACGCCGCGTATTATATACACCTGAACAACGAAGAGAATATAGGCGACATGTCTGAACCGGTGGTATATGGCATGTAGGGAAGTCATCAGCAGCAACGGTCCGTGAAAAATACTGCTAAGATTTGCTTAAGACACCCTCACATATGAGCTAAGATATTTACTAGTTTTTCGCAATGCCGGAGCTTACTGGTCTCTGTTCCTTTTCCACGTCATCCCCCATGCATGGTAAAACAGTGGCAAAGGCGCTAAACTGTTGCTTCGGGGGTGGCGGTTTCGATCCCAGCAGCGGTGGTCACATTTCGGAGGAGGCTAAATGGTGGAGACCCGTGTAGTGCACAATTTCAGTGCACGTTAAAGAAAATCAGATGGTCGAAATTTCTAAAGTCCTTCATTGCCGCATCCAGTGATCATATCGTGTATTTGGGACGTAAAATCGCAGATAAAATACGTATTATTTTGATCAACGTCACCACGCAAGTCTATCTATATGAACTTCATAAACAACCACCCAACAAACAAAGCCAGTTTGAACACAGTCACAGGTGCCAATTGTCACCATAAATAAACAATATAAAGATAAATTTGAAAAAGTAATTCGTTAATGCCGTCTGTTGAAAGTGTGATGGCAGAACGTATCTGTAGAATTTCACGTGACTGCTGCAGTTACTCCTTTATTAAATGCGACTCATTCGCAGAGCGTGAGGCACTGGCCCAAGTTTATCCTCTGGATTTCCTTCCTTACCACTGGAGGCAGGGCGGGTGTGGCAACCTTGCCAATGCAGGGCCGTGTATCCGGTTTCGCAGGAGAGGGGGGTGGGCATAGTTGAAGACCGGCACGAACGCCCTAGTTATACCCCTGTCACACGGGCACCCGCGAAGACTGTTTAACTCCCTCGTCCTCACGACAACGAAGATGCGGTCCGTGTCACACGGCCACCCTTACCCAAACGAAGGTAAACGGAGCGTTTCGCAAGGGATGTTCAACGATCTCCCTTCGCAGCGAAACGAGGTACTCTCGTCCCCTGCAGTCTAGAGGTCAGAGAAAAATTTCGAGCACTAAGTGGCTGCAGTGAAAGAATAATTTATTTCGGCAATCCTAAACGTTTTTTCGTTGTAGTACTCATTCAAAACGCGTGTTTGTTTACATATATTTACGCCCGCCAGAGTTCACTTACTCTCAACACCGATGCTCTACACTCCGTGTCTCGCACGTGGTGCCTCGCGAGTCGGGCCGGCCGGCGCCATTAAAAAATATTTCGTCCATGCGTGTGGTTGTGCTCGTCTTTGTGTCACTCATGGCTGAAGAACACAAAGTGTGCGCTCGCAAGGCAAGGAAGCACAATAACTTTCGTACACAGGCATGAACGCAGGCAACAAAAAAACTAAAAGCACAATGTGGCCAGCGTCACTAGCAGCATCGCTACTTTAGCGAATTTGTTTTTATTTGAAAATATTTTTATGGTTTGTTAGCCTCTTACCTCCTTAATAGTGTTTTTTGTAAAAACTCCAGAACGAGGGTTCACAAAAAAATCACTAGAGGTTAAATTAGAATACTTTTCCGAAAATCAAACAGCGCCAGCTTAGCCCCCTCGCGCCAACTGTTAGAACCTTCTCATTGCCGTGTGACACTGCCACAACTCCTTCTCCGTCGAACCACCAAGGGGAGATTTACGTTGACGGTGTTCAACGGAGTTCAGTGGTGGCCGTGTGCCAGGGGTACAAGTCCCTTCAATCCTTGCAAGCGTCTGGCGTTCCGCTGCAGCACGTTGCCCGATACAGGCACTACACGTTCGTGCAGAAAATGTAGTCGGCCTCACACTAAGAACGATGTACTAACCAAGACATTGTAGGCATATAAATCGCATAATGTCTACGTTGAAGTCGCCGACTCGTATGAAGTACGAACGGACGTATGCACAGACGGACAGAAAGACACACGGATGAATAAATGAATGGATAGGTACACGGACACATGGACGGACAGGTGCACGGACAGATGTCCAATCGTTGAACGGATGAGCGAACAGATGGACGAATGGACAGATGCCCGGTCTGAGGATTTTCTAATTTAAAATCATATATGGGCGCTATGAACATGTGCTGTAGACGGTCTTGCGCACTGTTATTTCGCACCTGCGCTGACTCAGCACGCCAGTGTAAGGATTTACATAGCGCGACAATGAGGTTGTTCGCCCCTATAACTGTGGCCGTTATTGCACCTGTACTTTACTCACGGAACGTGGTAGATCTTTACTCTTTTTTTTATTGAGAAGCATTTTTAGCAAGCTTCGGCGACTTTGAGCGTATCTATCTATCTATCTATCTATCTATCTATCTATCTATCTATCTATCTATCTATCTATCTTGCCACTTATGTTTGGGTGCTCTCGTGGTCACTCCCTTAACTTGGCCTGAACCAAGATTGGCATGGGAGGGTTAGATGGTTTGACGAATATGATGGGCTGGTCAAGGCATGCATAATGTCAGAATCCCGTCGCGTACGTCATCAAACACTTCCCGCAAGACAGTGGCACATACCCATGGGCAGGTATGTGCCACTGGTATGCGGTTATGTGGCACAGGTTATTGACGCTTACTATATACCCTGCAACGCAGCAGAGGGTGCTAAGAATCTCTGGATCCAGACAGGCCGCCATAGGAACCTGAATTTGGCAACGTTTAACGCTAGAACCTCATCTAGTGAGGAAAGTCTAGCTGTACTATTCGAGGAGCTAGAGGGTGTTAAATGGGATATAATAGGGCTCATTGAGGTTAGGAGGACAGAAGAGGCTTATACGGTGCTACAGAATGGGCACGTCCTTTGCGATAGGGGCTTGGCTGACAAAAGAGAGCTGAGAATGGGGCTCCTAAATCACAGAAACATAGCTGTCTACATAGAAGAATATTATAGCATTAATGAAAGAGTGATAGGTATCGTAATTAAACTGAATAAAAGATACAAGATGAAGGTGGTTCAGGCTTACGCACCTACATCCAGCCATGAAGACGCTTCAGTTGAAAGCTTCTATGAAGACGTGGAATCGGCAATGAGTAAGGTAAAAACACAGTATACTATACTCATGGGAGACTTTAATGCAAAGGTAGGGAAGAAGCAGGCTGGAGACCAGGCAGTAGGAGATTATGGTATCGGTACTAGAAACTCCATAGGAGAGCGACTAGTAGAATTCGGCAGAATGCAATAGTTTACGGATTTTGAATACCTTCTGCGGAAAACGAGGAAATCGCAAGTGGACATGGAGGAGCCCTAATGGCGAAATCAAGAACGAAATAGACTTTATAATGAGTGCACACCCAGGCATCGTGCAGGATGCCGAAGTGGTTGGCAAGGTACTATGCAGTGACCATAGAATGGTGCGGTATCGAATTCGCCTAAACTTGAAGAGGGAATGACAGAAACTGATACGCAAGAAGCCAATCAATGAGCTAGCACTGAGAGGGAAAGTACAGGAATTCAGAGTCTCGCTTCAGAACAGGTACTCGGCTCTTAGTGAGGGAAAGCAACCTTAGCGTAGATACAATGAATGATAATCGGACGAGTATCTTTACGGAGTGTGCAGTGGAAGTTGGAGGTAGGGTAGTTAGACAGGACACTGGCAAGCTTTCCCAGGAAACGAAGAATCTCATTGAGAAGCGTCGAATCATGAAAGTCTCAAGTACAACAGACAAAATAGAACTGGCAGAGCTTTCAAAGTTGATTATTAGCCGTAAGGTATGCGATGTAAGAAGGTATCAAATGGAGAGAATTGAACACGTTCTGAAAAATGGAGGAAGCGTCGAAGCAGTAAAGCAGAAACTTGGGATAGGCAAAAATCGGTTGTATGCACTAAGGGACCAAGAAGGCAAAATAACTTCCAGTATGGACAGGTTAGTTAAAACAGTGGAGGAGTTTTACAAAGATCTGTACAGTAGCCGGGACAACCACGACTTTAATACTATAGGAACTAGAAGTAACCCAGATGACAATCCACCAGTAATGGTTGAAGAAGTCAGAAAAGCTTTGGAGAGCGTGCAAAGAGGCAAAGCTGCTGGTGAGGATCAGGTAACATCAGATCTGCTGCAAGATGGAAGAAAGATTGTGTTGGAAAAACTAGCCAGCCTGTTTACGAGATGTCTCCTGACGGCAAGAGTACCAAAGTCTTGGAAGAACGCTAACATCACTTTAATACATAAGAAAGGAGATGACAAGGACTTGATGAATTACAGGCCGATTAGCTTGCTCTCTGTAGTATACAAGCTATTTACAAAGATAATTGCTAACAGAGTAAAGAAAACAATAGAATTCAATCAACCAAAAGAACAAGCAGGATTTCGAACAGGCTACTCAACAATCGACCACATTCATGCTATTAATAGGGTAATAAAGAAATGCTCAGAATATAACCAACCCCTATACATAGCCTTCATAGATTACGAGAAGGCATTTGATACAGTAGAAATATCAGCTGTCATGAAGACACTGCGGAATCAGCGCATCGATGAAGTATATATAAACATCCTGGAAGAAATCTACAGGGGATCAACTGCTATCATAGTGAGTCATAAAGAAAGCTACAGAATACCAATCAAAAAGGGTGTAAGGCAGGGGGACACAATCTCCCCAATGCTATTTACCGCGTGCTTACAGCAGGTTTTCAGAAGCCTAGAATGGAAACAGTTAGGGATAACAGATAATGGAGAGTACCTTAGTAACCTGGGCTTCGGCGATGACTTTGCATTGCTGAGTAACCCAGGGGACGAATAGCAACTCATGATTACGGAGTTAGACAAGGAGACCAGAAAGGTGTGTCTTCAAATTAATCTGGAGAAAACGAAAGTAATGTACAACGAACACGGAAAAGAGCATTGCTTCGAGATAGGTAATAGTTTACTTCAAGTTGTGAAAGACTATGTCTATTTAGGGCAGATAATAACCGCGGAGCCAAACTACGAGATTGAAGGAACTAGAAGAATAAGAATGGGGTGGAGCACATTTGGCAAGCTCTCTCAAATTATGACAGGTAGGTTGCCACTATCCCTCAAGAGGAAGGTATATAACAGCTTTATCTTGCTGGTACTTAGCTATGGAGCAGAAACCTGGAGACTTACAAAGAGGGTTTCGCTTAAATTGAGGACGACGCAGTGAGCAATGGAAAGAGAAATGGTAGGCGTAACCTTAAGAGACAAGAAGAGAGCAGAGTGGATTAGGCAAAAAACGGGGGTTAAGGATGTCATATCTGAAATCAAGAAGAGGAATTGGACATGGGCCAGGAATGTAGCGCATAGACAGGATAAGCGCTGGATCATTAAGGGTAACTGACTGAATTCCCAGAGAAGACAAGCGAGTTAGGGGGAGAAAGAAGTTTATTCGGGCAGATGAGATCAAGAAGTTTGCGGGTATAAATTGGCAGCAGCAAGCACAGGACCGAATTAACTGGCGGAACATAGGAGAGGCCTGTTTGTTTGTTTGTTTGTTTCCCTGGGCTGATTGCTCATGCCCACTCAGGCGGATTGGCCAAGAAAGTGTAGTGCAGTTTTTCTGTGATTATTTTAACTCTGTGTAATGAATTTGTATTATGATATGACTGATGTAAGGAAAAGCACATAAAAGAGAGAAAACGAGAAAAAAATAGAAAAGCAATTTTGAGATTTCAGGTGTTGAGATTACCACTCAGCTGCATTGACTTCACTTTGCCATGGGGAATAAATACTATTATTTATTTGATTGAAGATCACAAAGTTATACGCTTGATTGCCTGAATATAATCGCGAACGGCATTGAAAGCATCCCTGTGGCAATGTCCCAAAACTGAGGCACCAAATCTTAGCGCAGTTTCCACCGTCAATCTAACGCCTATTTTCAGAAATGGTATAACTAGTAACCTTTTTCGAAGTATAGCGTAACGGCGACAATACAAAAAATAATGTTCTAGTGATTCCATTTTTCCGCAGAATGCGCAGAGGGGTGATGTTGTCTGACCATCTCTGTGTAGATACAGGTTTGGGGGGGGGGGACAAGAAATCGAAATTGATTAATTAAAGCTTCGAGCTTTTTGGACTGGCTCCAGTGGGGTCGCCATGGAAACTTTAGGTGATTATAATGTGTCCATGTAGTTTCTTTTTCTAGCGTATCAGTGGAGATTGCTGATTTTTGATATCTTATTGCTGTAATATATTCAACACCTGGCAATATGGATAAAACTGGGCCATCAAGTGCGACTCGCGCTAAGGAATCGGCCAATTCATTTATTATTATTCCACAGTGTCCCATAACCCATAGTCGAGGCCTTTGTCCTGCAGTGAACGTAGTCAGGCTGATGATGATGATGATGACCTACTTCGGAAGGACGAGAACATACATGGGCAATATTAACGCGTGAGCGTTAAGAAATACTCGACATCGGTAGCATTGACCCAACAAATTCAAAGAATTATTGTCAGCGTCCCAGCTGGAATAAACCCAAGCATTTGGCCTGGTAAGAAAACATTATAACACAGAGCTTCACCAGGTCTCGGAACTATTTTTCAAATAGACGATAATTATCTTGAAACATCAATAGTGGTTGCTGTGCTGCCTGCCCAATTAAAAAAAAACATTACACATGCACTGCCTTGATACAGCCGTCACCCGGGGCTAACGTAAATTGTGGTTGGTTGGCTTGCGCTGAAATGAATTTACGTAGCAGTGTCTAGGGCCAACATCCTCGCGAGCATCAGCCTTTCATAGAAGCTTCTGGTGTTGCTAATACTCGTGTTCCAGTTAGCATCGTTGCGCAAGGACAAACAACTGGTTATATAAAGATCTGAAATGCTTCAACAAATCTCTGGGCGTGAAGCATTTGTATACATGCATTTAGCATCATTTCATGATGTGTCGCTTAATAAAAAAATTGTAACACAGTTAACTTCCCGCCGAGTGCTTCGCATATCTTCCGATTTTTTTTTCTTAGGTTACTACCTAATATAAAAGCAAACAGCGTAGCGAAACACGCTCCCACGTGTGTGGTTTCTGCGCATGCGCCTGGTATCTGAATAATCGGTAGTTCAGTATGGCCAATATTGGATGCTACCACGTTCGGGGCCCATAATTCCCATGACATCCGTTTAAATTCCACAGCTGTACAGCCGTTTTAAAAATACCCCAATAGCATTTACCAAATGATACATCAGCGCCTAATTACAGCGAGGTTGGTGATACAATACGCATGTTTTGACATTTTACCATCATCAGCTACGCTGTTCGACCTTACAGGACATAACCCAGCTTTCCCTATTTGTATTTATGAAAGAAGTGTTCCGACTAAAGAATGAACGAGACAGAATAATTAAACGGACCAAGCGACCACAACGAATACACAAGAATGCACGAATGAGTAAGCTAACGAAAAAAAAAGAATAAACGAAACCTACAAAGAAGTGATCTAGGATGAAGAAAAAAAAGGCTTTATACTTTTCAGAAAATACACGGCATTATCTATGCATGATGAGTCCTTAAATATAGGCTTCGAACATATTTTCACTTACTGTACATATTCAATTTTAAAGAATTATCGGTTCTAAGTTATTGTAAAATATTTTTCCCGTTTAAAACTATGGCTCCGTGTCACAAAGACGACGATCATGGCACTTGCCTCGCGCGCGTGGCACGAGGCCACGCTTGAAGCAGGCTTTGACGTGCCTCGCGCGAAAGGGTCAGGTGGGCCAATCACGAGCCGCGTCGTCATCACTGTCTGCTGCAGTGGAGCTACGCCGCGGACTACACTGCTGCGAAGTAATGGCTGTCTCTTTGGGTGACTCTATCTTGAAGAAACCGTTCGTGGCGGGATGTCTTGCGGGCAAGGTGGGCTACCGCAAGATGACTCGGATGCGGATGCCGAAGAGGACCGACGGCACAGCGAGACACCGACGTGCGCCGGGAGAACAAAGCTTGATGGACCGAGCTTGCCGGATTTCCTGCACTGCAGCCATGCCACCTCGGAAGATCAGCGACAACATCCCTGGAAACACTAGAGGAGCGAATGCGATGCGGATGCCTCCCGCAAGAAACCCCTGTGAAAGTGAGTTCCGTTATGAATGTTTATGAACGATAGCAGTGACCGATGCATCAACAACTTAGACTCGTTAAAGCATTGTAGTTGAGCCAGTCAGCTAGAGAAGCAGTTGTCAGTCCTGTAGTGTTGTGAAATAATGCGACTGCAAGTGCATAGTATACCCATTAAATACTCATCCTACATACTGCCCTTCACGCCTAGAGATCGCACTTTCGGAAGCGAGTCTTTTTTTTAAAGTTTCTTAACTCTACGCAGCCATTCGCCGGGGAGGCCGGTTTACCCTGGTCCCGCAAGTGTCCTGCTCCTGGGCCCAAGCAGGTGTTTGTGCCCATTCACATCAATCCGAGGTACCAGATAAGCCACAGTCGTCGAGCCCGAAAAGGAAGCCATTGGAGGAGATGTGGTTGGTGCGAAGTTCTCGCAGTTACAGTCCACGACAACCAGGGCAAATGGCGCTGCAGTAAACGGCCGTGAATATGCGCCTATGTTTGGACTGTTCAAAAATAACCGGAGATTACAAACTATTTCTATCGTCTTTGTCTGACAACTCCAACCGTTTAGAGTTTCTAAGTATTGTTAATAAAATTATATTGAGGCGTCATTACCGTCTTATGATTTGAAACATATTTACGTGATTTTTCCCAAGATCATCAAGCAATCGAGGAGATGCTTCGTTGTTTATTCATGCATGAGCCTCAGTGGCATTAAAATATTTCGGAAGCAGCCTCACTAACACACCTAAATCATTGTGATACAGCATGTCGGCACCTTGTGAATTCCAAGCTACGATAATATTTCAAGCCCAGCCGACGTGGTCGCTCATTGGCGGGGCTTGCCAGCTGACTCAAAAAACCTCGGGTTAGATCCCTGCCACGTTGCTCGCATTTCGGAAAGTGAAAGGCTGAAAGCAATTTTCGTGCGACTCGAGCGCACAAAAATAGCTGGAGCCCTATATTATACGGCGTCTTTCATAGCCTGAGACATGGCCTCTATTTCGTGTAATATAAGATTGACACTCAATAAAACAATTTATTGCGGCACGTTTGTGTGATCAGCGTTGTCATTTCTCGTGGCCTGTAAGCGGCATCACTAATATGCTCAAGTAAGCATGCAAGATACGTGTGAGCTTCTTGTAAGTAGTGTACTGCAGTGTACTCTATGAAAAGGAGGCTAATTGAGAGGGGGCTGCTGCAACGAGCTGTGAACAGCCACGAGGCAGAAGCAGAAGACGACGGTGTCGTCTGTTACTTGGAATGCCAGCTGCCATATTGAAACGCCCTGTTCTATTGAAACCTATTTAGTTTTATGCGCGGCTATAAATATACAAACAATATCCTTAGTTACTTTTTGTTTGAAAAGGTATTTGAGTGTTGAAGATAATCAGAGCTCTTTCAATTATGAGAAAAAAAATTGCCCGCAGCTTCCCTCGCGGGAACACTGAGGAGGATGCGGAGCATATAATTGGTTAACGGGGTGTTAAAGTGCGACTTACTTGGGTCGATGGCTAAATTGGTTAACGTGGTTGTGAAATGGGGTGTTAAATTGCGACTTACTTGGGTCGATGGTTAAATTGGTTAACGTGGTTGTAGGAGGGGGTGTTAAATGAGTGAACACGTACACATGTATGCAAAAGGGCGGCGCCGGTCGAAGGGACGTCGATCATTGTGTTTGTGGATTCGTTGGAATTCATTTCACCGCGACCTTGGACGTCGACGCGCTGTACAAACCAACGGATGAGCGGCAACTGAGCGAGCGAGCGCCGACCTTGAGTATATATACAGCGCGACGGCGCATGCGCTGTCAGCTGTCGAATGTTCTCGAAGGAGAAGCGCGCGCGCGGCACAGATGGTGACGGCGCGACGGCGCATGCGCTGTCAGCTGTCGAATGTTCTCGAAGGAGAAGCGCGCGCGGCACAGATGGTGGGCGACGGCGCGACGGCGCATGCGCGCGCGTCAGCTGTCGAATGTTCAAGAAGCGGTGCGGACGGCGCGGACGGCGCACTACAAGGCGCGAGTATAAGATGCTTCCGCATCTAAAATAGTGATTTCCCAATATTTTTACAAGTGCTGCTGGAATTCGTAAGGCGCTATCATCGCGTCCAATTTTCATCCCCATCGGCTCTAAGGGAATGTCTCTTGCTAAGCCTCGCTGAGTGCGTTTAACGCGTCTGGAGAGCCAATCAAAATGCGCTTCGCCAGCCCTCTTTGCCTCTTCAAACCAGGCTGCAACAAGAATACACAGCTGCCATTCCATCCACTCCCCGAAGAAGCAAGCTCGTAGCGGAAACTCTTTCAGACTGGGTGGACCAACGCATGACGAGTACAATGGTGGAGACGACCGATGAAGCAGCGGCAGGACGACTTCAACTGCGGTAACGAGGCTTCGCAGGCTCAGGCTACGACCTGTGTTGCAAAGAAGCCACCACACAGCGGTCTACCCCTGACATCCAGTGCAACATCAGAATAGCCAAATCGATGTGGACGTCTCACTCAAGAAACCATTGTACAGCAGGTGAGCCTCGTAGTCGATCCTGTTGGCATGACTCATTCGCATATGGCACAACTGAGTCAACTTATGAATCAGGTAGTCCTAATGAAGCAGGCATTCGATGCGATATTTGAGACGCAGAGGAAGTTTATTCAAGCTCGCTGCGCCCTTTCGCTCTTTTCAGAAGCGCGCAATTTTCCTTTCACAAAACTGTTCGTCTACATCACTTGAGCGTATACTCCTGCGACGTTGGTGATAAATAAATAGACCTTGTTGAAACCACACAGGCACCCGTCCAACGAGCCACTATCCCTTCTCCCACAAACCCTCTCCTTATGTGTGCGGGCCTAACTACGTCTACATCGAGCCTACAGGAACCACAGAAGCCACAAGGTGACGGAGGAAGTAGTTCCAGTGAACCCCTTCCGCCTTTCGCCTTCGAAGCCTAAACACGTCTGCACTCAGCGAAGTAGGCAGTGCCGAACGGAGTGTTGTATACGAAACAGGGTTCAACAACGCGAGAACAAAGCTTCTCCGAGGCGCCCGGGATGGCATCAATCTACGCTGGACCACAGCTGCTACGACAGATATTTCGCTTGATTCGGAACTGAGATCCACTTCTTTGACAAGGGAATTCAACGCTGTGCTATTTTCGGCTGTTCACCGGCGATCTCATCTTCTGAACAATTGATGTTGCCAATACATAATATCAATTTGACTTAATGTTGTCATACAATGTTAATAAAACAAAACATAAGCGCCTTTTCTGGTCTTTGATATTGAAGCATCAGTGGAACTTCTTTTAGGTATGTTGGTGCACAAATTTTATGGATAACATACACAGATGTGGTTAGACAGTTCTGCATGGCGCTTGTCCCATTTCTTTTTTGTGATCTGCTCTTGTTCAAGCTTTCATCTTCAAGATTTTGAATCAGTATTCCCAAGACGTGACGGGTTTATATATTTAATTATGCATTGTTATATCAGTGCGTTCTATTTGGCGGTTTAGCTGACGACGTATTGTCACGTCGTGCTCTCTTAAAAAGCCCCACCGCGGTGGTCTAGTGGCTAAGGTACTCGGCTGCTGACCCGCAGGTCACGGGTTTTATTCCCGGCTTCGGTGGCTTCATTTCCGATGGAGGCGGGAATGTTGTAGCCCGTGTGCTCAGATTTAGGCGCACGTTAAAGAACCCCAGGTGGTCGAAATTTCCGGAGCCCTCCACTACGGCGTCTCTCATAACCATATGGTGGTTTTGGGACGTTAAACCCCACAAATCAAATCTCTTAAATAGTAGTCCAAACTCTCCTTACTGTTTCCCCGCGGCGATTACAAGCAGCATTGACAATATAACAAAAAAACGCCAAGAAAATCTGCATTATTCAAAATATTTTGTAACAGCTTTAGCAATATGATTTTAAATATCGGGAATGTTTTGGAGCTTCCTATCGATAACGGTCATGCTACGCGGGGTGTAGGCGCATTGGCCATTTCAACTAGCACTGACTATTTGACGAGTTGGTACGTGTGCATAGATTTATAATAGCACTGCAAAGTAAAATGACTATTGATCACTCGAACATAAATGCTGGCGCTTGTGTTCGTGTTATTAGAAGACTTTACGCCTGCTTTGTTGTGCCATTCTAAATACTTGTTTCAAACTGTTATCGAATATTCGCTACATATACAAACATTGCGAGAACAGACAATAACACCAAGGAAGCTGTACGGCACGCTATTCGCAGTAATTATGATATGTGTGTCATTAAGGGTAACTAACAGGATTCCCAGAGAAGGCAAGCGGCTTAGGGGTAGACAGAAGGTTAGGTGGGCAGATGAGATTAAAAAGTTTGCGGGTATAAATTGGCAGCAGCAAGCACAGGACCGAGTTGCCTCGCGGAACATGGGAGAGGCCTTTGTCCTGCAGTGGACGTCGTCAGACTGTGATGTTGATGATGATAATGTTGAGGATAATGATGATAATGAAGAAGAAGAAGAAGAAGAAGATGATGATGATGATGATGATGGTGATGACATGCGTATCACTCCTTCTAAGTTCCTGAAAACTTTGGGCCAAGTGTGAGGAAATCTCATAGCCATGCTTAGGTCCCGCTCAGTGAAATGAATTAGTATGGAAAATGCATGCATGATCAGTGTTTAAAGTTTCAGCGTTGCCGGACAGGCAATTTTGTTCATGCACATCACGCCGCGTATCATATACACCTGAACAACGAAGAGAATATAGGCGACATGTCTGAACCGGTGGTATATGGCATGTAGGGAAGTCATCAGCAGCAACGGTCCTTGAAAAATACTGCTAAGATTCGCTTAAGACACCCTCACATATGAGCTAAGATATTTACAAGTTTTTCGCAATGCTGGAGCTTACCGGTATCGGTTCCTTTTCCACGTCATCCCCCATGCATGGTAAAACAGTGGCAAAGGCGCTAGACTGTTGCTTCGGGGGTGGCGGTTTTGATCCCAGCAGCGGTGGTCACATTTCGGTGGAGGCTAAATGGTGGAAACCCGTGTAGTGCACGATTTCAGTGCACGTTAAAGAACATCAGATGGTTGAAATTTCTAAAGTCCTCCACGGCCGCGTCCAGTGATCATATCGTGTATTTGGGACGTAAAATCGCAGATAAAATACGTATTATTTTGAGCAACGTCACCACGCAAATCTATCTGTATGAATTTCATAAACGACCTCCCAACAAACAAAGCCAGTTTGACAACAGTCACAGGTGCCAATCGTCACCGTAATTAAACAATATAAAGATCAACTTGAAAAAGTAATTCGTTAATGCAGTCTGTTGAAAGTGTGATGGCAGAACGTATGTCTAGAATTTCACGTGACTGCTCTAGTTATTTATTTATTAAATGCGACTCATTCGCAGAGCGTGAGGCACTGGCCGAAGTTCATCCTCTTAATTCCCTTCCTTACCACTGGAGGCAGGGCGGGTGTGGCAACCTTGCCAATGCAGGGCCGTGTATTCGGTTTCCCCGGAGAGGGGGGCGGGCGTAGTTGAAGACCGGCACGAACGCACTAGTAAGTCCCTTCAATCCTTGCAAGCGTCTGGCGTCCCACTGCAGCACGTCGCCCGATACAGGCACTACACGTTCGTGCAGAAAATGTAGTCGGCCTCACACTATGAACGATGTACTAACCAAGACATTGTAGGCATATAAATCGCATAATGTCTACGTTGAAGTCGCCGACTCGTATGAAGGACGGACGGACGTATGCACAGACGGACAGAAAGACACAAGGATGAATAAATGAATCGATAGGTACACGGACACATGGACGCACAGGTCCACGAACAGATGTCCAATCGTTGAACGGATGAGCGAACAGATGGACGAATGGACAGATGCCCGGACTGAGGATGTTCTAATTTACAGTCAAAATCGTGACCATACGCCGCTTCGGGCAGTCTCGCTGCATCAAGTTAGTATTTGATTCTGAGACTCTACCCCCTAGCGTGAAGGTTGGATACGTGAGACATCCCGTGCGCCCTTCCGTGCCACGGCCTTTGCAGTGTCACAAGTGCTGCAAGTTGGGACACGTCAGCGCAGTGTGCAAAAGTGAGACAACTTGCCAGCGGTGCGGCGGGTCTCATAAGGTGGAAAACTGCGATACTGCTGTTCCATTGAAATGCCCAAACTGCTCTGGTGCACATGAAGCAACGTAGAAGGAGTGCCCGAAGATCAAAGGAGAAATTCGCGTCCTGCGGAAGATGGTCAGAGATAACTCGACACACAGAGAGGCAGTCACGTCCATCCGCCGACACAGACGTCGTCCGAAACGTAGGCACCAGCGAAAGCATAGTGAAGATAGGAGTGATGCATCACCATCAGCAACAGATGAACATACGCGTACGCATTATCAGGCCGCCACACCCATGTTGTATGCACCACGTCCAAGGGATGCAGAAAGTGGACCAACGCCCGCGTTGCACGCCGATGCTTCAGATACTGAGTGACCTTCGCTACCGACTGGAGCAATAAAAAAGACCACATCATGGGCTGCAACTTCAAAGAGGGCGGAAAATGATAGGCAAGACACTAAGAAGAGCCAAACTATGCTGAAGCATCTATTAAAATCTATTCGTGCGATTCTCTGATTGATATGTGGGGTTTAACGTCCCAAAACCACTGATTATTATGAGAGACGCCGTAGTGGAGGGCTCCGGAAATTTCGACCACCTGGGGTTCTTTAACGTGCACCCATTCGTGCGATTCTCAACCAGCTACACACACCAGGAGCGAAAACAGCAGTGCAGATCCTCAACGTGCTGGAACCGCTACTGCTGACCCTTCCATAAACAATATGGCGAATTTCTTCGATGAACGTGTGCGCACCTCTGCCATAATGCAGTGGAACGCACGGGGTTTGCGAAGCCGATTGTCTGACTTTCGACAACGGATGTTTAAATACAAATTTCCGTTGGTTGTAATATGTGAGCCGAATATGATGTCGTCGTTTCGTATTTCCGGATACGTCACTTTGTGGTCACGTGATGATCGAAATGCGAGCAAAGTAATTATATGCGTACGTCAAGATTTAACGTACGTGAGGCATGCCGTGGCTCCTCATGCTTCTAACGACTATATTTGCCTATCTATAAAGCACAAGCGACGTTCAATATCAATCATTGGTGGATACATTCCTCCTAGAAGCCAACTGGACTGTCCCCATCTCTTGTCTGTTCTCCAAGCTTGCCCTGGACCACATGTATTAGTTGGGGATTTTAATGCACATCATCCCATGTGGGGTTCTGCCTCAATGAACACCCGCGGCAGGGACATTGCCGATTTTGTGCTCAATCAAGGCCTTCTGTCCATTAACGATGGCTCACCTACTTACCTCCGAGGCACATCGTACAGCAGCTGTCTAGACGTATGTTTTGTGAGCAGAAGTCTCTTGTCTACCACCTGTTGGTTTGTAGACGTTGAAACACATGGAAGTGACCATCTCCCTACATATATACAGCTAAAAGGTTTCCATCGTTCGTCTCCCCGGCCTGTGAAAAGCGTAGACTGGCCAGGATTCCAAACTTCTGTAAATGCTCAGTGCGGGAACATTCAATCTATATCTGAAATAGAAAGCCTAATTGCATCAGCCTTAACAACGCATACGAAACTTGTGAATGTGTCGCGACCAAGATCACAACTTGACGCACAATATGAATACCTTCGTGCAATTCGTCGCCGGGCAGAGAGAAAATACAGGAGGACGAAATCACCAGCTGACCTATCTACAGCACGCCAAGCACAACGACATGTATTGCGACACCTCGATAAGCTCGATAGGCAACGGTGGAGGGTATTTTGTAGCTCTCTTGATCACAGAAAACCCCTGTCTCGAATATGGCAAACTGTCCGAAGCCTTCAGACGCCCACTCAACAGTTGTTTCCTTTCCGATCTTTGGCTCTAAAGCAAGGTCGACCTGAAGTAGAGGTTGCAGAAGATTACTGCCACTTACTCATAGGTATGTCCTCCTCTTCGATATCACCTTCGTATTTAGCCTCACCGCCATCCAGCGACGATCGCCTCGACTTGCCATTCACAATGCACGAACTCGACGCTGCGATTTCTACGTCCCGACGGTCGTCCGCACCAGGGCCTGACGGAATTACTTATTCGGCTCTACATCACCTCAGCCAGGAAGCAAGGCAGGCTTTCTTGTCGTTCTACAACTCTATGTAGGAAACAGCGAAAGTACCAGAGAGTTGGAAGTGCAGTCGCATAGTGGCCTTACTGAAACCAGGCAAGTGTTCACATGAGTTGTCTTCTTATAGACCCATTGCCCTAGCCAGTTGCATCGGTAAGGTGATGGAACGCATGGTGCTGGCAAGATTGGAATGGCTGCTGGAGAATAATGTCGGCTTACCAGATTTTATAAATGGCTTCCGTAGAGGTCGATCATCTATAGATGGTGTTGTAGATCTAGTGTCTTTTGTTGAAAAGGAAAGACAACGTCGGAGATTGGTAGGGGCCATTTTCTTAGATTTAAAGGGCGCGTACGATAGCGTCTACCATGAGGCCATTCTTGACGCACTTGAAGACATCGGCGTAGGTGGCCGACTACACGCATGGATAGGGAGCTATCTCAGAGGACGTACCATTTTTATGTCGACATCCGACGGTGACACGGCCAGGCACCTCGTAAGCCGTGGAGTTCCGCAAGGCGCCGTCCTGAGCCCCATGATTTTTAACATTACACTCATTGGCCTTGAAGCTGAGCTTCCCGACGTTGTCAGAATCAGTGCGTATGCGGACGACATATGCATATTGGCATCTGGAGCAACGCGACCACAACTGCGAGCAAGGCTACAACAAGGCACATCAATAACATCTAAGTACTTACGTCGTCAGGGCCTGGAACTTTCAATAGCAAAATGTGTTGCATTGGCATTTACGAAGAAATCAATGTCGCGGTACCCAATCTTCGCTCACGGAGCAGTGATTCCCGTGATTAAGCACCACCGCTATTTAGGGGTCGTCATTGATCGCAACCTGTCCTGGTCAAAGCATGTGACTGTGCTGAGAAACAAACTAATCAGTTTTGTGTATGTTCTTCGTGTTATAGCAGGACTGAGATGGGGCCCTTCGGAGAAAAGTCTTCTGCAGTTATACAAGGCATTGTTTGTGGGCTATATAAGGTACAGCTCTACCTGTGCTTTCCAGCATGCGGGCAACGTGCCTTCGTACTTTAGAGAGCCTTCAGGAACGAGCACTGAGAATATGCCTTGGCCTGCCACGGTGCACATCTACCTCTGGCACTATAGAGGAGTCACGCACCTACCCTATACAGGTTTACACGTCCTGTGAGCCTCTTCGAGTGCACCTTCGTCTGCTGACCCAACATGCACAGCACCCGTTATCTTCGCTACAAGTGGACCGACCATGCTGTACCTATTCGCGATGCCTCGATACGCATAGGCACATGATCCTGTCAGGCTTTGCACCTGCCGTAATCCCTGCAGTGCCTCCATGGACATTGACTAAACCGCTGGTGTGCCTTCACATACGTGGAATTTCGTATAAGTCGCATGTTTCTTATATTGCCCTCAAGCAACTCACCTTGGCACATTTAGATGACCGATACAGCGACTCTGTGCACATTTACACCGATGGATCCGTAACTTCATCCGCCTCAGCTGCAGCCTTCGTGATCCCTCAACTCGGTATTTCCCGACAGTACAAATTAGATCATAGGTCATCTTCGACAGCTGCAGAACTTGTTGCTATACAAGAAGCCATCAAATTTGTGAACGACCAAGCACCGCGTAAATGGACGATTCTGTCTGATATAAAATCAGCGCTTCAAGCTATTCATTCTTGCTTAAAAAGAGGCCAATTTTACGAGTTAACGTTAGGAATCGTCCAAGCATTTGACCTAACACACAGGGGTGGTCACTTGATTACACTCCAATGGATTCCTGGACACTGCGGCCTGGTTGGCAACGAAACAGCCGATAGCGAAGCAAGGGCGGCAATATACAACGCTCCTATGTACGTCAAAGTACCCTACTCGCGAGGTGACGTCAACACATTGTTGAGATCACTCATGCGCGAATGCGCTGCCACTTACTGGTTGCTACCAGATCACCGGAACAAGCGCCTGCGGGAAACAGACCCCAGTATGACTTTTCGTCTTCCAGATAAAATCAGCCGAAGACATGCTAATATACTGCACCGAATTCGCCTGGGCGTCGCCTTCACTCGCCACTACACCCACCTAATCGGCCGCGCGGACAGCCCAAACTGTGAAAGCTGCCAAGTGCGCGAAACGATAGCTCACATATTTTGTGACTGTGCATTATACAGGGCACAAAGAGAAATGCTAACTGCAACGTTGGCAAGCATTGGACGAACACCATTAAGTGAAAGCCACATATTGTCAGCAATGAACGACCAAACAGTGTCAAAAACTGCTACAAAGGCTGTTCTAGACTTTATAAAAAGCACTGGACTAGAAACTAGACTGTAGGGTACTATACTAAGTGGCTACTGTACATACGCACCACCTCTTCTTGTCCCCATCATCACCCTTCATCCCTCTTTCTTTCCCCTTTCCCTTATCCCCTGTGTAGAGTAGCAGGCTAGAGCGAACTAGCTCAGGCCGACCTCTCTGCCTTCTAATAAATTCTCACTCTCTCTCTCTCTCTCTCTAAAATCATATATGGGTGCTATGAACATGTGCTGTAGATGGTCTTGCGTACTGTTATTTCGCACCTGCGCTGACTGAGCCAGCCAGTGTAAGGATTTAAATAGCGCGACAATAAGGTTGTTCGCCCCTATAACTGTGGCCGTTATTGCACCTGTACTTTACTCACGGAAAGTGGTAGATGTTTACTCTTTTTTTTTATTGAGAAGCATTTCTTAGCAAGCTTCGGCGACTTTGAGCGTATCTATCTATCTATCTATCTATCCATCTATCTATCTATCTATCTATCTACCTATCTATCTATCTGTCTTGCCGCTTATGTTTAGGTGCTCTCGTGGTCACTCCCTTAACTTGGCCTGAACCAAAATTGGCATTGGAGAGTTAGATGGTTTGACGAATATGACGGGCTGGTCAAGGCATGAATAATGTCAGAATCCTGTCGTGTATGTCGTCAAACACTTCCCGCAAGACAGTGGCACATACCCATTGGCAGGTATGTGCCGCTGGTATGCGGTTATGTGGCACAGGTGATTGACGCTTACTATCTACCCTGCAACGCAGCAGAGGGTGCTAAGAATCTCTGGATCCAGACAGGCCGCCATAGGAACCTGAATTTGGCAAAGTTTAACGCTAGAACCTCATCTAGTGAGGGAAGTCTAGATGTACTATTCGAGGAGCTAGAGGGTGTTAAATGGGATATAATAGGGCTCATTGAGGTTAGGAGGACAGAAGAGGCTTATACGGTGCTACAGAATGAGCACGTCCTTTGCGATAGGGGCTTGGCTGACAAAAGAGAGCTGGGAGTGGGGCTTCTAATTCACAGAAACATAGCTGCCAACATAGAAGAATATTATAGCATTAATGAAAGAGTGATAGGTATCGTAAATAAACTGAATAAAAGATACAAGATGAAGGTGGTTCAGGCTTACGCACCTACATCCAGCCATGAAGACGCTTCAGTTGAAAGCTTCTATGAAGACGTGAAATCGGCAATGACTAAGGTAAAAACACAGCATACTGTACTTATGGGAGACTTTAATGCCAAGGTAGGGAAGAAGCAGGCTGGAGACCAGGCAGTAGGAGATTATGGCATCGGTACTAGAAACGCCATAGCAGAGCTAGTAGTAAATTCGCAGATTGCAATAGTTTACGGATTTTGAATACATTTTGCCGAAAACGAGAAAATCGCAAGTGGACATGGAGGAGCCCCAATGGCGAAACCAAGAACGAAATAGACTTTATTATGAGTGCACACCCAGGCATCGTGCAGGATGCGGAAGTGGTTGGCAAGGTACGATGCAGTGACCATAGAATGGTACGGTCTCGAATTCGCCTAGACTTGAACAGAGAATGACAGAAACTGATACGCAAGAAGCCAATCAATGAGCTAGCACTGAGAGGTAAAGTACAGGAATTCAGAGTTTTGCTTCAGAACAGGCACTCGGCTCTTAGTGAGGGAAAGCAACCTTAGCGTAGATACAATGAATGATAATCGGACGAGTATCATTACGGAGTGTGCAGTGGAAGTTGGAGGCAGGGTAGTTAGACAGGACACTGGCAAGCTTTCCCAGGAAACGAAGAATCTGATTGAGAAGCGTCCACTCATGAAAGTCTCAAGTACAACACACAAATAGAACTAGCAGAGCTTTCAAAGTTGATTATTAGCCGTAAGGTATGCGATGTAAGAAGGTATAACAAGGAGAGAATTGAACACGTTCTGAAAAATGGAGGAAACGTGAAAGCAATAAAGAGGAAACTTGGGATAGGCAAAAATCGGTTGTACTCACTAAGGGACCAAGAAGGCAAAATAACTGCCAGTATGGATAGGTTAGTTAAAATAGTGGAAGAGTTTTACAAAGCTCTGTACAGTAGCCGGGACAAGCACGACTTTAATACTATAAGAACTAGCAGTAACCCAGATGACAACCCACCAGTAATGATAGAAGAAGTCAGAAAAGCTTTGGAGAGTGTGCAAAGAGGCAAAGCTGCTGGTGAGGATCAGGTAACATCAGATCTGCTGCAAGATGGACGACAGATTGTGTTAGAAAAACTAGCCAGCCTGTTTACGAGATGTCTCCTGACGGGAAGAGTACCAAAGTCTTGGAAGAACGCTAACAGCACTTTATTACGTAAGAAAGGAGATGACAAATACTTCATGAATTACCGGCCGTTTAGCTTGCTCTCTGTAGTATACAAGCTATTTACAAAGGTAATTGCTAACAGAGTAAAGAAAACAATAGGATTCAATCAACCAAAGGAACAAGCAGGATTTCGAACAGGCTACTCAACAATCGACCACATTAGTACTTTTAATAGGGTAATAGAGAAATGCTCAGAATATAACCAACCCCTATACATAGCCTTCATAGATTACGAGAAGGCATTTGATGCAGTAGAAATATCAGCCGTTATGGAGACACTGCGGAATCAGCGCGTCGATCAAGTATATATAAACATCTTGGAAGAAATCTACAGGGGATCAACTGCTATCATAGTGCTTCATAAAGAAAGCAACAGAATACCAATCAAGAAGGGTGTAAGGCAGGGGGACACAATCTCCCCACTGCTATTTACCGCGTGCTTCAGAAGCCTAGAATGGGAACAGTTAGGGATAACAGTTAATGGAGAGTACCTTAGTAACCTGGGCTTCGCCGATGACATTGCATTGCTGAGTAACCAAATGATGAATTGCAACTCATGATTACGGAGTTAGACAGGAAGAGCAGAAAGGTTGGTCTTAAAATTATTCTGCAGAAAACGAAAGTAATGTACAACAACCTCGGAAAAGAGCAGCGCTTCGAGATAGGTAGTAGTGCACATCAAGTTGTAAAAGACTATGTCTACTTAGGGCAGATAATAACCGCGGAGCCAAACCACGAGATTGAAGGAACTAGAAAAAGAAGAATGGGGTGGAGCACAATTGGCAAGCACTCTCAAATTATGACAGGTAGGTTGCCACTATCCCTCAAGAGGAAGGTATATAACAGCTATATCTTGCTGGTACTTAGCTACGGAGCAGAAACCTGGAGACTTGCAAAGAGGGTTTCGCTTAAATTGAGGACGACGCAGTGAGCAATGGAAAGAGAAATGGTAGGCGTAACCTTAAGAGATAAGAAGAGAGCAGAGTGGATTAGGCAAAAAACGGGGGTTAAGGTTGTCATATCTGAAATCAAGAAGAGGAAATGGACATGGGCCAGGAATGTAGCGCGTAGACAGGATAAGCGCTGGTCATTAAGGGTAACTGACTGAATTCCCAGAGAAGACAAGCGGGTTAGGGGGAGACAGAAGTTTATTTGGGCAGATGAGATCAAGACGTTTGCGGGTATAAATTGGCAGCAGCAAGCACAGGACCGAATTAACTGGCGGAACATAGGAGAGGCCTGTTTGTTTGTTTGTTTGTTTGTTTGTTTGTTTGTTTGTTTGTTTGTTTGTTTTCCTGGGCTGATGGCTCATGCCGACTCAGGGGGATTGGCCAAGAAAGTGTAGTGCAGTTTTTCTGTGATCATTTTAACTCTGTGTAATGAATTTGTATTATAATATGACTGATGTAAGGAAAGGCACATAAAAGAGAGAAAAGGAGAAAAAAATAGAAAAGCAATTTTTAGATTTCAGGTGTTTAGATTACCACTCAGCTTCGTTCACTTCACTTTGCCATGGGGAGTAATTGTCATTAATCATTTGATTGAAGATCACAAAGGTATACGCTTGGTTGCCTGAATATAATCGCAAACGGCATTGGAAGCAATGTCCCAAAACTGAGGCACCAAATTTTAGCGCAGTTTCCACCGTCAATCTAACGCCTATTTTCAGAAATGGTATAACTAGTAACCTTTTTCAAAGTATAGCGTAACGGCGACAATACAAAAAATAATGTTCTAGTGATTCCATTTTTCCGCAGCTTGCGCAGAGGGGTGATGTTGTCCGACCAGCTCTGTGTAGATACAGGTTTAGGGGGGGGGGGACAAGACATCGAAATTTATTATTTAAAACTTCGAGCTTTTTGGACTGGATCCAGTGGGGTCGCAATGGAAACTTGAGGTGGTTATATTCTGTCCAAGTAGTTTTTTTTTAGCGTGTCAGTGGAGATTGCTGATTTTAGATATATTATTGCTGTTATATATTCAACACCTAAAAGTATGGATAAAACTGGGCCATCAAGCGCGGCTCGTGCTAAGGAATCGGCCAATTCACTTATTCTTAATCCACAGTGTCCCGGAACCCATAGTCGAGGCCTTTGTCCTGCAGTGGACGTAGTCAGGGGCATGATGATGATGATGAGCTACCCAGGAAGGACGAGAACACACATGGGCAATATTAACGCGTGAGCGTTAAGAAATACTCGACATCGGTAGCATTGACCCAACAAATTCAAAGAATTATTGTGAGGGTCCCAGCTGGAATCGAACCCAAGCATTCGGCCTGGCAAGGACACATTATAACACAGAGCTTCGCCAGGTCTCGGAACTATTTTTCAAATAGACGCTAATTATCTTGAAACGTCAATAGTGGTTGCTGTGCTGCTTACCCAATTAAAAAAAAACATTACACAGGCACTCCTTTGATACAGCCGTCACCCGGGGCTAACGTAAATTGTGGTTGGTTGGCTTGCGCTGAAATTTATTTACGTAGCAGTGTCTAAGGCCAACATCCTCGCGAGCATCATCCTTTCATAGAAGCTTCTGGTGTTGCTAATACTCGCGTTCCAGTTAGCATCGTTGCGCAAGGACAAACAACTGGCTATAAAAAGATCTACAATGCTTCAACATATCTCTGGGCGTGCAGCATTTGTATACATCCATTTAGCGTCATTTCATGACGTGTCGCTTAATAAAAAAATTTGCAACATGGTCCCCTTCCCTCCCCATGCTTCGCATAACGTCGATTACCGGATACATGAGCTCTTCCGATTTTTTTCTACCTACTATTACTACCTACTATATTACTACCTACTATAAAATCTACTACCTACTAGATTACTACCTAATATAAAAGCAAACAGCGTAGCAAAACGCGCTTCCACACGTGTGGTCTCAGCGCATGTGCCTGGTATCAGAATAATCGTTACTGCAGTATGGCCAATATTGGGTGCTACCACGTTATGGGCCCAGCATTCCCGTGATATCCGTTTAAGTTACACAGCTGTACAGTTGTTTTATAAATACCCCATTAGCATCTACCAAATGATACATCAGCGCCTTATTACAGCGAGGCTGGTGATACAATACGAATGTTTTGACATTCTACCATCATCAGCTACGCTGTTCGACCTTATCGGACATGAGTCAAATTTTTCTTATTTTTGCGACTATGTTGAAAGCATGAACGAAAGAGAGAGAAGGAAAGAAGAAGTGTTCCGACTAAAGAATGAACGAGAAACAATGATTAAGCGGACGAAGCGACCACAACGAATACATAAGAATGCACGAATAAGTAAGCTAACGAAAGAAGAAAATAATAAATGAAACCTACAAAGAAGCGAACAAGAATGAAGAAAAAAAAGCTTTATGCTTTCCAAAAAATACATCGCATCAATGGTGCATGATGGGTCTTTAGGTATAGGCTTCGAATTTATTCTCAGTGACTGTACATATTCAATTTCAAGGTTTAGATGTTCTGAATTTTCGTAACAATATTTTTCTCGTTAAAAACGTTGGCTCCGTGTCACAAAGACGACAATCATGGCATTTGCCTCGCGCGCGTGGCACGAGGCCACGCTGGAAGCAGGCTATGACGTGCCTCGTGCGAAAGGGTCAGGTGGGCCAATCACGAGCCACGTCGTCATCACTGTCTGCTGCAGTGGAGCTACGCCGCTGACTACACTGCTGCGAAGTAAGGCTGTCTCTTTGGGTGACTCTATCTCGAAGAAACCGTTCGTGGCGGGATATCTTGCGCGCAAGGTGGGCTACCGCAAGGTGACTCGGATGCGGATGCCGAAGAGGACCGACGGCACAGCGAGACACCGACGTGCGCCGGGAGAACAAAGCTTGAGGGACCGAGGTTGCGGGATTTCCTGCACTGCAGCCATGCCACCTCGGAAGATCGGCGACAACTTCCCGGGAAACAACAGAGAATGAATGCGATGAGGATGCCTCCCGCAAGAAACCCCTGTGAAGGTGAGTTCCGTTATCAATGTTTATAAATGATAGCAGTGACCGATGCATCAACAACTTAGACTCGTTAAAGCATTGTACTTGAGCCAGTCAGCTAGAGGAGCAGTTGTCAGTGCTGTACTGTTGTGAAATAATGCCACTGCTGGTGCATGGCATACCTATCGAATGCTCATCCTACATACGGCCTTTCACGCCTAGAGGTGGCACTTTCGGAAGCGAGTCTTTTTTTAAGTTTCTTTACTCTACGCAGCTATTCGCCGGGGAGGTTGGTTTACCCTGGTCCCACAAGTGTCCTGCTCCTGGGCCCAAGCAGGTGTTTGTGCCCATTCACATGAATCCGAGGTACCAGACAAGCCACAGCCGTCGAGCCCCAAAAGGAAGCAATGGGAGGAGATGTGGTTGGTGTGAAAGTCACATCAATACAGTCCACGACAACCAGGGCACATGGCGCTGAAGCGAAAGGCCTTCTAAATGCGCCCATGTTTCTACAGTTTAACAATAACTCGTGATTACAAACTATTTGTATCTGCTTTGTCTCACAACTCTAAGCGTTTAGAGTTTCTAAGTATTGTTAATAAAACCAAATTGAGGCGTCATTACCGTCTTATGATTTGAAACATATTTACGTGATTTTTCCCAAGATCAAGCAACGAGGAGAGGCTTCGTTGTTTATTCTCGCATGATACCATTTTAATGCCTCATTGGCATTAAAAATATTTCGGAAGCAGCCTCACTAACAGACCTAAATCATTGTGATGCATCATGTCGGCACCTTGTGAGTTCCAAGCTACGATAATATTTCAAGTCCAGCCGACAAGGTGGCTCATTGGCGGGGCTTGCCAGCTGACTCAAAAAACCGCGGGTTCGATCCCTGCCGCGTTGCTCGCATTTCGGAAAGTGAAATGCTAGAAGCGATTTTCTTGCGACATGAGCGCACAAAAATAGCTGGAGCCCTATATTATACGGCGTCTTTCATAGCCTGAGTGAACACTGTCACTGTCAAAATTGAACACTGTCACCTTCCCTGCACGTGCTTCGCATAACGTCGATTCCCGGATACATGGGCTCTTCCGATTTTTTTCTTATGTTACTACGTGCTATAAAAGCAAACATCGTAGCAAAACACTCTCCCACACGTGTGCTTTCTGCGCATGCGCCTGGTGTCTCAGTAATCGTTACTGCAGTATGGCCTATATTGGGCGCTACCACGTTCGGGGCCCAACGTTAACTTGATATCTTTTTATTGCGAAGCAGTGCAGCCATTTTAAGAATACCTCAATCGCATCTGTCAAATGATATTTCCGTGCCTCATAGCGGTGAAGTTGTGACATTATGCGCATGCATTAAAGTTCTACCATTTTCCTCTACGCTATTCGACATTAGAGGATATAAGCGCAGCTTTCCTTATTCATGCGACGCTGTTCAACGAATGAACTCAAGAGAAAGAATGAAAGAAGTGTTCCAACTAAAGAACGAACAAGAAAGAACAATGACACGGATTAGGCGACCACAACGAATACACAAGAACGCGCAAATGACCAAGCTACCGAAAGAAGAAAGCAATAAACGAAACTTACAATGAAACTAACCAGAATGAAGGAAAGAAAATTGGAGTATCGTGCATTGGAGGCGACGCACGGAGAACACAGGGTACGGCGCCGAAGCGCCAGCCGTCAAGAAGTATGTAGCAGCCGGTAGATTGCCAAGCAGGAAGTCCCTTTATATGAAACAAGCATCAGTATCTATACTAATGTACAACGCCCTCTAGTGGGCCAAACAATAGGTTCCCAAGCTGGAACTGAAACCCTGATACCACATCACCCCCCCTTGAATTTAACACCATGCGGGGTCCTAACACGTAACGAAGGCAAAGTAAGAATAAAAACGTTCGTTATAAACAGACAATTAAGGAAATACACAATATAACACGTAAGATATTGCACAGCAAACGCAGACAGACAAAGCACACGCAGCACACCAACCCATCATCCCCTCCTCCGAGACTGGATGTCCGCATAATCACCGTCTCGCATACGTCTACGGCGATGACGCAAGTAGTGATGCCATTTCTACGACAGACACTGTCACCGGCAACAGCACTCCAGTGGGGCGAAAGAATCAGCCCATGTGCTCTCCTTCGAATGCACTGCGGCACAGTAGGCGCCAAAACAAGCATGCGATGAAGCTCCATTGTGGCACGGCTTGGCACCACCAATGCAGGCGCCGTGCCCAGAACAAGAACAGGCACGACCGGCGCCGACGTGACCGGCCGTAGAACTTCCGCTGCACGCAGAACAGGGACCACCTCTGGAATCCCGGCTGGCACGTTCAGCGGATGCATCTCCGGCGGATCGAGAACAGCGCCAGCATTCCAGAAACCACCATCAGCCGAAAGAAGCACAGCCGGGGCGGCAGCCGAAGCAGCCAGAACGGGAGTAGCAGGCACAGGCGATGTACGGATGTCTGAGATGAAAATTGTAAGGTAGGGTCAGCAGCAGCAGACCCCACCGGAACAGCCATCCTAGCAGTAGCAGTACTCCCACTTGAAGTAGGTCGAACCATGGTACGCTCAAGTGCCGGCAACTTGGCAGAATAGGGCGCATCAGGAGCATGGCGGGCTGGGACGCCAACACGTGCAGTACAAGTGAGCACACTCTCAGTCTGGGCCGGAATTGTAGAAGTACGGGAAGTCAAAAAATGGCCGGAACTATTAGGAGGTACATCCCTTGCAGATCGGCAGACGCTTCCATAGTGTCCACGATGTCCCCACCGCGAACATGTCAGGCTTCTGTCGGGGCAAGCGGCGGAGTCGGCCTAATGTTGCGTGGAGCCGCAGCGGTAACAGGCACCCGCGCGAGCCGTGGTGAAGCTGGAGCAGAGGTGTCCGCAGCAGCGGAGGGCGAGGTGGTGCACGCAGGCGAAGTCCCGCCGGCGCCTTTTTTCGGCGATGCTTCGGGAGGCCGGCCACCATTTGGCCTGGCGTCTTGAATAATTCGGTGAGCTGAGCCGCCACCTTGAATTGGATGTGACGACACGACGTCGACTTGTGTTCCAGACAACTGTAGCAACGCGTGGTCCACGCGATCCTCCTCTCTCACTACGTCGAGCGCCCTCTGTAGGAAGAAGGCATTCCCCATCTTGAAAAAAATTCTTTGGAGGTGCGCCGACGTTATGCCAGAGACGATCTGTTCGAAATCGAGGATATCAGCCGCCGGGCCGAATTCACGAGGCTTGCCTACTTGGCGTACTTCTTGAATAATTTCCACCGCCCACAGGTCTTGTCCCTGACGCAAGGTTTTGAAGTGGGCGCGTAGACACGCCCCGTCCGGTTGAATGTAACATAGTTAATTAAAAAGCGCAAGAGTGGCGTCGTACACATTTAGCGTCATCTACTAAGTTGGCCGGTCGGCTCCTGTCTGCGGCTCATCGGCAGCACACAGGTAGGTGTTGAGTCCCTCGACGCCTAAGGCTTTCAGGAGCAGCGTCTTCTTGTGCTTTGGCGTGGCATATCCGGCAGCAGCGTCTATGTAGAACTGTAACACAGGATACCACTGCCTTCATGGAATAGGTGGTACACCGGGGCACTGAAGAAACGGGGACGGAGGGATAGCCGCGTTCATGATTGCCGAAGAGAGCCTCGGGAAAGAATTTCCGAAGAGACGCGCACGTCGGTAGGCCTCGTGACCGAACTGGCACCAAATATGAAAAAAAAGCTGAAATAGAAGCACGAAATACAGTATTGGTGGAATAGCTAGCACGGGTGCTGAGTCGACAGCACGAGGAAGCAGGCTGGATGCCCACCTTACCGCATGACGCTCGTGGGTTGATGCTCGTCGCCAAAATGTAGTATCGTGCGTCGGACGTGACACACGGAGAACACAGGGCACGGCACCCAAGCGCCGGCCGTCAAAAAGTATGTAGCAACCGGCAGCTACGCAGGAAATTCCTCTGTATGACATAAACATCGCTACACGGGGTATCCCTTCTAAGCCAAGAATTTGAATATGAAAAAAATTTCAGTGGCGAAGTGAACCAAACGCGTACTACTCGCACTAGACTTTAGGTATTCGGGCATTTTTTATTCCTACCCATACTAAGTAATGTTTATTTCATAATTACCTATGATCAATTATGGGATGGAAACCCGAACTATGAATACTGAGATGAAGCGCACTTTCAGAAACCACCGAATAAATTGTTTCCTGTACGATACGGCAAGCACTGTTATTTTTTCTGAATGGTAAAAATGCCTATAGCAACACTATAGGAGTGCGCTCGTGGTCCATCACACGGCTTCTTTTGAAGTTTCGCAGGCTTTCTTTACAACGTGGAAAAAACAACAGTGCGAGAAGTATTGTACAGGAAACAATTTAGCCCGTTGTTTCTGAAAGTGCTCTTAACATCAGTATTCATATTTTGGGTTGCAACCCCATAATTAAAAAATAGGTTTTTAAAAATCATAATTAATAATTACGTGGAGAAATAAAAAATACCCTGAGTGCATACCTACAGGCAAGTGCGAGTAGTATGCGTTTAGTTCCATTCGCCTCCTAAGTGCCTTTCACTTTCAAATTCTTGGCTTAACTTATGTGGGACACCCTCAATGGATGGATGGATGCTATGAGCGTCCCCTTTATAACGGGGTGGTGACAAGTATGCCACCAGGCTCGAAAAAAAAACTTTTTTTCTTTTTTGATGTTGGCCTAATGCCTCTACTTCGATAAATTCTATCTTAATGGAAAAAAAGGTAAATTTTCAGCTTAAGTTCTCTGCCATTTACGGCACAGTGTCCATATTTTATTTTTCCAATATTTATTTTTGTCCTTTCTCTCTAATTTTCTGCCACCAATACTCTAACCGTCTCTTACTTATTTCATTCGCGGGTGTGTTCAGCTTTCCATTGTTGTCCCTAAAACCCAAGGCTTCCTGTAGGCTCGTGCCCAAACGTACACCTGGGTGGATATCTCCACATTCAATCAGAACATGCTCCGCCGTTTCCTTATCTTTCCCGCAGCATGTGCATTGTTCTTCTTCTTTACTGAATCTTGCTTTATAACTACGCGTTCTAAGGCAACCCGATCTCGCTTCAAACAGTAAAGCGCTTCCCCTTGAATTATCGTAAAATGCCTCCCTCCTTATTTCATTTTTGCCCTTTCGGTAGTTACTCAAAGCCGGTTTTTTCTCCATAGCTGCCAACCAATAAATCCTCTCCGCCTCCCTGACTTTTCCCTTAACGCTCTTTGTTGACATATGGCTTACAATACCAGCCGTATATTTACTAGTGAGTCTTCTAGTTCTTTTTCTCCACTGTGTGTCCACGCTCTTCCTATACAAATAACGGAACACCTTCTCTGCCCATCTACTCTCCTTCATATTTCTTAGCCTTTCTTCGAACCTTATTTTGCTCTGCGCTTCCCTCGCCTCAAAACCTGCCCACCCCATATCGCCCTTTACAGCCTCGTTTGTCGTCTTCCCGTGAGCACCCAACGCGAGGCGTCCCACAGTCCTTTGATTTACATCCATTCCCGATTGCACCTCTGCCCTCATGCACACCACTGAGTTCCCAAAAGTAAGCCCTGGAACCATTACACCCTTCCACAGACCTCGAAGCACCTCATACCTATTGTATCCCCACAACGCTCTGTGCTTCATTATTGCCGCATTCCTCTTTCCTTTTGCTGCCGAGGCTTTTTCCTGTACCTCCATGTATCTATCACTCTCATTTACCCATACTCCAAGGTACTTGTATTCACTTACCCTCGGTATTTCTTGGCCTTGTATGGACACCGTCTGATCACAGGGATCATTGAATACCATCAATCCACACTTCGTTACACTGAATCCTAGTCCAAGAGCTTCACCTTCCCTTCCGCATATATTCGCCAGCTGCTGTATATCATCTCGACTGTCCGCAAATAAGACGATATCGTCCGCATAAAATAAACCTGGAAGCTTCTGCTCAATCATCATGCCGCCCTGTTTGTGTGACAGATTAAAACCAATGTTGCTACCTTCTAGCGCTTTTTCCATACTCACCATGTACAGCATGAATAACAGCGGGGACAAAGGACATCCCTGTCTCAGACCCTTGCTAACCTCAACGTTCTCTTTGCTACGCATTCCTTCCCACTCTATGCAAACTGTATTTTCTCGGTATATCTCCCTCAAAAGCTGTATACAGTCGTCGCCCATGCCCATTCCTTTCAATATATCCCACAAAATTTCCTGATTAACGTTGTCGTATGCCCCAGTGATGTCTAGAAAAGCCACGTACAAGGGCCTATTCTCTATTTTAGATATTTCTATACACTGAGTGAGAACAAACAGGTTATCGTCTAACCGCCTGTCGACTCGAAATCCGTTCTGAAGTTCTCCCAAAATATCGTTATGTTCGGCCCATGTTTCTATTTTCATTTTTACTGCTTGCATCGCCAACCTGTATAGTACCGATGTAATGGTTAGTGGTCTATATGAGCGAATCTTGTCCTTTTCTCCCTTGCCTTTATAGATTAAGTTCATTCTACTTTGTCGCCAACTGTCCGGTATTTGTCCGTCCTTTAAGCTTTTTTCTACTGCTTTTAACAATGCTTCTTTAGTGTTATGTCCTAGTTCGTTAATGAGGCTAACGGGAATCCCATCTAAACCCGCGGCAGTGCGCTTTGGAATTTTTCCTTCGGCCTTTTTCCAGTTGAAATTATCAAGTACTACCTCTTCCTCTGTTGCTTTCTCCGCCACACTTTTACTCACCGGGGAGATCCCCTGGACGCTCTTTTTAAACGAATCGGCTGTTACCTTTTGGATGTAACCTAGCGCTTCGTACCCTTCCAATTGATTTCCTCCTTCATCTAGAATATGTTGTTGCGTTGTGACAGACTTCCTACCTAGCGCCTTTATGTGGCTCCAAAAATCCTAGGCGCGGCCTCCTTTTTTTCGTGTATCTCTGTCATCCAGCGTTCACTTTCACCTTTAATTTTTGCCTCTACCAATTTCTGTACAAGGGATTTTTTCTCTAAATATATTTCCCATATTTTTTTGACTTCGTCCTGCGGCCGCTTCTCCTTTTTTGCCTTTCTATGCTCCAGTGATGCTTCGCGTCGCTTCTCGATCGCCTCCCGGATTTCCTTGTTCCACCAACTTTTTGGCTTCCTTTTTCCTTTCCAGCAAACAGTTTTCTTCTCTTTCCCTATCTCCTTCGTCATTAGATGTAACAGCTCACTATACTCCCAGTCCTTGCCTGGTATTTCGCCTACTTCTTCCTCGACTCTTGCGGCTATATTTATTATTTGTTTGTCATTTAAATACGAACTGCCAGACTTTGATTCCATGCTCATATTTTCAGTTTCGTATCCCATTTGTAATGTTATTCGTTTATGATCACTACCCAAGCTGTTAATGCCTTCCTCGTCTATCCTCATTTCTGTCAGTTTGTGGTAAATTCCTTCAGTCATGAGACAATAATCAATAATTGATTGCTTGTTTCCGACTTCCCATGTGATCTGGCCGTCACATTTAGGCCCCGTGTTAACTATCTCCAGACTATGTTGCTCGCAAAGATCTAGTACTAACTTCCCATTGGTGTCTGAATATCCGTCAAGGTCATGTATGTGGGCATTCATGTCCCCTAGAAGGATGATTTTGGCCCCATTACCAAATTCCTTAATATCCGCACTCATGCAATCCACTATCTCCTGATTCTTTTCTCTGCAGTTATTCCCCGCCCACAAATAGGCTACCCCTAGCCACGTTTCCTTTCCACCTACTGTGCCCAGAACCCAGAGGTGCTCTGAACACGTCTGTTTCACTCTAACCGATTTGGCTCCGCGATGAATTAGCATTCCTACACCCCCACCTTTCCTTTCCGATATGGTCCTGTTACACCCTTCCCAAACATAATTTTCAATATGTGGTGGCTCTTCCAAGTCTCTAAGGTGTGTTTCTGTAACCGCATACACGCCTATCTGTTCTTTGTTTAACTGCTCCTCAATCTCTAACCATTTTGCCTTCTTTCTGCCACCCTGCATGTTTATGTAACTAATTGCAACATGCGCCTTTTTCCTTTTCCTTTTACCTTTTTTCTGGTTTTTCCCAATTCTACCTGTCAAAGCGTCCTCCTGGTTGTTTTCCCTGTTACGAGCTACCCCGGACTCCGAAGGGCCCGTGAGCCCCCCAAAAAAGCTACTGCGCGTCCTGCCAGTCGCCAGCCCACCTCGTGTCCAAGCCTCTTATCGAAATGAATCTTGTCTCTTTGGAATCCACCCCACCTGTGCACTTCCCTGTTTAAATCCACTACCTCGAAACCCTTCTCTCGACTAATTCACCATATCTCTTTGTTTGCGTCGACAACCGCTCTTTGCAGTTAAAAAAAGTGGTTGTAACGATTTAGAGTACGAGGTACTCTATAAAGCGTAACTAAGTACATATGTGCACACTTTCTGGAGAGAACTGTTAACTAAAGCCGCTGAATCATCAACCAATGATCGATTGCTATGTGGGGTTTAACGTCCCAACACCACTGAGAGACGCCGTAGTGGAGGTCTCCGGAAATTTTGACCACCTGGGGTTCTTTAACGTGCACCCAAATCTGAGCACACGGGCCTACAACATTTCCGCCTCCATCGGAAATGCAGCCGCCGCAGCCGGGATTCGAACCCGCGACCTGCGGGTCAGCAGCCGAGTGCCTTAGCCACTAGACCACCGCTGCGGGGCGGTGGTCTAGTGGCTCAATATACCTATGTACAATGCCCTCTAGTGGGCTAGACACAACAGTTCCCAAACAGGAACCAAAACACCAATACCACAAAAAGGCTACATACTTTTCAAAAAAATACATGGCATTATCTGTGCATGATGAGTCCTTAAATATAGGCTTCGAATATATTTTTACTTACTGTACATAATCAATTTTAAGGTATTATTGGTTCTAAATTATTCTAAAAATATTTTTCCTGTTTAAAACTATGGCTCCGTGTCACAAAGACGACGAACATGGCACTTGCCTCGCGCGCGTGGCACGAGGGCACGCTGGAAGCAGGCTATGACGCGTCTCGCTCGAAAGCGTAAGGTGGGCCAATCAGGAGCCGCGTCGTCATCACTGTCTGCTGCAGTGGAGCTACGCCGCGGACTACACTGCTGCGAAGTAATGGCTGTCTCTTTGGGTGACTCTATCTCGAAGAAACCGTTCGTGGTGGGATATCTTGCGGGCAAGATTGGCTACTGCAAGGTGACTATGATCCGGATGCCGAAGAGGACCGACGGCACAGCGAGACACCGACGTGCGCCGGGAGAACAAAGCTTGACGGACCGAGGTTGCGGGATTTCCTGCACTGGAGCCATGTCACAGCGTAAGATCAGCGACAACATCCCGGGAAACACTAGAGGAGCAAATGCGATATGGATGCCTCCCGCAAGAAACCCCTGTAAAGGTGAGTTTTGTTATGAATGTTTATGAACAATAGCAGTGACCGATGAATCAACAACTTAGACTCGTTAAAGCATTGTACTTGAGCCAGTAAGCTAGAGAGGCAGTTGTCAGTGCTGTACTGTTGTGAAATAATGCCAGTGCATTGTATACCTATTGAATGCTCATCCCACATACTGCCCTTCACGCCTTGTGGTCGCCCTTTTGGAAGCGAGTCTTTTTTAAAAGTTCCTTAACTCTATGCAGCCCTTTGCCGGGGAGGTTGGTTCACCCTGGTCTCACAAGTGTCCTTCTCCTGGGCCCAAGCAGGTGTTTGTGCTCATTCACATCAATCCGAGGTACCAGACAAGCCTCAGTCGTCGAGCCCCAAACGGAAGCAGTGGGAGGAGATGTGGTTGGTGTGAAAGTCTCGTTGACACAGTCCACAACAACCAGGGCAAATGGCGCTGCAGCGAACGGCCTTCTAAATGCGCCCATGTAACTACAGTTCGACAATAACCCCAGATTACAAACTATTTGTATCTGCTTTGTCTCACAACTCTAAGCGTTTAGAGTTTCTAAGTATTGTTAATAAAATAATATTGAGGCGTCATTACAGTCTTATGATTTGAAACATATTTACGTGATTTTTCCCAGGATCATCAAGCAACGAGGAGAGGCTTCGTTGTTTATTCTCGCATGATACCATTTTAATGCCTCAGTGGCATTAAAAAATATTTCGGCAGCAGCCTCACTAACTGCCACACATGTCCCGTTTATTAGGGAGGCGATCGCCGGGCTGATTCCAAGAGCCGAAGTATCGGCCCCCCGAACCGCACCACGAAAGCGTGGACAATTTTGAAGTGGTCCTTTTTGGCGCGCCAGCGGACGCCGGCTGTGGCCCAAAGAACAAGTCAGAGCCGAGAGTTGATAAACAAACAAATTATATTCTCAATAATGGCAGATCGAAATAAATACACAAAAATGCACACTCCACAATAGTTGCATACAATATGTCACCAATCAAACCAATCAATCAACGTACTACACAATACAATCAGCCACACTTGAAACAACGGACATGGACAACAATACGCACTACAATGCAGTTGCATGCATTGAACAACCAAGACACTTAAAGACTAAAGAGATAGGAAAACCTATTCGGTCCAAAGTCCTGGGAACAAAAGTCTGAATGATACTCTTCCGAGAATCACTCACTCAAAGTCCAGCGTTGTTGTCGTTCCGCTGCCCCCTCGAAGTTTCTCTTCCAGGAAACCTCCCGTCTTCAATTGGCCACTCTTCAAACTTCAACTTCTTCGCCGGAAAACCGTCGGCTTCACCCACGCAGCTGTTGCCCGCGTCTTCGCTCGATAGCGGTAAACACACGCTCTTGCCTGTAGCTCGAGCCTTCACCCACAGGTGGAACTCCTCTTCATCTCCTGCTCTGTCACTACGGACAGCACCTTCGCCGACTCCACGGCGGAATGCCTACGCGCTCCGGCGCTAACTTTCCGTCTTCTCCTGCTTTCTCGTTTCGGCCGCTCGAATAAATACCTTCCGCGCCACCTTCCAGAAATTTCTCGTCCTTTCGTCGGCGCGATACGCAGCGAAGGCTGGGGAGAGGCGAGACGGTTTGTCTGCCCTCCGCGTCGGATGACTCAGCTCGGCGTGGCCACGCCTCCTTCGTTCTAGAAATATCGCGGCCTTGCTGGGCCTCCGATGTGGGGTGAGGAGGTTCGTCTGCGAAGCCATGCTTCTGCGGGGAGAGCGCGCGCCCGGGGAACCTTGGATGGTTTTCTTATTTTTTTCTTTTGACTTCTGCGAAGCCATGCTTCTGCGGGGAGAGTGCGCGCCCGGGGAGCCTTGGATGTTTTCTTTTTTTTTTCTTTTGGCCTCGCCGCGTTTCTCCCACCCGTTGTCGCAAGAATTTGGCGGCGCGCTCATTTTTAGCGCTCGTTCTGTGACACTGCCCCCCACTTTAAGAATATTATCTCATAATATTCAAAACCGCACAAACGAGCGCGAAAAGCCACCACACACTCTCACAGACTGTAACACCATCAGTCGCTCATGACACTTCACATTCACAATAGATCACTTAATACAATTGTACATTGTAATTCAATTACACAACACGTGAAAACACAACCACAAGCGCCTGAGTACAACACTCCACCACACATTCCAAATAATACAAACGTACAAAGTTCTGTCTTTACAACGATTATACAACACTATACATCACATCATCGCACAGAACCCTTTGACTCGCTCGACATACACTTGAGACACAGGATAACAAGAACATTAACACAACATATGTCACTCAGCCCTGCCAAACACAATCTGATTCCACCCCAGCACCTATCCTGTGTGTTTCGAGCTGCGCTTGCGTCCCTTTTTGCGGTGCTCGCTCGATCTCTTCTTGTGTTTCCACGTTCTTTTTCGGCGAGCCCTTTCCAACGACGATATCTGAGGCGTCGTCTCAGCCATCGCTGTCTCTTCTGACACCGTTATCGCGTCATTACATTCGACGGGTCCTGTCTGTTTATTTACCCGCTTGATCATACCTCTACATTTTGCCCGGCTGGCCAACTCCGTCTCCTTTACACTGTCGGTCGGTGGATGTCGTGCCGACGTAAGTCCAGTTGCTCGGCCCGTGAACTCATTCAACACGATCGTCTTCTCCTTCGCTGTCTCTTGCGCCGCAGCTTCCCCTTGGGCTCTAGTGAGATCCGCCATGGGATGCTCCTCCACTGTATCTCGCGGCCGCTGTGTTGGCGAGGGCTCTATCCTCGGGTCTTCTCCCAAACATTCCGGATCATTTGGTCCTCGCGCCCCGTCGATGTTTCCGATGACAAGGTCGTAAAGGGGGGTCGTAATACATAGAGCCGTAACCTTCCCGCTGAAGTACGGGGTTTCCACCTCAATCTCTGCTTCGGGAAGCATCCGAACCGTACGGTCAATTAGGCAAACCAGTTTCGTTCTGCCTGTCAACTCACTTTCCCGTACCAAATTTCTCCTCACGATAACAGTGGAGCTGCCGGTATCTCTTAACACCGTAATCTTTTTGTCCGCAACTTTTCCAGGCAGCGCTGGCATTCCTTTCGTAACACCGGTTGGCTGTTTTGACATTACAGCACCCACAATAGGAATTTTCTCCCCATTCTTCAACTCTACGAATCCATCGGTGACGGCATTATTATAAGATTTCGGTGCCGCTTGCACACAAGATACCTGGTGAGTTTGACTCACTCCGTTCCGACAAGCGTCTGCTTTGTGCCCAGTCTGACCACATTTGAAACATTTTACTGCCGTAGGGCTCGTAAAGATCGTTCGACAGTTTTTCGCGCGATGACCCACTCGGTTGCACAAAAAACATCGCGGAATGCTCTCTGGTGCACGCTTCTTTTCTTCGGGAGCCAATTTCTTCGAATCATCGGGACACTCCTTCTTGACCTTGGCCAAATTAGTTCCACCTTGCGCTTCCAAGAATTGATCAGCCAATTCAAGCATGTCTTCAAGTGAGTCAGCCTTCCTCTCTTTCAAGTACAGTGACAGGCTTGGGTGGCAACTACTAAGAAATTGTTCTCTAATTAGCAGCTCTCTAAGCTCATCGTACTCCTGCGCTGTCCCTGAAAGTTCAATCCATCTGTCGAAATAATGGCAAAGTCTGGCGGCATACTGCGTAGCCGTCTCACCATCAGCTGGCTTTTCTGTCCGAAATCTGTCCCGGAAACCTTCCACAGTGAATCTAAATCGCTTCAACAAAGCAGCTTTCACCTTTGCGTAGTTGGCTGCATCGGTCGGCGTCAGCCTACCGTACACACTGAGCGCTTCCCCACTCAAGCAGGTACTCAAAGCAGTTGCCCATTGCTGTTCCGGCCAATTCTGGCTCCTCGCAATCGTCTCAAATCTGTGGAGGTACGCGTCTAGGTCGTCCTTCCTTTCATCAAACGCTACGAGCAGCTTGCTTGGGTTCAAGCGGAAGCCGTGATCTTCCCGTTCGCTGCTTTCAACTCTAGCTTGGACGGGAGTTTCACTTCGCTGTTGCAAACAGAGCCGCTCGAGTTCCTTGCTGACGCTGCCGTTCCCTTTCCTCTCTTTCTTCTTTCACCCTCTCAGCTGCCAGTCTTTCTTTCTCCAGCTCCAACTTCAATTGCAGCTCTCTTTCTTCTTTCAGCTGTCGCTCCCTTGCCTCTCTTTCTTCTTTCAGCTGTCGCTCCTTTGCCTCTCTTTCTTCTCTCGCCCTTTCAGCTGCCAACTTTTCTCTCTCCAATTCCAACTTCAATTGTTGCTCTCTTTCTTCCTTCGCTCTCTCAGCTGCCAACCTCTCTCGTTCCAACTCAGCTGCTTTTTCTTCCTTGGCCCTCTCCGCTGCCAACCTCTCTCTCTCCACCGCCTCTTTCTCCTTCTGGCTTACCCACTTCCGTAGTTCGGCGCCAGAAAGACCCATCTTCTCACCAAGAGCTACTAACTTTTCGAGATCCATTGTGTCTCGCAAATAAAGTCTTGCCGCGTGCAAAAAGAATCTGCCTAAATCAGTCTATCGAAACACTCCCCTGCACTCGTTAACGAGAACACCGAAGCAACACACAAAGTCGTTCCGTTAGCACTATCAACAACTCGAGGCTCTTTCTCACTACTTTGGACACACTGTGCACCAAAAGGTCCTGTATCGCGGACGCCAGATTAATTGTCACACATGTCCCGTTTATTAGGGAGGCGATCGCCGGGCTGATTCCAAGAGCCGAAGTATCGGCCCCCCGAACCGCACCACGAAAGCGTGGACAATTTTGAAGTGGTCCTTTTTGGCGCGCCAGCGGACGCCGGCTGTGGCCCAAAGAACAAGCCAGAGCCGAGAGTTGATAAACAAACAAATTATATTCTCAATAATGGCAGATCGAAAACAATACACAAAAATGCACACTCCACAATAGTTGCATACAATATGTCACCAATCAAACCAATCAATCAACGTACTACACAATACAATCAGCCACACTTGAAACAACGGACACGGACAACAATACGCACTACAATGCAGTTGCATGCATTGAACAACCAAGACACTTAAAGACTAAAGAGATAGGAAAACCTATTCGGTCCAAAGTCCTGGGAACAAAAGTCTGAATGATACTCTTCCGAGAATCACTCACTCAAAGTCCAGCGTTGTTGTCGTTCCGCTGCCCCCTCGAAGTTTCTCTTCCAGGAAACCTCCCGTCTTCAATTGGCCACTCTTCAAACTTCAACTTCTTCGCCGGAAAACCGTCGGCTTCACCCACGCAGCTGTTGCCCGCGTCTTCGCTCGATAGCGGTAAACACACGCTCTTGCCTGTAGCTCGAGCCTTCACCCACAGGTGGAACTCCTCTTCATCTCCTGCTCTGTCACTACGGACAGCACCTTCGCCGACTCCACGGCGGAATCCTTACGCGCTCCGGCGCTAACTATCCGTCTTCTCCTGCTTTCTCGTTTCGGCCGCTCGATTAAATACCTTCCGCGCCACCTTCCAGAAATTTCTCGTCCTTTCGTCGGCGCGATACGCAGCGAAGGCTGGGGAGAGGCGAGACGGTTTGTCTGCCCTCCGCGTCGGATGACTCAGCTCGGCGTGGCCACGCCTCCTTCGTTCTAGAAATATCGCGGCCTTGCTGGGCCGCCGATGTGGGGTGAGGAGGTTCGTCTGCGAAGCCATGCTTCTGCGGGGAGAGCGCGCGCCCGGGGAACCTTGGATGGTTTCTTATTTTTTTCTTTTGACTTCTGCGAAGCCATGCTTCTGCGGGGAGAGTGCGCGCCCGGGGAGCCTTGGATGTTTCTTTTTTTTTTTCTTTTGACCTCGCGGCGTTTCTCCCGCCCGTTGTCGCAAGAATTTGGCGGCGCGCTCATTTTTAGCGCTCGTTCTGTGACACTAACACACCTAGATCATTGTGATACAACATGTCGGCACCTTCTGAATTCCAAGCTACGATAATATTTCAAGTCCAGCCTACGTGGTCGCTCATTGGCGGGGCTCGCCAGCTGACTCAAAAAACCTCGGGTTCGATCCCTGCCGCGTTGCTCGCATTTCATGAAATACTGAAAGCAATTCTCATGCGACTCGAGCGCACAAAAATAGCTGGAGCCTTATATTATACGGCGTCTTTCATAGCCTGAGTCATGGCCTCTATTTCATGTAAACTAAGATTGACACGCAATAAAACAATTCATTGTGGCAAGTTTGTGTGATCGGCGTTGTCATTTCGCGTGGCCTGTAAGTGGCATCACTAATATGCTCAAGTAAGCATGCAAGATACGTGTGAGCTTCTTGTAAGTAGTGTACTGCAGTGTACTCTATGAAAAGGAGGCTAATTGAGAGGGGGCTGCTGCAACGAGCTGTGAACAGCCACGAGGCAGAAGCAGAAGACGACGGTGTCGTCTGTTACTTGGAATGCCAGCTGCCATATTGAAACGCCCTGTTCTATTGAAACCTATTTAGTTTTATGCGCGGCTATAAATATACAAACAATATCCTTAGTTACTTTTTGTTTGAAAAGGTATTTGTGTGTTGAAGATAATGAGAGCTCTTTCAGTGATGAGAAAAATAGAGATTTACCAATATTTTTAAAACTGCTGCCTTCATCCATACGGCGCTTTCATCGCGTCCAATTTTCATCCCCATCAGCTCTATACGAATGTATCTTTCTAAGCCGCGCTGAGTGAGTTCAGGGCGTCTGGATAGCCAATCAAAACGCGCTTTTCCAGCCCTCTTTGTCCCGATGAAGCCAGGCTGCAACAAAAATACATAGCTGCCATTCCATCCACTCCCCGAAGAAGCAAGCTCGTAGCGGAAACTCTTTCAGACTGGATGGACCAACGCATGGCGAGTACAATGGTGGAGACGACCGATGAAGCAGCGGCAGGACGACTTCAACTGCGGTAACGAGGCTTCGCAGGCCCACGCTACGAGCTTTGCTGCAATACATCCACCACACAGCGGTCTACGCCTGACATCCAGTGCAACATCAGAAGAGCCAAATCGATGTGGAGGTCTCACTCAAGAAACCATTGTGCAGCAGGTGAGCCTCGTAGTCGATCCTGTTAGCATGAATCACTCGCATATGGCACAACTGAGTCAACGTATGAATCAGGTAGTCCTAATGAAGCAGGCATTCGATGCGATATTTGAGACGCAGAAGAAGTTTATTCAAGCTCGCTGCGCCCTTTCGCTGTTTTCAGAAGCACGCAGTTTCGCAAGAGTGGTATCCTCCTTTCACAGAACTGTTCGTCTACATCACTTGAGCGTACACTCTTGCGACGTTGGTGATAAATAAATAGACCTTGTTAACACCACGCAGGCACTCCTCACACGAGCCACTATCTCTTCTCCTACAAATCTTCTCCTTATGTGTGCGGGCCTACCTACGTCTACATCGAGCCTACAGGAACCACAGACGCCACAAGGTGCCGGAGGAAGTAGTTCCAGTGAACCCCTTCCTCCTTTGGCCTTCGAAGCGTAAACACGTCTGCACTCAGCGACGTGGCCAGTGCCGCACGGAGTGTTGTAGACGAA
Source organism: Rhipicephalus annulatus (assembly GCA_013436015.1). Classification (NCBI taxonomy): domain Eukaryota; kingdom Metazoa; phylum Arthropoda; class Arachnida; order Ixodida; family Ixodidae; genus Rhipicephalus; species Rhipicephalus annulatus. Next base: position 283,521 of record WOVY01001507.1, read on the forward strand.
ACAGGGTTCAACAACGCGAGAACAAAGCTTCTACGAGGCGCCCGGGATGGCATCAATCCACGCTGGACCACAGCTGCTACGACAAATATCTCGCTTGCTTCGGAACTGGGATCCATTTCCTTGACAAGGGAATTCAACGCTGTGCCAATTTCGGCTGTTCACCGGCTATCTCATCTTCTCAACAATTGATGTTGCCAATGAATAATACCAATTTGGACTTAATGTTGTCAAACAATGTTAATAAAACAAAACATAAGCGTTTTTTTTTTGGCCTTTGATATTGAAGCATCAGTGGAACTTCTTTTAGGTATGTTGGTGCACAAACTTCAAGGATAACATACACAGATGTTGTGAGACAGTTCTGCATGGCGTTTGTCCAATTTCTTCTTTGTGATCTGGTCATGTTCGAGCTTTCATCTTGAAGATTTTGAATCAGTATTCCGAAGACGTGACGGGTTTATATATTTAATGATGCATTGTTATATCAGTGCGTGGTATTTGGCGGTTTCGCTGACAACGTATTGTCACGTCGTGCTCTCTTAAAAAGTAGTCCAATCTTTCCTTAATGTTGCCCCGCTACGATTACAAGCAGCATTGACAATATAACAAAAAAACGCCAAGAAAATCTGCATATTTCAAAATATTTTGTAACAGCTTTAGCAATTTGATTTCAAATATCGGGAATGTTTTGGAGCTTCCTATCGATAACGGTCATGCTACGCTGGGTGTAGGCGCATTGGCCATTTCAACTAGCACTGACTATTTGACGAGTTGGTACGTATGCATAGATTTATAATAGCGCGGCAAAGTAAAATGACTATTGATCACTCGAACATAAATGCTGGCGCTTGTGTTCGTGTTATTAGAAGACTTTACACCTGCTTTGTTGTGCCATTCTAAATACATGATTCGAACTGTTATCGAATATTTGCTACATATACAAACATTACGAGAACACACAATGACACCAAGAAAGCTGTACGGCTTGCTATTCGCAGTAATTATGATATGTTTGTCATTAAGGGTAACTAATTGGACTTCCAGGGAATGCAAGTGCGTTAGGGGGAGGCAAAAGGTTAGGTGGGTAGATGAGAATAAAAAGTTTGTGGGCATAAACAGGCAGCAGCAAGCACAGGCCGAGTTGACTGGCGGAACATGGGAGAGGCCTTTGTCCTGCAGTGGACGTAGTCAGGCTGATGATGATGATGTTAATGTTGGTGTTGATGATGATGATGGTGATATGTGTATCATTCCTTCTATGTTCCTGAAAACTTTGGGCAGTTTGATGAAATCTTATAGCCATGCTTTGGTCCCGCTCAGTGAAATGAATTGGCATGGAAAATGCATGCATGATCAGTGTTTCAAGTTTCAGCGTTGCCGGACAGGCAATTTTGCTCATGCACATCACGCCGCGTGTTATATACACCTGAACAACGAAGAGAATATAGGCGACATTCCTGAACCGGTGGTATTCGGCATGTAGGGAAGTCATCAGCAGCAACAACGGTCCTTGAAGAATACTGTTAAGATTTCCTTAAGACACCCTCTCATATCAGCTAGGAGATTTACTCGTTTATCGCAATCCCGGAGCTTACCGGTCTCTGTTTCTTTTCCACGTCATCCCCCATGCATGGTAAAACAAGGGCTAAGGTTGACTGTTGCTTCGGGGGTCATGGTTTCGATCCCAGCAGCGGTGGTTACATTTCGGTGGAGGCTAAATGGTGGAGACCCGTGTAGTGCACGATTTCAGTGCACGTTAAAAAACATCAGATAGTCGAAATTTCTAAAGTTCTCCACTGCCGCGTCCAGTGATGATATCGTGTATTTGGGACGTAAAATCACAGATAAAATACGTATTATTTTCAGCAACGTCACCACGCAAATCTATCTATATGAACTTCATAAACGACCTCCCAACAAACAAAGCCAGTTACACAACAGTCACAGGTGCCATTTGTCACCGTAAATAAACAATATAAAGATCAACTTGAAAAAGTAATTCGTTATTGCAGTCTGTTGAAAGTGTGATGGCAGAACGTATGTGTAGAATTTCACATGACTGCTGCAGTTACTTCTTTATTAAGTGCGACTCATTCGCAGAGCGTGAGGCACTGGCCGAAGTTTATCCTCTGAATTCCCTTCCTTACCACTGGAGGCAAGGCGGTTGTGGCAACCTTGCCAATGAGGGCCGTGTATCCGGTTTCCCAGGAGAGGGGGGCTGGCGTAGTTGAAGACCGGCACGAACGCCCTAGTAAGTCCCTTCTATCCTTGCAAGCGTCTGGCGTCCCGCTGCAGCAAGTCGCCCGATACAGGCACTACACGTTCGTGCAGAAAAAGTAATTGACCTCGCACTATGAACGATTACTAACCAAGACATTGTAGGCATATAAATCGCATAATGTCTACGTTGAAGTTGCCGACTCCTATGAAGGACGGACGGACGTATGCACAGACGGACAGAGAGACGCACGGATTAATAAATGAATGGATAGGTACATGGACAGATGGACGGATAGGTGCACGGACAGATGTCCAATCGTTGAACGGACGCACGAACATATGGACGAATGGACAGATGGCCGGACTGAGGATGTTCTAATTTAAAATCATATATGGGCGCTATGAACATGTGCTGTAGACGGTCTTGCGCACTGTTATTTCGCACCTTTGCTCCAACTGAGCACGCCAGTGAAAGGATTTACATAGCGCGGCAATAAGTTTGTTCGCCCCTATAACTGCGGCCGTTATTGCACCTGTACTTTACTCACGGAAAGTGGCAGATGTTTACTGTTTTTTTATTGAGAAGCATTTCTTAGCAAGCTTCGGCGACTTTGAGCGTATCTATCTATCTATATATCTATCTATCTATCTATCTATCTATCTATATATATATATATATATATATATATATATATATATATCAATCGATATATCTATCTATCTATCTTGCCGCTTATGTTTCGGTGCTCTCGTGTTCACTCCCTTAACTTGGCGTGAACCAAAATTGGCATGGTAGGGTTAGATGGTTCGACGAATATGACGGGCTGGTCAAGGCATGAATAATGTCAGAATCTCGTCGCGTACGTCGTCAAACACTTCCCGCCAGACAGTGGCACATACCCATGGGCAGGTATGTGCCGCTGGTATGCGGGTATGTGGCACAGGTGATTGACACTTACTATCTACCCTGCAACACAGCAGAGGGTGCTAAGAATCTCTGAATCTGGACAAGCCGCTATTGGAACCTGAATTTGGCAACGTTTAACGCTAGAACCTCATCTAGTGAGGGAAGTCTAGCTGTACTATTCGAGGAGCTAGAGGGTGTTAAATGGGATATAATAGGGCTCATTGAGGTTAGGAGGACAGAAGAGGCTTATACGGTCTACAGAATGGGAACATCATTTACGATAGGGGTTTGGCTGACAAAAGATAACTGGAAGTGGGGCTCCTAATTCACAGAAACATAGCTGTCAACATAGAAGAATACTATAGCATTAATGAAAGGGTGGTAGGTATTGCCACATGGTTTGCTTGGGTGAGATCGAAGAGTGGAAGAAGACAAAGACGATCTCTCTGAGCCGCTGCTTGAGTAGTCGACTAAACGAGCCCATTTTTATCAAGTTTGTCGAGAGTAACGTGACAAGACTGGTGGAGTTGCTGGGTACAACGTCTCACAATCCACCCGATGCCCAAGACCCCATCCAGCAGCCGGAACACAAGCCCTGCACCCGTGGACACTCCTGTTCATAGAGTAAGCCGCCGCCAACGAGGCCTACCGCCTGAGACACCAACCACTAACGCAGCGACTATGACTTCGACACAAGATCCCATGCAAGCTCCGACACCTTCCACGCCGATCTACTGCACCATCCAGAACCCGCTCATGCCTAGCCCCTTTCGCGGAGAGCAGCATGAAGATGTTGACGACTGGCTGAGTGAGTTCGAACGTGTCGCAGCGATCAATTACTGGGATGATGCCGCGAAGCTCCGGAACGTGTACACGTGCCTAAAAGACGGTGCCAAGACGTGGTTTTTGAACAGGGATGATATTCTGACATCTTGGCGCGAGTTCCAGCGTCGCCTCCTGGAGACCTACAGGAGTCCCGACCGCCGCGAACGGGCGGAGCGTGCACTACAATCACGCATCCAGATGCCCAACGAGACCGTCTCGATGTACGTCGAGGACATGACACGGCTTTTCAAGCGAGCGAATCCTGCTACGGCAGAAGAAAAAAAGTTGCGCCACCTCGTGCGTGGTGTGATGGAACAACTTTTTGCTGGTTTGGTGCGTAGTCCCCCCAAAAGTGTTACTGAGTTCCTCACTGAAGCGGCTACAATGGAGCGAGTACTGCACCAACGGTCTGCCCAGTTTGACCGTCAAGTGAATGCTGCCTCAACTCCCAAAATTTTCGCCACCCCTGGCAGCAAGAGCCCCGAAGGGATTCGCGAGATCATTCGATCTGTCGTCCGGGAACAAATGGAAAAGATGTACGGGACAAGGAATATCGATGTTGGTTCTATCACCAGTGTCATCCGCGACGAGGTCCAGCAGGTGCTGCACGCCCATCGTTTTCCGCCCACGTCGGTTGATCCGGAAACGGCTCCTGTGTGTACTGACAGTCGCCGTCGTACGTACGCGGAAGCCTTGCGATCTGCCACTCCTCTTTCGGGTCAATGAGTCCCGATCCAGCCAGTGCCGCACGTCCCGATCCAGACAGTGCCGCAAGTCCCGATCCAGACAATGCCATACGTTCCGATCCAGACAATGATGCCGTCAGTCGCGATCCAGTCAGCGCACGCTGATTTGGACATCGATAGTCGCCGTGCACCGACGCGCAAGTCTGATCTCTGGCGTACGCCAGACAGACGACCCCTCTGCTATTATTGCGGTGAGGCTGGTCACATTTACCGCGAATGCCCATACCGGCAACTTGGACTGTGCGGATTTTCCGTCAATTCCCCTCGTCCCCGAATTGGTCAAAGGCCAAGGGATATCGAAGAGTATCTCGCGCAACAGCGTGCACCCTTTACACGACGGCAATCGCGGTCACCATCTCCGAGGAGACCCGCAGCCACTGGGCCACGTTTCGGGGTGACGGCACGGGAACGCTCCCCGAACCCTCGTCGGGAAAACTGAAGGCAGCGGCCTTCGGGGGCAAGGTCGCTGGGACTCAAAGTGCGGAAGACCTCCCATCGACGCTTGCACGCAACGCCGAAGGCATTTCGTCAGAGAATAATCGCAGTGCCGAAGAAACACCGAGATCCGCATCTGAAGCTAGTGACCGCGTGTCACTCGACATACCTGTGCTGGTTGACGGTCTTCAGGTCAGTGCATTGGTGGACACTGGTGCAGACTATTCGATCATCAGCGGGAGGCTAGCGAAAGATCTCAGGAAAGTTCTCACGCCGTGGAATGGAACGCGAATTCGAACAGCTGGAGGACACGTTGTAACACCGCTGGGTCGCTGTACCGCAAGAGTGAAAATTCGTGCGTCAACGTTTGTGCTCAGCTGCCTCGTTCTTCGCGACTGTTTGCGTCAGCTGATTATCGGCATGGACTTCCTTCGGGAATACGGTGCCATCATAAATCTCCGTGAGCGCATCGTGACCTTCTCGACTCAAGGCGCAACAGATCGAGACGCTGATAACTGCCATAGACTTGCGCTGCGTGTTGCTGACGACAGTGTGACGCTGCCACCTCGAGCAACTGTTCCCATCGAAGTCACTTGTGAAGACTTCCAAGACGGCGACGTGGTGGCTGAAAGCAACTTATCACTTCTGCTGCTCTAAGGTGTATGCGCCGCCCAATAAAGTTTACTACCCACCTACCTACCCAAAGTGTTGTGCGCGTCCGTGACGGACAGTCAACGATACTAGCTACGAACTTCAATTACGAGCACCGGCATCTTTTCCGCGGAACCACCCTAGCTTATGGAGAACCTGTTGCCGACGTCACGGAGTGCTTCGCGTCCGAGGAAACGCATGAGGATGAGGAATTTCTAGACCACATCGACATTAATTTGACGCTGTCAGACGAGAGAAAGGCTGCACTTCACGACCTTTTAAGGGAGTTTAAATCTTGCTTCGCCTCTTCTTCTAAAGTCCATCAAACACACCTCACGAAGCATCGAATTATTACCGTCGATGACGTCCACCCCATCCGGCAGCAGCCTTATCGCGTTTCTGCCAAAGAACGCGAGGCTATTCAGACACAAGTAAAAGAGATGCTCGATGACGGGATTATTCAACCATCCAGCAGCCCTTGGTCCTCGCCAGTCGTTCTAGTGAAGAAAAAAGACGGAACGCTGCGATTCTGTATTGACTACAGGAAGCTTATTAGCGTCACAAAAAAGGACGTCTACCCACTTCCACGGGTCGACGACTCCCTCGACAGGTTACGACGTGCGAAGTATTTTTCGTTCATCGATCTAAAGAGTGGCTATTGGCAAATTGAAGTGGATGAACGAGACCGAGAAAAAACCGCGTTTGTGACTCCAGACGGACTTTACGAATTCCGAGTGCTTGCCTTTGGCCTCTGTTCTGCACCAGCCCCTTTTCAGAGGACGATGGACACAGTTCTCGCTGGCTTGAAGTGGCAAAGCTGCCTTGTCTACCTCGATGATGTGGTCATCTTTTCCGGGAGCTTTGAAGAACATCTGAAGCGTCTGAGAAAGGTTCTGGAAGCCATTCGCACAGCTGAACTCACGCTGAAACCCCAAAAATGCCATTTCGGCTATGAAGAGCTGAAATTTCTGGGACATGTCATTAGTGCGGATGGAGTGCGACCTGATTCAGACAAAACTGCTGCTGTCGCCGCCTTCCCTGTCCCATCAGATAAAAGAGCAGTACGCCGTTTTCTCGGCTTGTGCGCGTATTATCGCCGATTTATCGCCAACTTCTGTAAGATAGCTGAACCTCTTACGCGACTCACCCGAGATGACGTACCCTTTACTTGGGGCGCAGAACAAAATACAGCGTTCACACAGTTACGACAGAGAATGCAAACAGCCCCTGTTCTTGCCCATTTTGATGAGGACGCTGCTACAGAAAATCATACAGATGCCAGCAACGTCGGACTTGGCGCTGTCCTTGTACAACGACACGGCGGCGTTGAGCATGTGATAGCTTACGCCAGTCGTACTCTTTCTCGAGCTGAGACCAACTATTCTACGTCAGAAAAAGAATGCCTCGCAGTCGTGTGGGCGACGACCAAATTTCGGCCTTACCTCTACGGTCGTCCCTTCAAAGTGGTGACTGACCACCACTTGCTCTGCTGGCTGGCAAATCTCAGAGATCCATCCGGCCGTCTCGCACGGTGGAGTTTGCGTTTGCAGGAGTTTGATATTACGATTGTGTACAGGTCAGGGCGCAAACACGAAGACGCCGACGCGCTTTCTCGAACACCTGTGGGGAACGCTGTCAGGGGCTCCGAAGATGAATATGCCTTTCTCGGAGCAGTTAGTGACTCCGAATTTATGTCAAAGCAGTGGGCAGACGATGAATTACGTCCAGTAATTGATTCCCTGGAAGGCCGCAACTCTCAGGTTCATCAACACATTGCTCGCGAACTGCCCTCTTTTTGTCTAAGAAGAGGCATTCTTTACAAGAAAAACGCCCGTGGTAGCGACAAAGCCTTCCTACTCGTTGTTCCTACCGACATGCGTGATGAAATCCTCCTTGCGTGCCACGACGAGCCCATGTCAGGACATTTGGGCTATTCGCGAACTCTCGCCCGAGTACGCCAACAGTATTACTGGCCGCGACTATCAACTAGTGTACATCGATATGTGAAAGGCTGCCGTGAGTGCCAACGCCACAAGACTCCGCCTGTGAGACCCGCGGGTCTGCTCCAGCCGATCGCACCACCACGCACACCATTTGACCTCGTGGGAATGGACCTTCTCGGGCACTTCCCTTTGTCGTCCTCTGGGAACAAATGGATTATAGTTGCGACAGATTATCTTACGCGTTATGCTGAAACAAAAGCGTTACCCCGTGGCACGGCCTCTGAAGTCGCGCAGTTCTTCGTGCACCAAATCGTCCTACGGCATGGTGCCCCGTCATGCGTGATTACGGACAGAGGGACGCCGTTTACAGCACGAATGTTGGAGGACATTTTTAAACTGAGCTGCACAAGTCATCGAAAAACAACGGCTTATCATCCGCATTCCAATGGACTGACAGGGAGGCTTAACAAGACCATAGCGGACATGCTCTCAATGTACGCGGACGTACAACATAAAACCTGGGACGAGATTCTTCCATACATCACGTTTGCTTATAATACGGCAACGCAAGAAACAACACGATTTCCGCCTTTCCGACTTGTTTACGGACGCAACGTGCGAACCATGCTCGATGCTATGCTTCCGTGCGACCAAAGCAATGAACTTGCTCAAGATGCTGAGCAATACACTCAATACGCCGAAGAAGCTCGTCAGCTAGCTCGCATAAACACCAGTCACCAATAAGATGCAGACGCACGACGTTACAACCTCCGCCATCGAAATGTCACCTACCACCCTTGGGACCGAGTGTGGGTGTGGATCCCTGTCCGGCGACCAGGCTTATCCGAAAAGCTTCTAAGTCGTTATTTTGGACCGTACAAGGTTCTTAGACGAATCACAGATATTACATACGAGGTATTTCCGGACGGCGCAGCGTCTTCTCGTCGACAGCTTCGGCCCGAAACCGTGCATGTCGTTCGCCTGAAGCCCTACTTCACACAGTAGCCCTTGTGGTTTTACGTGCTACGACATGCCGTGACATTGCGTTGCTGCTGCTGTTTGTGTTCTCCTGTGTTTTTATGCCTTTTCTTTTTTGCGCTTGGCGCAAGCAATGGCGAAACTTTCTCATTTGCGCTGCGAGTAGTGGCACTCTCCCTCTTTTGGTTCTCTATATCTGCGTGTGTATACCTTCATTTTTTTTATTTACGAGCATCGAGTCGATGCTTTCAAAGGGGGGGGACTATTGCCACATGGTTTGCTTGGGTGAGATCGAAGAGTGGAAGAAGACAAAGACGATCTCTCTGAGCCGCTGCTTGAGTAGTCGACTAAACGAGCCCAATTTTATCAAGTTTGTCGAGAGTAACGTGACAGTATTGTAATTAAACTGAATAAAAGATACAAGATGAAGGTGGTACAGGCTTAAGCACCTACAGCAAGCCATGAAGACGCTTCAGTTGAAAGCTTCTTGGAAGACGTGGAATCGGCATTGAGTAAGGTAAAAACACAGTATACTATTGTTATGGGAGACTTTAATGCAAAGGTAGGGAAGAAGCAGGCTGGAGACCAGGCAGTAGGAGATTATGGCACCGGTACTAGAAACGCCATAGGAGAGCTACTAGTAGAATTCGCAGAATGCAATAGTTTACGGATTTTGAATACCTTCTGCCAAAAACGAGGAAACCGCAAGTGGACCTGGAGGAGCCCTAATGGCAAAATCAAGAACGAAACAGACTTTATAATGAGTGCACACCCAGGCATCGTGCAGGATGCGGAAGTGGTTGGCAAGGTACGATGCAGTGACCATAGAATGGTACGGTCTCGAATTCGCCTAGACTTGAAGAGGCAATGACAGAAACTAATACGCAAGAAGCCAATCAATGAGCTAGCACTGAGAGGGAAAGTACAGGAATTCATAGTCTCCCTTCAGAACAGGTACCCGGCTCTTAGTGGGGAAAGCAACCTTAGCGTAGATACAATGAATGGTAATCGGACGAGTATCATTACGGAGTGGGCAGTGGAAGTTGGAGGTAGTGTAGTTAGACAGGACACAGGCAATCTTTCCCAGGAAACAAAGAATCTCATTAAGAAGCATCAAATCATGAAAGTCTCAAGTACAACAAACAAAATAGAACTGGCAGAGCTTTCATAGGTCATTATTAGCTGAAAGGTATGCGATGTAAGAAGGTATAACACGGAGAGAATTGAACACGTTCTGAAAAATGGAGGAAGCGTCAAAGCAGTGAAGAGGAAACTTGGGATAGGCAAAAAACGGTTGTATGCACTAAGGAACCAAGAAGGCAAAATAACTTCTAGTATGAATAGGTTAGTTAAAATAGTGAAGGAGTTTTACAGAGATCTGTACAGTAGCCGAAACAACCACGACCTTAATACTATAAGAACTAGCAGTAACCCAGATGACAACCCACCAGTAATGATAGAAGAAGTCAGAAAAGCTTTGGAGAGTGTGCAAAGAGGCAAAGCTGCTGGTGAGGATCAGGTAACATCAGATCTGCTGCAAGATGGAGGACAGATTGTGTTAGAAAAACTAGCCAGCCTGTTTACGAGATGTCTCCTGACGGGAAGAGTACCAAAGTCTTGGAAGAACGCTAACATCACTTTAATACGTAAGAAAGGAGATGACAAGGACTTGATGAATTACAGGCCGATTAGCTTGCTCTCTGTAGTATACAAGCTATTTACAAAGGTAATTGCTAACAGAGTAAAGAAAACAATAGAATTCAATCAACCATAGGAACAAGCAGGATTTCGAACAGGCTACTCAACAATCGACCACATTAGTACTTCTAATAGGGCAATAGAGAAATGCTCAGAATATAACCAACCCCTATACATAGCCTTCATAGATTACGAGGAGGCATTTGATGCAGCAGAAATATCAGCCGCAATGGAGACACTGCGGAATCAGCGCGTCGATGAAGTATATATAAACATCTTGGAAGAAATCTACAGGGGATCAACTGCTATCATAGTGCTTCATAAAGAAAGCAACAGAATACAAATCAAGAAGGGTGTAAGGCAGGGGGACACAATCTCCCCATTGCTATTTACCGCGTGCTTACAGGAGGTTTTCAGAAGCCTAGAATGGGAACAGTTCGGGATAACAGTTAATGGAGAGTACCTTAGTAACCTGGGCTTCGCCGATGACATTGCATTGCTGAGTAACCAAATGATGAATTGCAACTCATGATTACGGAGTTAGACAGGAAGAGCAGAAAGGTTGGTCTTAAAATTATTCTGCAGAAAACGAAAGTAATGTATAACAACCTCGGAAAAGAGCAGCGCTTCGAGATAGGTAGTAGTACCCTTCAAGTTGTAAAAGACTATGTCTACTTAGGGCAGATAATAACCGCGGAGCCAAACCACGAGATTGAAGGAACTAGAAAAAGAAGAATGGGGTGGAGCACAATTGGCAAGCACTCTCAAATTATGACAGGTAGGTTGCTACTATCCCTCAAGAGGAAGGTATATAACAGCTGTATCTTGCTGGTACTTAGCTACGGAGCAGAAACCTGGAGACTTATAAAGAGGGTTTCGCTTAAATTGAGGACCACGCAGCGAGCAATGGAAAGAAAACAGGTAGGTGTAACCTTAAGAGACAAGAAGAGAGCATAGTGGATTAGGGAAAAAACGGGGGTTAAGAATGTCATATCTGAAATCAAGAAGAGGAAATTTATATGGGCCGGGCATGTAGCGCATAGACAGGATAAGCGCTGGTCATTAAGGGTAACTGACTGAATTCCCAGAGAAGACAAGCGAGTTAGAGGGAGAAAGAAGTTTATTTGGGCAGATGAGATCAAGAAGTTTGCGGGTATAAATTGGCAGCAGCAAGCACAGGACCGAATTAACTGGCGGAACATAGGAGAGGCCTGTTTGTTTGATTGTTTGTTTGTTTTCCTGGGCTGATGGCTCATGCTCACTTAGGGGGATTGGCCAAGAAAGTGTAGTGCAGTTTTTCTGTGATCATTTTAACTCTGTGTAATGAATTTGTATTATAATATGACTGATGTAAGGAAAAGCACATAAAAGAGAAAAAACGAGAAAAAATAGAAAAGCAATTTTGAGATTTCAGGTGTTGAGATTACCACTCAGCTGCATTGACTTCACTTTGCCTAGGGGAGTAAATATTATTAATTATTTGATTGAAGATCACAAAGGTATACGCTTGGTTGCCTGATTATAATCGCAAACGGCATTGAAAGCATCCCTGTGGCGATGTCCCAAAACTGAGGCACCATATCTTAGCGCAGTTTCCACCGTCAATCTAACGCCTATTTTCAGAAATGGTATAACTAGTAACCTTTTTCGAAGTATAGCGTAATGGTGACAATACAAAAAATAATGTTTTAGTGATTCCATTTTTCCGCAGAATGCGCAGATGGGTGATGTTGTCTGACCATCTCTGTGTAGATACAGGTTTAGGGGGGGGGGGACAAGAAATCGAAATTTATTAATTAAAGCTTCGAGGTTTTTGGACTGGCTCCAGTGGTGTCGCCATGGAAACTTGAGGTGGTTATATTCTGTCCATGTAGTTTCTTTTTCTAGCGTAGTGGAGATTGCTGATTTTCGATATCTTATTGCTGTAATATATTCAACACCTGGCAATATGGATAAAACTGGGCCATCAAGTGCGACTCGCGCTAACGAATCGGCCAATTCATTCATTATTATTCCACAGTGTCCCATAACCCATAGTCGAGGCCTTTGTCCTGCAGTGAACGTAGTCAGGCTGATGATGATGATGATGATGATGACCTACCCCGGAAGGACGAGAACACACATGGGCAATATTAACACGTGAGCGTTAAGAAATACTCGACATCGGTAGCAATGACCCAACAAATTCAAAGAAATATTTTCAGCGTCCCAGCTGGAATCGAACCCAAGCATTTGGCCTGGTAAGAAAACATTATAACACAGAGCTTCCCCAGGTCTCGGAACTATTTTTCAAATAGACGATAATTATCCTGAAACAACAATAGTGGTTGCTGTGCTGCCTGCCCAATTTAAAAAAAAAACATTACACATGCACTGCCTTGATACAGCCGTCACCCGGGGCTATCGTAAATTGTGGTTGGTTGGCTTGCGCTGAAATTAATTTACGTAGCAGTGTCTAGGGCCAACATCCTCGCGAGCATCAGCCTTTCATAGAAGCTTCTGGTGTTGCTAATACTCGTGTTCCAGTTAGCATCGTTGCGCAAGGACAAACAACTGGTTATATAAAGATCTGCAATGCTTCAACATATCTCTGGGCGTGCAGAATTTGTATACATGCATTTAGCGTCTTTTCATGACGTTTCGCTTAATAAAAAAAATTGTAACACAATTACCTTCCCTCCGCGTGCTTCGCATATCTTCCGATTTTTTTTCCTTAGGTTACTACCTAATGTAAAAGCAAACAGCGTAGCGAAACACGCTCCCACACTTGTGGTCTCCGCGCATGCGCCTGGTATCTGAATAATCGTTACTTCAGTATGGCCAATATTGGGTGCTACCACGTTCGGGGCCCATTATTCCCATGACATCCGTTTAAATTACACAGCTGTACAGCCGTTTTAAAAGTACCCCAATAGCATTTACCAAATGATACATCAGCGCCTTATAACAGCGAGGTTGGTGATACAATACGCATGTTTTGACATTTTACCATCATCAGCTACGCTGTTCGACCTTACAGGACATAACCCAGCTTTCCCTGTTTGTATTTATGAAAGAAGTGTTCCGACTAAAAAATCAACGAGACAGAATAATTAAACGGACCAAGCGACCACAACGAATACACAAGAATGCACGAATGAGTAAGCTAACGAAAAAAAAGAATAAACGAAACCTACAAAGAAGTGATCTAGGATGAAGAGAAAAAAGGCTTTATACTTTTCAGAAAATACACGGCATTATATATGCATGATGAGTCTTTAATATAGGCTTCGAATATATTTTCACTTTCTGTACATATTCAATTTTAAAGAATTATCGGTTTTAAATTGTAAAAATATTTTTCCCGTTTAAAACTATGGCTCCGTGTCACAAAGACGACGATCATAGCATTTGCCTCGCGCGTGTGGCGCGAGGCCACGCTGGAAGCAGGCTATGACGTGCCTCGTGCGAAAGCGTCAGGTGGGCCAATCACGAGCCGCGTCGTCATCACTGTCTGCTGCAGTGGAGCTACGCCGCTGACTACACTGCTGCGAAGTAAGGCTGTCTCTTTGGGTGACTCTATCTCGAAGAAACCGTTCGTGGCGGGATATCTTGCGGGCAAGGTGGGCTACCGCAAGGTGACTCGGATGCGGATGCCGAAGAGGACCGACGGCACAGCGAGACACCGACGTGCGCCGGGAGAGCAAAGCTTGATGGACCGAGGTTGCGGGATTTCCTGCACTGCAGCCATGCCACCTCGGAAGATCAGCGACAACATCCCTGGAAACACTAGAGGAGCGAATGCGATGCGGATGCCTCCCGCAAGAAACCCCTGTGAAAGTGAGTTCCGTTATGAATGTTTATGAACGATAGCAGTGACCGATGCATCAACAACTTAGACTCGTTAAAGCATTGTAGTTGAGCCAGTCAGCTAGAGAAGCAGTTGTCAGTCCTGTAGTGTTGTGAAATAATGCGACTGCAAGTGCATAGTATACCCATTAAATGCTCATCCTACATACTGCCCTTCACGCCTAGAGATCGCACTTTCGGAAGCGAGTCTTTTTTTAAAAGTTTCTTAACTCTACGCAGCCATTCGCCGGGGAGGTCGGTTTACCCTGGTCCCGCAAGTGTCCTGCTCCTGGGCCCAAGCAGCTGTTTGTGCCCAGTCACATCAATCCGAGGTACCAGACAAGCCACAGTCGTCGAGCCCCAAAAGGAAGCAATTGGAAGAGATGTGGTTGGTGTGAAGTTCTCGCAGTTACAGTCCACGACAACCAGGGCAAATAACGCTGCAGTAAACGGCCGTGAATATGCGCCTATGTTTGGACTGTTCAAAAATAACCGGAGATTACAAACTATTTCTATCGTCTTTGTCTGACAACTCCAACCGTTTAGAGTTTCTAAGTATTGTTAATAAAATCATATTGAGGCGTCATTACCGTCTTATGATTTGAAACATATTTACGTGATTTTTCCAAAGATCATCAAGCAATCGAGGAGATGCTTCGTTGTTTATTAATGCATGAGCCTCAGTGGCATTAAAATATTTCGGAAGCAGCCTCACTAACACACCTAAATCATTGTGATACAGCATGTCGGCACCTTGTGAATTCCAACCTACGATAATATTTCAAGCCAGGCCGACGTGGTGGCTCATTGGCGGGGCTTGCCAGCTGACTCAAAGAACCTCGGGTTAGATCCCTGCCACGTTGCTCGCATTTCGGAAAGTGAAATGCTGAAAGCAATTTTCGTGCGACTCGAGCGCACAAAAATAGCTGGAGCCCTATATTATACGGCGTCTTTCATAGCCTGAGTCATGGCCTCTATTTCGTGTAAACTAAGATTGACACGCAATAAAACAATTTATTGCGGCAAGTTTGTGTGATCAGCGTTGTCATTTCTCGTGGCCTGTAAGCGGCATCACTAATATGCTCAAGTAAGCTTGCAAGATACGTGTGAGCTTCTAGTAAGTAGTGTACTGCAGTACTCTATGGAAACGAGACTAAATGAGAGGGGGCTGGTGCAACGAGCTGTGAACAGCCACGTGGCAGAAGCAGAAGACGATGGTGTCGACTGTTACTTGGAATTCCAGCCGCCATATTAAAACGCCCTGTTTTATTTAAACGTATTTAGTTTTATGCGCAGCTATTACCATAAAAACAATATCTTTAGTTAATTTTTGTTTGAAAAGGTATTTGAGTGTTGAAGATAATGATAGCTCCTTCAGTTATAAGAAAAATAGAGATTTACCAATATTTTTACAACTGCTGCCTGAATCCATACGGAGCTTTCATCGCGTCCGATTTTCATCTCCATCGGCTCTATGCGAATGTATCTTTCTAAGCCGCGCTGAGTGAGTTCAAGGCGTCTGGATAGCCAATCAAAACGCGCTTTTTCAGCCCTCTTTGTCCCAACGAAGCCAGGCTGCAACAAAAATACATAGCTGCCATTCCATCCACTCCCCGAAGAAGCAAGCTCGTAGCGGAAACTCTTTCACACTGGGTGGACCAACGCATGGCGAGTACAATGGTGGAGACGACCGATGAAGCAGCGGCAGGACGACTTCAACTGCGGTAACGAGGCTTCGCAGGCCCAGGCTACGACCTTTGCTGCAATACATCCACCACACAGCGGTCTACCCCTGACATCCAGTGCAACATCAGAAGAGCCAAATCTATGTGCAGGTCTCACTCAAGAAACCATTGTACAGCAGGTGAGCCTCGTAGTCGATCCTGTTAGCATGAATCACTCGCATATAGCGCAACTGAGTCAACTTATGAATCAGGTAGCCTAATGTAGCAGGCATTCGATGCGATATTTGAGACGCAGAGGAAGTTCATTCAAGCTCGCTGCGCCCTTTCGCTTTTTTCAGAAGCGCGAAATTTTCTTTTCACAAAACTGTTCGTCTACATCACTTGAGCGTATACTCTTGCGACGTTTGTGATAAATCAATAGACCTTGTTACACCACACAGGCACTCGTCCAACGAGCCACTATCCCTTCTCCTACAAATCCTATCCTTATGTGTGCGGGCCTACTTACGTCTACATCGAGCCTACAGGAACCACAGAAGCCACAATGTGACGGAGGAAGTAGTTCCAGTGAACCCCTTCCTTCTTTCGCCTTCGAAGCCTAAACACGTCTGCACTCAGCGAAGTAGGCAGTGCCGAACGGAGTGTTGTAGACGAAACAGGGTTCAACAACGCCAGAACAAAGCTTCTCCGAGGCGCCCGGGATGGCATCAATCTACGCTGGACCACAGCTGCTACGACAGATATCTCGCTTGATTCGTAACTGAGATCCACTTCTTTGAAGAGGGAATTCAATGCTGTGCCATTTTCGGCTGTTCACCGGCGATCTCATCTTCTAAACAATTGATGTTGCCAATACATAATATCAATTTGACTTAATGTTGTCATACAATGTTAATAAAACAAAACATAAGCGCCTTTTCTGGTCTTTGATATTGAAGCATCAGTGGAACTTCTTTTAGGTATGTTGGTGCACAAATTTTATGGATAACATACACAGATGTGGTGGGAAAGTTCTGCATGGCGCTTGTCCCATTTCTTTTTTGTGATCTGCTCTTGTTCGAGCTTTCATATTCAAGATTTTGAATTAGTATTCCCAAGACGTGACGGGTTTATATATTTAATTATGCATTGTTATATCAGTGCGTGGTATTTGGCAGTTTACCTTACGACGTATTGTCACGTCGTGCTCTCTTAAAAAGCCCCACCGCGGTGGTCTAGTGGCTAAGGTACTCGGCTGCTGACCCGCAGGTCACGGGTTTTATTCCCGGCTGCGGCGGCTGCATTTCCGATGGAGGCGGAAATGTTGTAGCCCGTGTGCTCAGATTTAGGCGCACGTTAAAGAACCCCAGGTGGTCGAAATTTCCGGAGCCCTCCACTACGGCGTCTCTCATAATCATATGGTGGTTTTGGGACGTTAAACCCCACAAATCAAATCTCTTAAAAAGTAGTCCAAACTCTCCTTACTGTTTCCCCGCTGCGATTAAAAGTAGCATTGACAATATAACAAAAAAAACGCCAAGAAAATCTGCATTATTCAAAATATTTTGTAACAGCTTTAGCAATATGATTTTAAATATCGGGAATGTTTTGGAGCTTCCTCTCCATAACGGTCATGCTACGCGTGGTGTAGGCGCATTGGCCATTTCAACTAGCACTGACTATTTGACGAGTTGGTACGTATGCATAGATTTATAATAGCGCTGCAAAGTAAAATGACTATTGATCACTCGAACATAAATGCTGGCGCTTGTGTTTGTGTTATTAGAAGACTTTACGCCTGCTTTGTTGTGCCATTCTAAATACTTGTTTCAAACTGTTATCGAATATTCGCTACATATACAAACATTGCGAGAACAGACAATAACACCAAGGAAGCTGTACGGCATGCTATTCGCAGTAATTATGATATGTGTGTCATTAAGGGTAACTAACAGGATTCCCAGAGAAGGCAAGCGGCTTAGGGGGAGACAGAAGGTTAGGTGGGCAGATGAGATTAAAAAGTTTGCGGGTATAAATTGGCAGCAGCAAGCACCAGACCGAGTTGCCTCGCGGAACATGGGAGAGGCCTTTGTCCTGCAGTGGCCGTCGTCAGAATGATGATGTTGATGATGATAATGTTGATGATAATGATGATAATGAAGAAGAAGAAGAAGATGATGATGATGATGATGATGATGATGATGATGATGATGACGATGATGATGATGATGATGACATGCGTATCACACCTTCTAAGTTCCTGAAAACTTTGGGCCAAGTGTGAGGAAATCTCATAGTCATGCTTAGGTCCCGCTCACTGAAATGAATCAGTATGGAAAATGCATGCATGATCAGTGTTTAAAGTTTCAGCGTTGCCGGACAGGCAATTTTGTTCATGCACATCACGCCGCGTATTATATACACCTGAACAACAAAGAGAATATAGGCGACATGTCTGAACCGGTGGTATATGGCATGTAGGGAAGTCATCAGCAGCAACGGTCCTTGAAAAATACTGCTAAGATTCGCTTAAGACACCCTCACATATGAGCTAAGATATTTACAAGTTTTTCGCAATGCCGGAGCTTACCGGTCTCTGTTCCTTTTCCACGTCATCCCCCATGGATGGTAAAACAGTGGCAAAGGCGCTAGACTGTTGCTTCGGGGGTGGCGGTTTCGATCCCAGCAGCGGTGGTCACATTTCGGAGGAGGCTAAATGGTGGAGACCCGTGTAGTGCACAATTTCAGTGCACGTTAAAGAACATCAGATGGTTGAAATTTCTAAAGTCCTCCACGGCCGCGTCCAGTGATCATATCGTGTATTTGGGACGTAAAATCGCAGATAAAATACGTATTATATTGAGCAACGTCACCACGCAAATCTATCTGTATGAACTTCATAAACGACCTCCCAACAAACAAAGCCAGTTTGACAACAGTCACAGGTGCCAATCGTCACCGTAATTAAACAATATAAAGATCAACATGAAAAAGAAATTCGTTAATGCAGTCTGTTGAAAGTGTGATGGCAGAACGTATGTGTAGAATTTCACGTGACTGCTCCAGTTACTTCTTTATTAAATGCGACTCATTCGCAGAGCGTGAGGCACTGGCCGAAGTTTATCCTCTGGATTCCCTTCCTTACCACTGGAGGCAGGGCGGGTGTGGCAACCTTGCCAATGAGGGCCGTGTATCCGGTTTCCCAGGAGAGGGGGGCGGGCGTAGTTGAAGACCGGCACGAATGCACTAGTAAGTCCCTTCAATCCTTGCAAGCGTCTGGCGTCCCACTGCAGCACGTCGCCCGATACAGGCACTACACGTTCGTGCAGAAAATGTAGTCGGCCTCGCACTATGAACGATGTACTAACCAAGACATTGTAGGCATATAAATCGCATAATGTCTACGTTGAAGTCGCCGACTCGTATGAAGGACGGATGGACGTATGCACAGACGGACAGAAAGACACACGGATGAATAAATGAATCGATAGGTACACGGACACATGGACGCACAGGTCCACGAACAGATGTCCAATCGTTGAACGGATGAGCGAACAGATGGACGAATGGACAGATGCCCGGTCTGAGGATGTTCTAGTTTAAAATCATATATGGGCGCTATGAACATGTGCTGTAGATGGTCTTGCGCAGTTATTTCGCACCTGCGCTGACTGAGCCTGCCAGTGTAAGGATTTACATAGCGCGACAATAAAGTTGTTCGCCCCTATAACTGTGGCCGTAATTGCACCTGTACTTTACTCTTTTTTTTTATTGAGAAGCATTTCTTAGCAAGCTTCGGCGACATTGAGCGTATCTATCTATCTATCTATCTATCTACCTACCTATCTATCTATCTGTTCTCCGCTTATGTTTAGGTGCTCTCGTGGTCACTCCCTTAACTTGGCCTGAACCAAAATTAGCAATGGAGGGTTAGATGGTTTGACGAATATGACGGGCTGGTCAAGGCATGAATAATGTCAGAATCCCGTTGTGTATGTCGTCAAACACTTCCCGCAAGACAGTGGCACATACCCATTGGCAGGTATGTGCCGCTGGTATGCGGTTATGTGGCACAGGTGATTGACGCTTACTATCTACCCTGCAACGCAGCAGAGGGTGCTAAGAATCTCTGGATCCAGACAGGCCGCCATAGGAACCTGAATTTGGCAAAGTTTAACGCTAGAACCTCATCTATTGAGGGAAGTCTAGATGTACTATTCGAGGAGCTAGAGGGTGTTAAATGGGATATAATAGGGCTCATTGAGGTTAGGAGCACAGAAGAGGCTTATACGGTGCTACAGAATGGGCACGTCCTTCGCGATAGGGGCGTGGCTGACAAAATAGAGCTGGGAGAGGTGCTCCTAATTCACAGAAATATAGCTGTCAACATAGAAGAATATTATAGCATTAATGAAAGAGTGATAGGTATTGTAATTAAACTGAATAAAAGATACAAGATGAAGGTGGTTCAGGCTTACGCACCTACATCCAGCGATAAAGACGCTTCAGTTTGAAGCTTCTATGAAGACGTGGAATCGGCAATGAGTAACGTAAAAACACAGCATACTGTACTTATGGTAGACTTTAATGCAAAGGTAGGGAAGAAGCAGGCTGGAGACCAGGCAGTAGGAGATTATGGCATCGGTACTAGAAACGCCATAGCAGAGCTACTAGTAAATTCGCAGATTGCAATAGTTTACGGATTTTGAATACATTTTGCCGAAAACGAGGAAATCTCAAGTGGACATGGAGGAGCCCCAATGGCGAAATCAAGAACCAAATAGACTTTATTATGAGTGCACACCCAGGCATCGTTTAGGATGCGAAAGTGGTTGGCAAGGTACGATGCAGTGACCATAGAATGGTACGGTCTCGAATTCACCTAGACTTGAACAGAGAATGACAGAAACTGATACGCAAGAAGCCAATCAGTGAGCTAGCACTGAGAGGAAAAGTACAGAAATTCAGAGTCTCGCTTCAGAACAGGCCCTCGGCTCTTAGTGAGGGAAAGCAACCTTAGCGTAGATACAATGAATGATAATCGGACGAGTATCATTACGGAGTGTGCAGTGGAAGTTGGAGGCAGGATAGTTAGACAGGACACTGGCAAGCTTTCCCAGGAAACGAAGAATCTGATTGAGAAGCGTCGAATCATGAAAGTCTCAAGTACAAAAGACAAAATAGAACTAGCAGAGCTTTCAAAGTTGATTATTAGCCGTAAGGTATGCGATGTAAGAAGGTATAACATGGAGAGAATTGAACACGTTCTGAAAAATGGAGTAAGCGTCAAAGCAGTAAAGAGGAAACTTGGGATAGGCAAAAATCGGTTGTGTGCACTAAGGGACCAAGAAGGCAACATAACTTCCAGTATGAATAGGTTAGTTAAAATAGTGGAGGAGTTTTACAAAAATCTGTACAGTAGCCGGGACAACCACGACTTTAATACTATAAGAAGTAGCAGTAACCCAGATGACAACCCACCAGTAATGGTAGAAGTCAGAAAAGCTTTGGAGAGTGTGCAAAGACACAAAGCTGCTGGTGAGGATCAGGTAACATCAGATCTGCTGCAAGATGGAGGACAGATTGTATTAGAAAAACTAGCCAGCCTGTTTACGAGATGTCTCCTGACGGGAAGAGTACCAAAGTCTTGGAAGAACGCTAACATCACTTTAATACGTAAGAAAGGAGATGACAAGGACTTGATGAATTACAGGCCGATTAGCTTGCTCTCTGTAGTATACAAGCTATTTACAAAGGTAATTGCTAACAGAGTAAAGAAAACAATAGAATTCAATCAACCAAATGAACAAGCAGGATTTCGAACAGGCTACTCAACAATCGACCACATTAGTACTTTTAATAGGGTAATAGAGAAATGCTCAGAATATAACCAACCCCTATACATAGCCTTCATAGATTACGAGAAGGCATTTGATGCAGTAGAAATATCAGCCGTCATGGAGACACTGCGGAATCAGCGCGTCGATGAAGTATATATAAACATCTTGGAAGAAATCTACAGGGGATCAACTGCTATCATAGTGCTTCATAAAGAAAGCAACAGAATACCAATCAAGAAGGGTGTAAGGCAGGGGGACACAATCTCCCCATTGCTATTTACCGCGTGCTTACAGGAGGTTTTCAGAAGCCTAGAATTGGAACAGTTAGGGATAACAGATAATGGAGAGTACCTTAGTAACTTGGGCTTCGCCGATGACATTGCATTGCTGAGTAACCAAGGGGACGAATTGCAACTCATGATTACGGAGTTAGACAGGAGGAGCAGAAAGGTTGGTCTTAAAATTATTCTGCAGAAAACGACAGTAATGTACAACAACCTCGGAAAAGAGCAGCGCTTCGAGATAGGTAGTAGTGCACTTCAAGTTGTAAAAGACTATGTCTACTTAGGGCAGATAATAACCGCGGAGCCAAACCACGAGATTGAAGGAACTATAAAAAGAAGATTGGGATGGAGCACAATTGGCAAGCACTCTCAAATTATGACAGGCAGGTTGCTACTATCCCTCAAGAGGAAGGTATATAACAGCTATATCTTGCTGGTACTTAGCTACGGAGCAGAAACCTGGAGACTTATAAAGAGGGTTTCGCTTAAATTGAAGACCACGCAGCGAGCAATGAAAAGAAAAATGGTAGGCGTAACCTTAAGAGACAAGAAGAGAGCATAGTGGATTAGGGAAAAAACGGGGGTTAAGAATGTCATATCTGAAATCAAGAAGAGGAAATTTATATGGGCCGGGCATGTAGCGCGTAGACAGGATAAGCGCTGGTCATTAAGGGTAACTGACTGAATTCCCAGAGAAGACAAGCGAGTTAGGGGGAGACAGAAGTTTATTTGGGCAGATGAGATCAAGAAGTTTGCTGGTATAAATTGGCAGCAGCAAGCACAGGACCGAATTAACTGGCGGAACATAGGAGAGGCCTGTTTGTTTGTTTGTTTGTTTGTTTGTTTGTTTGTTTGTTCGTTTGTTTGTTTGTTTTCCTGGGCTGATGGCTCATGCCCACTCAGGGGGATTGGCCAAGAAAGTGTAGTGCAGTTTTTCTGTGATCATTTTAACTCTGTGTAATGAATTTGTATTATAATATCACTGATCTAAGGAAAAGCACATAAAAGAGAGAAAACGAGAAAAAAACTAGAAAAGCAATTTTGAGACTTCAGGTGTTGAGATTACCACTCAGCTGCATTGACTTCACTTTGCCATGGGAAGTAAATATTATTAATTATTTGATTGAAGCTCACAAAGGTATACGCTTGGTTGCCTGAATATAATCGCAAACGGCATTGAAAGCATCCCTGTGGCAATGTCCCAAAACTGAGGCACCAAATCTTAGCGCAGTTTCCACCGTCAATCTAACGCCTATTTTCAGAAATGGTATAACTAGTAACCTTTTTCGAAGTATAGCGTAACGGCGACAATACAAAAATTAATGTTCTAGTGATTCCGTTTTTCCGCAGAATGCGCAGAGGGGTGATGTTGTCTGACCATCTCTGTGTAGATACAGGTTTACGGGGGGGGGGGGGACAAGAAATCGAAATTATAATTAAAGCTTTGAGCTTTTCGGACTGGCTCCAGTGGTGTCGCCATGGAAACTTTAGGTGGTTATATTCTGTCAATGTAGTTTCTTTTTCTAGCGTATCAGTGGAGATTGCTGATTTTCAATATCTTATTGCTGTAATATATTCAACACCTGGCAATATGGATAAAACTGGGCCATCAAGTGCGACTCGTGCTAAGGAATCGGCCAATTCATTTATTATTATTCCACAGTGTCCCATAACCCATAGTCGAGGCCTTTGTCCTGCAGTGAACGTAGTCAGGCTGATGATGATGATGATGATGACCTACCCAGAAAGGACGAGAACACACATGGGCAATATTAACGCGTGAGCGTTAATAAATACTCGACATCGGTAGCATTGACCCAACAAATTCAAAGAAATATTGTCAGCGTCCCAGCTGGAATCGAACCCAAGCATTTGGCCTGGTAAGGAAACATTATAACACAGAGCTTCCCCAGGTCTCGGAACTATTTTTCAAATAGACGATAATTATCTTGAAACATCAATAGTGGTTGCTGTGATGCCTGCCCAATTTAAAAAAAAAACATTACACATGCACTGCCTTGATACAGCCGTCAACCGGGGCTAACGTAAATTGTGGTTGGTTGGCTTGCGCTGAAATTAATATTCGTATCAGTGTCATGGGCCAACATCCTCGCGAGCATCAGCCTTTCATAGAAGCTTCTGGTGTTGCTAATACTCGTGTTCCAGTTAGCATCGTTGCGCAAGGACAAACAACTGGTTATATAAATATCTGCAATGCTTCAACATATCTCTGGGCGTGAATCATTTGTATACATGCATTTAGCGTCATTTCATGACGTTTCGCTTAATAAAAAAATTGTAACACAATTACCTTCCCTCCGCGTGCTTCGCATATCTTCCGATTTTTTTTCCTTAGGTTACTACCTAATGTAAAAGCAAACAGCGTAGCGAAACACGCTCCCACACTTGTGGTCTCTGCGCATGCGCCTGGTATCTGAATAATCGTTACTTCAGTATGGCCAATATTGGGTGCTACCACGTTCGGGGCCCATCATTCCCATGACATCCGTTTAAATTACACAGCTGTACAGCCGTTTTAAAAGTACCCCAATAGCATTTACCAAATGATACATCAGCGCCTTATTACAGCAAGGTTGGTGATACAATACGCATGTTTTGACATTTTACCATCATCAGCTACGCTGTTCGACCTTACAGGACATAACCCAGCTTTCCCTGTTTGTATTTATGAAAGAAGTGTTCCGACTAAAGAATGAACGAGACAGAATAATTAAACGGACCAAGCGACCACAACGAATACACAAGAATGCACGAATGAGTAAGCTAACGAAAAAAAAAAGAATAAACGAAACCTACAAAGAAGTGATCTAGGATGAAGAGAAAAAAGGCTTTATACTTTTCAGAAAATACACGGCATTATCTACGCATGATGAGTCCTTAAATATAGGCTTCGAATATATTTTCACTTACTGTACATATTCAATTTTAAAGAATTATCGGTTCTAAATTATTGTAAAAATATTTTTCCCGTTTAAAACTATGGCTCCGTGTCACAAAGACGACGATCATGGCACTTGCCTCGCGCGCGTGGCACGAGGCCACGCTGGAAGCAGGCTTTGACGTGCCTCGCACGAAAGGGTCAGGTGGGCCAATCACGAGCCGCGTCGTCATCACTGTCTGCTGCAGTGGAGCTACGCCGCGGACTACACTGCTGCGAAGTAATGGCTGTCTCTTTGGGTGACTCTATCTCGAAGAAACCGTTCGTGGCGGGATATCTTGCGGGCAAGGTGGGCTACCGCAAGATGACTCGGATGCGGATGCCGAAGAAGACCGACGGCACAGCAAGACACCGACGTGCGCCGGGAAAACAAAGCTTGATGGACCGAGGTTGCCGGATTTCCTGCACTGCAGCCATGCCACCTCGGAAGATCAGCGACAACATCCCTGGAAACACTAGAGGAGCAAATGCGATGCGGATGCCTCCCGCAAGAAACCCCTGTGAAAGTGAGTTCCGTTATGAATGTTTATGAACGATAGCAGTGACCGATGCATCAACAACTTAGACTCGTTAAAGCATTGTAGTTGAGCCAGTCAGCTAGAGAAGCAGTTGTCAGTCCTGTAGTGTTGTGAAATAATGCGACTGCAAGTGCATAGTATACCCATTAAATGCTCATCCTACATACTGCCCTTCACGCCTAGAGATCGCACTTTCGGAAGCGAGTCTTTTTTTTAAAGTTTCTTTACTCTACGCAGCTATTCGCCGGGGAGGTTGGTTTACCCTGGTCCCACAAGTGTCCTGCTCCTGGGCCCAAGCAGGTGTTTGTGCCCATTCACATGAATCCGAGGTACCAGACAAGCCACAGCCGTCGAGCCCCAAAAGGAAGCAGTGGGAGGAGATGTGGTTGGTGTGAAAGTCTCATCAATACAGTCCACGACAACCAGGGCAAATGGCGCTGCAGCGAACGGCCTTGAATATGCGCCCATGTTGCTACAGTTCAACAAGAACCGGAGATTACAAACTATTTCTATCGTCTTTGTCTGACAACTCCAACCGTTTAGAGTTTCTAAGTATTGTTAATAAAATCATATTGAGGCGTCATTACCGTCTTATGATTTGAAACATATTTACGTGATTTTTCCCAAGATCATCAAGCAATCGAGGAGATGCTTCGTTGTTTATTCATGCATGAGCCTCAGTGGCATTAAAATATTTCGGAAGCAGCCTCACTAACACACCTAAATCATTGTGATACAGCATGTCGGCACCTTGTGAATTCCAAGCTACGATAATATTTCAAGCCCAGCCGACGTTGTCGCTCATTGGCGGGGCTTGCCAGCTGACTCAAAGAACCTCGGGTTAGATCCCTGCCACGTTGCTCGCATTTCGGAAAGTGAAATGCTGAAAGCAATTTTCGTGCGACTCGAGCGCACAAAAATAGCTGGAGCCCTATATTATACGGCGTCTTTCATAGCCTGAGTCATGGCCTCTATTTCGTGTAAACTAAGATTGACACGCAATAAAACAATTTATTGCGGCAAGTTTGTGTGATCAGCGTTGTCATTTCTCGTGGCCTGTAAGCGGCATCACTAATATGCTCAAGTAAGCTTGCAAGATACGTGTGAGCTTCTAGTAAGTAGTGTACTGCAGTACTCTATGGAAACGAGACTAAATGAGAGGGGGCTGGTGCAACGAGCTGTGAACAGCCACGTGGCAGAAGCAGAAGACGATGGTGTCGACTGTTACTTGGAATTCCAGCCGCCATATTAAAACGCCCTGTTTTATTGAAACGTATTTAGTTTTATGCGCAGCTATTAACATAAAAACAATATCTTTAGTTAATTTTTGTTTGAAAAGGTATCTGAGTGTTGAAGATAATGATAGCTCTTTCAGTTATAAGAAAAATAGAGATTTACCAATATTTTTACAACTGCTGCCTGAATCCATACGGAGCTTTCATCGCGTTCGATTTTCATCCCCATCGGCTCTATGCGAATGTATCTTTCTAAGCCGCGCTGAGTGAGTTCAAGGCGTCTGGATAGCCAATCAAAACGCGCTTTTCCAGCCCTCTTTGTCCCAACGAAGCCAGGCTGCAACAAAAATACATAGCTGCCATTCCACTCACTCCCCGAAGAAGCAAGCTCGTAGCGGAAACTCTTTCAGACTGGGTGGACCAACGCATGGCGAGTACAATGGTGGAGACGACCGATGAAGCAGCGGCAGGACGACTTCAACTGCGGTAACGAGGCTTCGCAGGCCCAGGCTACGAGCTTTGCTGCAATACATCCACCACACAGCGGTCTAACCCTGACATCCAGTGCAACATCAGAAGAGCCACATCGATGTGGAGGTCTCACTCAAGAAACCATTGTACAGCAGGTGAGCCTCGTAGTCGATCCTGTTAGCATGAATCACTCGCATATAGCGCAACTGAGTCAACTTATCAATCAGGTAGCCTAATGTAGCAGGCATTCGATGCGATATTTGAGACGCAGAGGAAGTTTATTCAAGCTCGCTGCGCCCTTTCGCTTTTTTCAGAAGCGCGCAAATTTCCTTTCACAAAACTGTTCGTCTACACCACTTGAGCGTATACTCTTGCGATGTTGGTGATAAATAAATAGACCTTGTTAACACCACGCAAGCACTTATCACACAAGCCACTATCTCTTCTCCTACGAATCCTCTCATCATGTGTGCTGGCCTACCTACGTCTACATCGAGCCTACAGGAACCACAGAAGCCACAAGGTGCCGGAGGAAGTAGTTACAGTGAACCCCTTCCTCCTTTGGCCTTCGAAGCGTAAACACGTCTGCACTCGGCGACGTGGCCGAACGGAGGGTTGCAGACGAAACAGGGTTCAACAACGCGAGAACAAAGCTTCTCCGAGGCGCCCGGGATGGCATCAATCCACGCTGGACCACAGCTGCTACGACAAATATCTCGCTTGCTTCGGAACTGGGATCCATTTCCTTGACAAGGGAATTCAACGCTGTGCCAATTTCGGCTGTTCACCGGCTATCTCATCTTCTCAACAATTGATGTTGCCAATGAATAATACCAATTTGGACTTAATGTTGTCAAACAATGTTAATAAAACAAAACATAAGCGTCTTTTCTGGCCTTTGATATTGAAGCATCAGTGGAACTTCTTTTAAGTATGTTGGTGCACAAATTTCAAGAATAACCTACACAGATGTGGTGCGACAGTTCTGCATGGCGCTTGTCCCATTTCTTCTTTGTGATCTGGTCTTGCTCGAGCTTTCATCTTCAACATTTTGAAGCAGTATTCCCAAGACGTGACGGGTTTATATATTCAATGATGCATTGTTATATCAGTGCGTGGTATTTGGCGGTTTTTCTGACAACGTATTGTCACGTCGTGCTCTCTTAAAAAGTAGTCCAAACTCTCCTTACTGCTTCTCCGCTGCGATAACAAGCAGCATTGACAATATAACAAAAAAACGCCAAGAAAATCTGCATTATTCAAAATATTTTGTAACAGCTTTAGCAATTTGATTTTAAATATCGGGAATGTTTTGGAGCTTCCTATCGATAACGGTCATGCTACGCTGGGTGTAGGCGCATTGGCCATTTCAACTAGCACTGACTAGTTGACGAGTTGGTACGTATGCATAGATTTTTAATAGAGCGGCAAAGTAAAATGACTATTGATCACTCGAACATAAATGCTGGCGCTTGTGTTCGTGTTACTAGAAGACTTTACGTCTGCTTTGTGGTGCCATTCTAAATACATGTTTCAAACTGTTATCGAATATTTGCTACATATAAAAACATTACG
The DNA here is from genome assembly GCA_013436015.1 of Rhipicephalus annulatus. NCBI lineage: Eukaryota > Metazoa > Arthropoda > Arachnida > Ixodida > Ixodidae > Rhipicephalus > Rhipicephalus annulatus. The sequence goes on from WOVY01001507.1 coordinate 312,298, forward strand.
AGAACAGACAATAACACCAAGAAAGCTGTACGGCATGCTATTCGCAGGAATTATGATATGTGTGTCATTAAGGACAACTAACTGAATCCCAGGGAATGCAAGCAGGTTAGGGGGAGCCAGAAGGTGAGGCGGGCAGATGCGAATAAAAAGTTTGCTCGTATAAATTGGCAGCGGCAAGCACAGGACCGAGTTGCCTGGCGGAACATGGGAGAAGTCTTTGTCCATGCAGTGGACGTCGTCAGAATGATGATCTTGATGATTATGTTGTTGATGATGATTATGATGATGATTATTATTATGATGGTCCCACTTTTGGAAGCGAGTCTTTTTTAAAAAGTTTCTTAACTCTACGCAGCCATTCGCCGGGGAGGTCAGTTTACCCTGGTCCCGCAAGTGTCCTGCTCCTGGGCCCAAGCAGGGGTTTGTGCCCATCCCATTCACATCGATCCCACGTACCAGATACGCCACAGTCGTCGAGCCCCAAAAGAAAGCAATTGGAGTAGATGTGGTTGGTGTGAAGTTCTCGCGGTTACAGTCCACGACAACCAGGGCAAATGGCGCTGCAGTAAACGGCCTTGTATATGTGCCCATGTTTCGACTAGACAACAATAACCCAAGATTACAAACTATTTGTATCGGCTTTGTGTCACAACTCTGAGCGTTTAGAGTTTCTAAGTATTGTTAATAAAATCATATTGAAGCGTCATTACCGTCTTATGCTTTGAAACATATTTACCTGAATTTCCCAAGATAATAAAGCAATCCAGGAGATCCTTCGTTATTTATTCTTGCATGAGCCTCAGTGGCATTAAAAACTATCTCGGAAGCAGCCTCACTAACACACCTAAATCATTGCGATACACCATGTCGGCGCCTTGTGAATTCCAAGCCACGATAATATTTCAAGTAAATTCCACATGCCGTGGAGGCTCATTGGTGGTACTCGACATCTGACCCAAAAGCCACGAGTTCGATTCCTGCCGCGTTGTTCGCGTTTCGGAAGGCGTAATGCTAGAGGCAACTTCCGGGTGACATGAGCGCACAAAAATAGCCGAAGCCCTCAACTATACGGCGTCTTTCATAGCCAGAGTCATCATCATCATCATCATCAGCCTGACTACGTCCACTGCAGGACAAAGGCCTCTCCCATGTTCCGCCAGTTAACCTGGTCCTGTGCTTGCTGCTGCCAATTTATACCCGCAAACTTCTTAATCTCATCTGCCCACCTAACCTTCTGTCTCCCCCTAACCCGCTTCCCTTCTCTGGGAATCCAGTCAGTTACTCTTAATGACCAGCGGTTATCCTGTCTACGCGCTACATGCCCTGCCCATGTCCATTTCTTCTTCTTGATTTCAGCTATGATATCCTTAACCCCCGTTTGTTCCCTAATCCACTCTGCTCTCTTCTTGTCTCTTAAGGTTACACCTACCATTTTTCTTTCCATTGCTCGCTGCGTCGTCCTCAATTTCAGCTGAACCTTCTTTGTAAGTCTCCAGGTTTCTGCTCCGTAGCTAAGTACCGGCAAGATACAGCTGTTACATACCTTCCTCTTGAGGGATAGTGGCAATCTACCTGTCATAATTTGAGAGTGCTTGCCGAATGTGCTCCACCCCATTCTTATTCTTCTAGTTACTTAAATCTCGTGGTTCGGCTGTGCGGTTATTACCTGCCCTAAGTAGACATAGTCTTTTACAACTTCAAGTGCACTATTACCTATCTCGAAGCGCTGCTCCTTGCCGAGGTTGTTGTACATTACTTTCGTTTTCTGCAGATTAATTTTAAGACCCACCTTTCTGCTCTCCTTGTCTAACTCCGTAATCATGAGTTGCAATTCGTCCCCCGAGTTACTCAGCAATGCAATGTCATCGGCGAAGCGCAGGTTACTAAGGTATTCTCCATTGACTCTTATCCCTAACTGTTCCCATTCTAGGCTTCTGAAAACCTCCTGTAAGCACGCGGTAAATAGCATTGGGGAAATTGTGTCCCCCTGCCTTACACCCTTCTTGATTGGTATTCTGTTGCTTTCTTTATGAAGCACTATGGTAGCAGTTAATCCCCTGTATATTTCTTCCAGAATGTTTATATATACTTCATCTACGCCCTGATTCCGCAGTGTTTGCATGACGGCTGATATTTCTACTGAATCAAACGCCTTCTCGTAATCTATGAAGGCTATGTATAGTGGTTGGTTATACTCTGAGCATTTCTCTATTACCTGATTGATAGTATGAATGTGGCCAGAGTCACATTGAGACAAATTTCACAAGCCAACCGAAGTGACTTTCAAACTGCAGAATGCAATCAGGTCATGTGTGGCAAGGATATGTACGGCAAGCTGACATTGTGAACGTGCATATCACTTAAACATTAAAATTTCATGCGAAAAACAGTTGACATAATACTTATTTATTAGTTGTCTGCAACAAGAAATTGTATGACGTCACCCATTGCAGATAAAACCAGGAGGTTAAAACGAAACCTGAGACCCCACTATGGCAGGAATCGGGAGTTTGGAACAGATCCATATAGTCTGTTTTTTTCGGGGGATTTATGTAAACAAAATATATTAGTCTGCTCATCCAAATCACGAGGTTCTTATCTGCCATCACTTACACTTTGGGTTATTTGAGGCTTCCTGATTCTTTGAGACGTAAATTTAAGTGCTGTTCTTGCATTTAGGCCCCATCTACTAAGAGCGTCCGCCATGGCCCAGAATGCAAGCCACGACCTCGACCTCGTAAGGGGACATTTTATTTGATAACCCACTGCATCGGGTATCCTCATATTTGTTTCATATATTTCAAATAAAATTATTAATATTTCATGCATCTCCATTCGCTCTACAAGGAACTAACTTGGTAGTCGGTCACTTATTCAGGGAACCCACTCATAATGTTTCCTTAAAATGTTCATAGGGAGTGAAAAACCAATCTGTGGCACAAAACGTGGATGCACCGCGTCATTTGGAAGGAAAATTGTCCACAGGAGCTGGCATTTTCTGAAAAGAGTGGTCCTCCTGGAGCCACACATTACCCCATCAGGCGCTTCAGTACACACAATAGCCAATATTTGCATGTTGAGCATTTTAGTATGACACGCATGACTTTACTTTTGCTTTAACAAAAGTGATGACCATTCTTTGTAAATATAGATAGACACCCTATCATTAAGTAGTAGCCTACTCATTTTATATACTTCAGCCCTATAATATATTCACTTTCATATAATGAATATTTGTAAAATGAAAGGGAAAAAACCACAGCACATCCACGGGAAGAATGATGATGAGTGAGGCAAAACGTCCATCCTTCCACCCATGCGTGCGTGTTTCTGTCAGTCCTTCCGTGCGTCATTCCGTGTTTTCGCCTGTGCATCCGTTCGTGCGTCCAGTGCATCCGTCCATACGTCTGTCCTTGCATCCATCTGTCTGTCTGTCTGTCTGTCTGTCTGTCTGTCTGTCTGTCTGTCTGTCTGTCTGTCTGTCTGTCTGTCTGTCTGTCTGTCTGTCTGTCTGTCTGTCTGTCTGTCTGTCGCTGACACTAGGGCCACCTGCTAAGTGAGTCATAAAACTACGTGAGTATGAAGCGGTCACACTCATGCATCGACAAACCCACGGCTTTAGGAGCTTCGCTCCTAAAAAGAGCAAGGATTTGTCCTGGTGATGGCCAAGTCTGTGTAAGACAAAGACGACGAAGACGACGGGTCATCTGATGCGCGAGGTGCTAGGCTGTGCAAAGCCAGTGGCTTGTTGCGAGTTTCCCGTCCAGGCCTTTAGGTGGCGCCCCCATCAAAATGACGACAGCGCACCGCCAGCGGCGGCAGGCGAAACGCCGTCTAAGCGTTTTCTTCGACAATTTTATTTGTAAGACTCGAAAATGACACGCATAAAAAACTGTTTCCCGTTTATATTTAGGCCTTTATAAGCATGAATATGTGGATGCGTAGACAATTGGGAAGTTACGCACTTAAGGTGGCAGCCTGAACTCAAAAACAAACAGTCGTGCCGAACCGCTCGTGAAAGGCACGCGATATGTTGGTATCGATACCAGAAAGTTTACGAATAGTGTCAACGAGGTGCTGCGAGATCTTGAGCTACAGAAGCGTAGGAACGTTTGTGGCATACCTTTACTTACACCAGGTGTTGTGCAGTTCGATGTAAATACCAGCCAGTGCCGGACAACTTCTGTGCTCCAGGAATCTGCATTGGGGCTATGCGTTATACGTACCTTGTTTGAACATGAACGCTGATGCATGCTTATTGTTCAGTACTGTAGATGCTAAACGGTTTCTCACATGGCCTTTATTTTATGTAAACATCGATTGACTCGCAATAAAACAATTTATTCCGGCAAGTTTGTGTGGTCAGAGTTGTCATTTCGCGTGGCCTGTATGCGGCATCATTAACTTGCTAAAGTAAATATGCAAGATACGTGAGGACTTCCATTGAGCAGTGTACTGCAGTGTACTCAATAGAAACGGGAGAAATTGAGAGGGGGCTGCTACAGCAACCGGACGACACTGAAGCAAACGATGACGGTGGCGTCTGCTACGTGGAATGCCAACCGCAATATCGAAAGGACCTCTCCTTTTGAAACTTATTTTACTTTATACGTGATTATAAATTATAACAATAACCTTAGTTATTATTCCTTTTAAAAACCTAAGATAATAAAAGCTTTTTTCTGTTATAAGTAAAATAGTAATTTTCCAAATATTTAGGGGCGAAGCTCCTTAAGGCATGGGTCTGTACAACCTCTGAGGTATGTAGTTGTAGTAGCAGTAGGTAGCCACCTCTCTTTTACTTGTTGCGGTGTTCACTAGATGGCGGTAGATGATGTGATGTGTTATAAAACTAGATAGTAGTACTTCGAGTGTTGGAGATGGTGGTACTTGTAGTCGATGAATAGATGGTAGATGTTATAAAACTAGATGGCGATAGCTGAAGTTGATAATGAAAGATGCGAGATGCTATAATAGAAATGATGTCACATATGGCGCGTATTTTGTCTGGCATGAGCCGGGCTGCTCGTCGCCTGGCGTTCGCCAGGTATTTCGTCTGGCGTGGGTTGGGCTGCTCGTCACCTGGCGTTGACAAGGTATTTTCTCTGGCGGTGGTAGTGCTGCTCATTGCCTGGCGTTGGCCAGGTATTACGTCCGGCGTGGGCCTGGCTGCTAGTCGGCTGGCGTTGGCAAGTTATTTCGTCTGGCGTTGGCCAGGCATTTCGTGCGGCGTTGGCCGGGCACTTCCCGTCCGTCCCCGGTTCCACATCCAAGCGTCGGAAGCTGAACGCTGACGGGGCGCTGACCTTGGGTTCACTGATGCTACCTGACTGTCAAGATACACCGTGACCTCAACAGCGTTTTGTCGCATCATGCTTCCTTGTCGGCGCCTGCCACGGTAAAGGACGGTGACCATTCTTTGTTGTTTCTTGCGAACCTAAATACTGTTTGTATTTAGCCGTCAGCTCTCTAGCCTTATTAATTTAGCTTTTTAGCATTATCTGGTTTTATTTCTTATCATTTTTTCCCTTTCATTCTTGTGTTAAAATATATCGAGGGTGTGTGTTCTGTTCTTTTTTGCCCAAATAATCTCGTATATTCTTCCCCGATGACGGGTGTGTCATCGGGTTGGCACTAACACGAGCTGACACGAGAGCTGTGTGGTAAACAGCCTTCATGGCATCATCTGACCCGAGAAACATCAATGAAGAGGCGTGAGATTCAAGCATGTACACTTAGGATGACTGTCAGTAGGGCATGTTGGTAGAGGTTCAAGCCGAAACAAGCACAATATGCGCAATATGCGCATCCCACAGATATATTTTGTGGGATGGGTTATTGGAGGTGATCAGTCATGGAGTCACTTTTTTACCGGAAGGTCCTCTCTTGCGTTGTAGGTAGGATAGCGCAGGCGCGCTCGATGAAATTTCTCCGTGGGTGCTCTGCGACTACCACATGTGCATGTTCTGCTCCACATTTCAGTGAATATTTCCTAAGCGAAGCAAACTGGCCCCTACCACCATATGAGAGCGCCGACAACAAGGTTCTCTTTTTTCTGATATGTTCCCACTCAACTATCATTACTTTTTCAGTGGCGTTGAGCCTTAGGGCCCTCGGTATTTTGGTGAATAACTTCCTGTTGCTTCTGTTTCGAAATCCACTACATTCATTCACTAGTGCTAAGATAAGCATGGGCATGTGCCATGCCTTCTTTTTAATCATTCTTACAGCTGCCTCTCCATTTGAGAAAATTTGCTTGTGTTTATTGCATCAAAACGTACATATATCTCGTGGAGCATAAGACCACAGGCTTCACGACTGCAATCAGAAATATTATACGGAGCGAAATATGCGAAACATGTGGTATTCTGCAACGTGAAGGAGTAAACATCACAGCAACGGTCGCTGAACTAGTTCTCTGAATAACGGCAGTAGATAAGCTGCCGCACAGTCTACGAACCTCAGTGAAAAGCAGACAAGTTACTGCAGCAAGTAGCGGTCTGAGTAGAGTGAAAAATTAGGCGACCCTAAAGCTCCTCCTTTAGGAGTAGCACGCGATAGCGACATCTATTCCTGGTGCGTATCATCATCATCATCATCATCAGCAGCAGCAGCAGCAGCCTGACTACGTCCACTGCAGGACAAAGGCCTCTCCCATGTTCCGCCAGTTAACCCGGTCCTGTGCTTGCTGCTGCCAATTTATATATATACCACAAACTTCTTAATCTCATCTGCCCACCTAACCTTCTATCTCCCCCTAACCCGCTTGCCTTCTCTGGGAATCCAGTTAGTTACCCTCAATGCCAGCGGTTATCCTGTCTACGCGCTACATGACCGGTACTAAGCTACGGAGCAGAAACCTGGAGACTAACAAAGAGGGTTCAGCTTAAATTGAGGACAACGCAGCGAGCAATGGAAAGAAAACTGGTAGGTGTTAATGCATCAAACCTTTTCGAATTTGCTCTGAGCCCGATACGTGGCCTTAAAGCGGCCCTGTAACACTTTTTGAGTATGGTCAGAAAACGCTGCCGATCGGTAGTAGAGGCTCCCGCAACACGCGAGCCAAATAATATTGTTACGGGGATTACAAACACATGGAAGAAAGAAATCAGTGTATTACCAATATTTACAAATAAGTGAGAACCACCAGAGCTGCCAGCCTTTCGCGCGCTCAGTCCGCTTCTTCCTCTTCGATTCGTCTACGACGATGGGGCCATGTACACTGCCTCGTAACATCACCCCCGGCGGACGAAGCGCCGTTATGGCGCCGCTAAGTCAATCAGGACTGGCAGTATAGTACCGTTTTAGTCGTGACACATGAACAACATCAGTAGGTGGTGTGGCAGCAGACGTGTGTGGTTGAACGGGAGTGAGGAGGTAGTCGACGTCGGTGACCTTGCGAAGAACTTTGTAGGGCCCTGTGTATCATGGGAGGAGATTCTCGCACAAGCCTTCACGTCGATGCGGCGTCCAAAGTAGGACGAGAGAGTCATCAGGGTAGTCAACATCACGGTGCCAATCATGGTAGCGGACATTTTGTGAGGCCTGAGAAGCAGTGAGCCTTGTGTGCACGATTTAGCGAGCGACGTGGGCTCGAGAAGCAACGTCCTGAGCATACGGTGTTGGTACGGTGGTATCAGAAGGAAGGAGTGTGTCGAATGGCAACGAAGGGTTGCGGCCGTACAGAAGAAAGAACGGAGAATAGCAGGCGGTGTCATGCCTTGAATTGTGTGCAAAGGTAACTTAGGGGAGCGTTGCGTCCCAGTCACGGTGGTCACAAGAGACGTACATGGACAAAATGTCTGTAAGAGTGCGGTTGAAGCGCTCCGTGAGACCGCTGGTCTGCGGATGGTAGGTAGCAGTAAGATGATGTTCAGTGGAACAGCTGCGGAGAATTTCGCCGATAACTTTTGCGAGGAAGCAGCGGCCACGATCCGTAAGAAGCTGGCGCGGAACCCCATGCCGCAGAATGACGTCATTCCGTAGAAAGTCTGTGACGTATGTAGCGCAGCTACTTGGCAAGGTACGAGTTATAGCGTATCTGGTCGCATAGTCAGTTGCGACAGCGATCCATTTGTTGCCTGACACGGACGTCGGGAAAGGACCGAGCAAAGTCGAGACCGACGCGGAAGAATGGTTCCGGGGGAATGTCGATAGGCTGGAGCAGGCCAGCCGTACGGAGAGCAGGACGTTTGCGACGCTCGCAGTGCTCGCAAGCAGAGTGACATAGCGGCGCACAAATTTATACAGGCCAGGCCAAAAGAACCGTTGCCGCACGCGGTGATAGGTGCGTGAAAACCCCAGGTGTCCTGCCGTTGGAGCATCATGCAGATGTTGAAGAATGGTCGCCCGTAGGTGTCGGGGAATACCTAGCGAACATTCCGGGCCATCAGCCTTCATGCTGCGGCGATACAGAATTTCGTTGCGGAGGACATATTGATGGAGCGAAGGGTCGGAATGTCCTGGAGATATTCGCTCAATGACCGTCTTGAGGGTTGCGTCCCGGCGCTGCTCTGTACCGATATCGCGCAAATCAGATATGGCGAGCACGCAAGAATCGCTCTCATAGACAGCGAGGCTAGCAGGGTCCACCGTATAGCTCGAGAGACAATCGGCATCTTGGTGCAACCTGCCAGACTTATAAATTACGTCGAAGTTATAGTCCTGAAGATGTAGAGCCCAGCGACCTAGGCGACCAGTTGGGTCCTTGAGCGACGACAACCAACACAGAGCCTGGCGGTCCATAATAACTGAAAACTCCCGGCCATAGAAGTAGGGGCGAAATTTCGCTACAGCCCAGACCAGCGTAAGACACTCGCGCTCCGTTATCGAATAGTTTCGCTCAGGTGTGGAGAGAAGGCGGCTGGCATACGCAATAACACGCGTTTTGCCTCCCTGGTGTTGAGCGAGGATGGCACCGATGCCGTGAGCACTGGCGTCTGTGCGAACTTCAGTCGTCGTGGACGGGTCGAAGTGAGCCAGTATTGGTGGCGAAGTGAGCAGGTCGATCATTGTGGCAAACGCAGCTGTTTGGTCTTGGCCTCACGAGAATGGCGCGTTCTTTTTGAGAACATCAGTTAGTGGTCGTGCAATTGTAGCAAAATCGCGTATAAAACGTCGCAAGTACGAGCGTAAGCCCACAAAACAACGAACATCTTTGGTCGAAGAAGGCAGAGGAAAGTTCTTCACAGCGCTAATCTCGTCAGGGTCCGGTTGGACTCCAGCAGCACTTACGCGATGACCAAAGACCATGATTTCTTGTCGGCCGAAGTTGCACTTTTTCGAGTTCAGCTGGAGCCCCACTCAACGAAAAACGGCTAGAATGGTCGAGAAACGAGTTAGGTGGCTTTCAAATGTTCGGGAAAAAACTATCAAATCGTCGAGGTAGCAAAGGCAGATGGACCATTTATAACCATGGAGGAGAGAGTCCATCATGCGTTCGAACGTTACCGGGGCGTTGTACCGTTCAAAAGGCATAACCTTGAACTGATAAAGGCCATCCGATGTGACGAAGGCAGTTTTTTCTTGGTCTAAGTCACCGACAGAAATTTGCCAATAGCCCGAACGCAGATCTATAGATAAAAAGTATCGCGCGCCATGAAGGCATTCGAGGGCGTTCTCAATTCGTGGCAGCAGATATACTTCTTTGTGGGTTATCTTGTTCAAGGCACGGTCGTCAACGCAAAATCTCCAACTGCCATCTTTCTTTTTGACTAAAACAACAGGTGACGCCCATGGACTTGAAGAGGCCTCTATGACTCCTTTGGAGAGCATGTTCTCCACTTCTCGTTCTATGACCTGGCGCTCGGACTGGGAAACACTATATGGTCGCCGTCTATCAGGACTAGCATCGCCGGTATGTATTTGATGACGCACGACGGACGTTTGACCTATTGAGCGGTCATCGATGTCAAAAATATCTTGGTAGGTGGTCAGAACGGGGTGGAGTATCGCAGCCTCACAGGGCAAAAGATCAGGGGCAATCATCATCGTGATTTCGTCGGTAGGTGCATTTCCTCGGCTGGCTGCAATAGGGGACGAGGAGTCTTCAGGGTCTAATGCCACGATGCTACATGCATCAAGTGGAGAAACATGGGCTAAATAAATACCTTGCCGGAGAACTTGGCTCGAACTACTGAAGTTGAGGAGCGGAAGCTGAACGTAGTTGTCCACGATAGTCACAATGCTATGCGACACAGCAACACTTCGGGCCAAAAGTACATCCACTATTAGAGACACTATGTAGTCACCGTCAGGAAGAGCTGGTGATATCGTTAAGGCCACAAACGTGGTGGCTTGCGTTGACAGCCGAACATAATCAACAGCGCACAAGCGGTGTGACGGTGAGGACGGCACAGCCCCAAGTCGAGGCAGTTCAAGTTGGAGAACGCTGGTTGCACTGTTGATGAGAGTGAGATGAGTGGATAAGAAATCCAATCCAAGAATCAGGTCATTGGGGCACTGCTCAATAACTGCTAAGAGCACAGATGTGGGGTGATCGGCGATTGTGATGCGTGCGGTGCACATTCCTGTGATGGCAAGACTTCTTCCGTCGGCGATACGAATAATGCCAGAAGCAGCCAGTGTAAGCACTTTCTTCAGGCGGGGACGAAGTCGGTCACTCATCACAGAAATATGCGCCCCGGTGTCAATAAGTGCAGAAACAGTCAGGCCGTCAACGTCGACATTGATGAAATTTAGTCGTGTCGGCAGTACGAGGAGAGGATTTGAGGTCGGTATCGAGGATGCAGCTTCACCTCTAAGTGCTACACCGCTTAATTTCCCTGGTGGGAATTGAGCGGGGAGGTCGGGCGGAGTCGTAGAGAAGGGGACGATGGACGACGTCCAGGCGGCGAACGAGACTGATGACGTCGAGGCGACGGTGAGCGGCTGTGCGGCGTATCTGGGGCATCGAAGGCGTAGGGTGGAAGGCGGCGGTAGCTGTCGGCGATCGGCGCAGGGTGCTGGAAAAGGCGGTAGCTCTTGGCACGGCGAGCAGTTTTATACTGGGTTCGGGACGAAGACCAATGGTTGGGGCAATAACGTGCGACATGACCTATGCGGCGGCCGTTAAAGCAGATTGGACGACCATCCGCAGTTCTCCATTCGGCCGGATCGCGAGAGCGTGGATAAGACTGTTCCTGGGGCGGTGACTTGGGACGAGGCGGTGAGCTTTAACCGAAGCTATTCGGTCGAGACTGAGCAACCGCGCACACATCGAAGCCCAAATTGTTGAGTACTAGCTGCCCACACAATCGACTGTAACAAGCAAACCTGAGGTACTTGCGAATCGATGTGGCCGTTGGCGGGAAGAGCAGGTGTAATTGCTTCGATTGCCCGCCGGACGATTCGCGTAATTTCAGACGCTGGTGAAGACTGCCGACGAGAGGTCAGTCCATCTTCACAGGAGGACGTCGCAGCGGTGTTCGGCAGTCGAGTGAAAGATCTTGAAATACGCCTGCTTTTGACCTGTTCAAAACGCCGGCATTCCTGAATAATTTCTTCGACGGTCACACAGTTCCGACACATTAGCAGGTTGAACGCATCGTCCGCTATCACCTTGAGGACGTGGCCAACCTTATCAGACTCTGACATGTCGTTGTCGACTTTACGATATAGAGCTAGCACGTCCTGTATAGACGAGATATACGGCTCTGTGGACGTCTGAGCACGTATAGACAATTCCTTTTCACAGCCTCCTTTCGACCGATGGGCTTCCCAAATAAGTCACGAAGCTTCTCTTTGAAGGTGTCCCAACTTCCAATCTCCTCCTCATGGTTCTCGTACCAGACTTTGGCCATGCCTTTCAGGTAAAACAGCACGTTGGCCAGCATGAGAGTCGGGTCATACCGGCTGAGCGCACTGGTACGTTTGTAGTCGGCACGTACGTGGGTGAGGGTGGGACCGGTGGAGGCGTTGCCGTAGATGGTGCAGGTGCTGCCAAGGCCGATGGAGAGGTGGCCGTGGGATCAGTCACGTGTTCCATCACGGAAACTCCAATTTGACGACCACTGCGGAGCTCCGTTGTACGGCGCTTTGTAACCAAGCACGCCCACCAATTTGTTACGTGGATTACAAACACACGGAAGAAAGAAATGAGTGTATTACCAATATTTACAAGTAAGTGAGAACCACCAGGGCTGCCAGACTTTCACGCGCTCAGCCCGCATCTTCCTCTTCAATTCGTCTATGACGGTGGGGCCATGCCCGCTGCCTCGTAAAAATATAGTGCAGCACGCGCACTGGAATTCACAATAAATTATCAAATTCAGCTAAAATTGTTTTCTCTTTTCTCGACAAATCACGCGATATACCCTAAAATCGCACGTTAAAAGCCCATCTATAGGCATTAGCTGATTTCAACACGGCGCGAATCCTCGTTACAAAGATCGCCGCGGGAGGCCGCTACTTGTCCCCACATGCGCGCGCGATCATACTGAGAAGCCGCGCATGTGAAAAAAAAAGTGCTGAAGGTCACGGAGCTCGCGTGATATTTCTCTGTGGCTTTACCATGCTTCCCTGCTTAGCTTCCAGCACCTTTGTCGGGACGAGAGAAGAGAGAATGCGAGTACAACGTGTGAAAAATATTTGCAACTTCACTCTAACTGGACCGACTCTTAAAGTTTTTACGGCGTTAAATTTGTGAGGCAATAAGCTCTTCCACTGAACTCATTCTATGTTTACTTGAAAAAGTGTTTCAGGGCTCCTTTAAGGAAATTGGCGCAGTAGAGTATATGACTTTTGTAGTGGGGTACCGGCTTTGAACCACGGTGCCATTATGATGATCACATAATATGACGCCCGTTGGCAATGGACGCTTGTGCCACGCGTTATTACTGCTATATTTCATGATGCATTGTGAAGCGTGTATACAGGACCCGTGTGTTTGTGAATCATGAAAGCTACTTTCGCTGCACTTGCAAGCAGATGAAGTTCTTTTCACTGTTTTAAGAAGCAGAGGCATGGCCGTGTGGTGAACATCCACTTGCCACGCAAAACGACATGGCTTCAATCCCCACCTCAACCCAAACAATGCTGGTTCAGTCCCCAATGTGTTCCACCGTTTTTATTATTATATTTATTTCATTTGCATTGTTCTAAATTTTTGGTCACGCTTAGGATGATGATTTTTTACTCACAATCAGTGACGCCGACGCCGGATTGTCTGCGAAACGAGTCCTGTAAAGCTGAAGCGTTTAGGTGAAGATACTAAATGGATTGTTTAATGCGCAACATTATTTCGTAAGCCCTGTACATATTTTTGTAGCAAAATCGTGTCTATACTAAAGAAGGCGTGACACTTTATCGACAAAAACGTATACGGCCCCAGGAAAAACAAATACGGTTTGGATGGGGCAGCTTGAATTTGAGAAAGAATCTACCTAATTTTGGGGTCGATACGAGGATGGGCAACATTTTGCACCAACTTGCAGAAGAAAGGCTTCATCAGCCGGCAAGCCTGCATGGGAGAGCGACTTAGTATAAGTGCTTTCTGCAACTGATCGAACTTCTTAGCCCCACGCCTAAGCAAATATGTTGGACGAAGAAGTACTGGTTGCATGAGTATGATGCAGCCGAATGCTGTTCACACTTTTAAGCTTCACAATTCAAGCTCCACGCAGCTTTTTAGCCTGCGCACACGTGCGAATGCCAACACCGGGCTCCTTTGTGTGTACCTCCTGCAGTGTGGCACCAAGTGTTTGTTTACCATCTTCAAAAATAGTGACTGCATCCTGTGGGGCTTTCAAGTGTTTTCAAGCGCACAGCCGAAGCAGCAAAATGTTCCCATTCATTAAAAAAAGTTACACCATCTTCCGCTAAAAGGACCCATGTGTAGATGCCAAGCAGTTCACGCTAACGCTTACATTGGCGACGGCGTTGATGCTGGTACTGTAGAGCTTTGGCGGCGCAAAACACGCAGTGATGGACTGGTGTTTCCTACTGGAACATGCCGATAGCTACTAATGGGCAGTGAGAGTCAGAAGCCTCCGATCAGACACAGAGAGCGACAGTGCGCTTTTAGTTAACGCACACACTGCGTATGTTTATTCTTCAACAACGTACAGGAAAAATCTCGCACCGACACTACCTTGGAAGTGCCCCGCCGCGGTGGTCTAGTGGCTAAGGTACCCGGAAGCTGACCCGTAGGTCACGGGATTGAATCCCGGCTGCGGCGGCTGCATTTCCGATGGAGGTGAAAATGCTGTAGGCCTGTGTGCTCAAATTTGGGTGCCCGTCCCACGTTACTGATTGATTGATATGTGGGGTTTAACGTCCCAAAACCACCATATGATTATGAGAAACGCCGTAGTGGAGGGCTCCGGAAATTTCGACCACCTGGGGTTCTTTAACGTGCACCCAAATCTGAGCACACGGGCCTAAACATTTCCGCCTCCATCGGAAATGCAGCTGCCGCAGCCGGGATCCGAACCCGCGCCCTGCGGGTCAGCAGCCGAGTACCCTAACCACTAGACCACCGCGGAGGGGCAAACCTGAAAGTATTCGGCCTGAGTTTCATGTTCAGTAAGTCAGTCAAAAGATTCTTTCTGATCCTTGTCGTCTGGTGTGTATACGCGA
>WOVY01001508.1:0-35000 GCA_013436015.1 Rhipicephalus annulatus
TAAGGAGCATTTTGACTCTATAAACCCGCCGCAGAGACTGCTTGATCCAAAAGATCTTTCTTCAAAAAGTCTTTTTTGGAGAGGTTCTCCAAAGCGTCTTTCTTTGACAGGAACTTTTTAGATTTTGATTTCTGTGAAGACTTTTTCGATAGGGGAGATCTGGCGCGCTTCAAGAAATTATGAGATTCCGCATCCATATCTGTAAATTCATCAGTGTCATCTGATAAGGTTTCTAGATCTGCCCGCAGTATCTTATTGGAGGGTCCTGCTTTAGGAGATGCGCATCGTGTAGGAGCTATCGGACCTTCTGTCCCGGCACAATTTGAAACCTCGAAATCCTGTGAAGTCTGATTTTTCATAGACACTGAAGCAATGATTTGGGTCAACTGAGATGTTAACAGTTCAGCCACGACTCCAATAATACTGCTGGCAAGACGCTCCATCGCCTTTTCCGTTGCCTTCTCTACAGCCTCTGCTATATATTTTGCTAACGATGCATCCATAGCAGTGGTATGTCGTGCTGTTACGCTTGCGTAACCTTTCGAGCGTTCTTGTAATTCAGTCACAGCTTCCCTCCGGGAGCAACGCCTGCGTTCCACAATTTCCAGCAGCTTAACTTCTCGTTCTTTCGCCTCATAATCTGAAGAGTCTGCAGGATGCGCTTCATGACATAAACAGCACTTCTCTTCCGTCGAGTTGCACTTACGGCTGTCGTGATTTTCTCCGCATAGTCGACATCTGGCAGTTGATCTGCACCCTTTCACGCTGTGCCCATACCTCCAACAATTCAAGCACTGCAGTGGCTTAGGGGATAGAGGCTCTACCTTATAGATAAGAGGCCAAGCTTTGATTTCAGATGGTCTTATCGTTCCCGCAAAGGTTACTATGACAGATTCGGTAGGTGATTTTTTATTGTCAACCAGACGCGTGCACCTGTATACTGACACTGCACCTGCTACTGAAAATAACTCAAGAATTTCTGCAGGGGTCAGGCTCGTATCTACACCGCGGACTATGCCTTCGAACATGCCAGATGCGCTGGTATAAACGGGCTCACCGGCTGTGCTGCAAATTCGGAACAGTTGAGAAGCTCTCGGACGCACTCCTGATCGGCGGAGCAGCACAAAATACCACCACGACCGAAATGCCGGACCTCAATGATCTTTTGAGAGTGTGTTGTGGCTTTCCGAAGCTCCATCTGAATCATCTTCGGGTTCTTCATAGGTATCGTACCTCCATTGGTCGGTACCAGAGCCACGGGGACGTTAATAACCCCACTGCAAAGAAAAGAATCAATCGGCCAATCCTTGACCGGTATAGATGCTAGCCAAGGAGAAGGCCCTTGGCCAGGCGAAGAAACCGACATCTAGATAGCCTGAGTCGCTCGAACTCAGAAAATCATATGGCACAAACCACAAACAACTGCCAAAAAAGCACTAAAACAACAAAGAAGCAAACGTTAAACTCAAGTGCAATCCCGCCGCCCATCGTTCAAGCCGTTCCAACCCGTGAGCAGCAGCGCAGAACAGGATCAACGCAGAACGCCCAGAAGAAATTCGCGCATGCCCGGCCGATTCTGTGGTCTTCTTCTTAACAGGGCGCGTGCTCCGCGCATGCGGGAGTGTTATGCTGAAGATGATGACTGTATACATGCACAGAAGGCTGTCGTATTTGCAGACTGCTTGTCATAATCTGCAATTATGCTGGTGAATTTAACAGTTTAACATTAGCAACATTCACTAACTAAAGGTGGAACATTGCTCCGAAACTGGACATTTAAAACAGCGTTAGAAGGTTTTGACCTTTTTCGCTTTATGGACATGGCTTCGTCTTTATCTCAAATGAATTACGTTAGTACAGATGGAATCACAGTTGTCTAGAGCGCCAAGCCAATTGTTCCAGCTGCCATTTTACGTAGAAATATGTAAAAACGGACGTCATTATGATAACGAACATGCTCATACTTCGTGCTAGTCTATTGTGCTCTGATATAAGCATGAATAGAAGCTTGTTGATAAAGGGAGCTTGAAACCGCAACCAACAACATTATCGACAGCCATGTTTTTCACGGCTCTAGAAAAGTGTTATTCTATCATCACGAACCGTGGTGCCTGCACAGTAAAAACGATAGGTTAGAGGCTCTCTCAGTGCTAAGTTATGACCCCGAATAATTAATGTAATACAAGTCATATGGAACCACTTCAAAAGAGAGAATTGGATTTCACTCATTCGATGCTGTTTTCTTGTAGTGTTAACGTTCATAGATTTACCCGTAAGAATGTGCTAACATGAAACTTTTTGAAATTTAATGTGCGTAAACTGTTACGGACGTATACTAGGTCACACGGTAAAGGCACTGTACCAATGAGGCACCAAGGCGTTGGTACCATGACGCCGTGGCGACGAATGTGACGCAGCCAAATGCATGGCCTCGGGTGAAGAACACCCCATGGAGGCCACTGTTCCAAAACAGTCATATTCACCAAACACAGCGTGGTTTTCCGAAAGAGAATGCAAGGCCTCGTCGACCTGCCTGCAAGAGATGACCCCCAGACTCGTGATACCAGAAGTTAGTCCTGCCCACCCTCCTACTTACTCCACTTTATTTTTGTTTTTGTTTATCAGCGGCAGTCATGATGTGGCCCGTGACTTCCTTCACATGCGTGTATCGCGCGTAATTGTACGCACTGTAAATAACGGGTTGCAGTACGTACGTTCAGAGAATTATTGGCGGACCCGCTTGGTGCGATGATACTGCAGCCACTGGGACCGCGTGGCCCGCGTTGCTCGGGCAACACTCTGGCAGTCGCGTGCTTGAAGTCCCGCGGTCGGTGGAAGGGTCAGCACCGTTTGACACTGGACACTTGGCCCCCGGTGGCGGCGGCCGGTGGGGCGCTCACCGCGAATCGCCTGGCCCGCTGGCCACCGGCTGCCACCATGACCTTGGGATCACGGCATCTGTTACGATTTCGTGCACCGCTTGCCGTGGCGGCACTCACGCGAATAACGAAAGAGATGAGCCGCACAGTAAGCGATTCGTACACTATTTTGGCCGCAAATAGGCCAGCATTTATCTGCTGCGGTGGCACTGCGTCGCCAGAGATGCGCAGCTGGCAACCAAGTTTCGTCGCTATTAGCCTCATCATGTCCCTGATGCGGCCGCTCCTCGAACCACGTGCTCGCGCGGGAAGACGCAGCACTTATCGTCGTTATCAGAGGCTGGAATACCACATGGATGCTTGCATGACAACTGCCCATGGATACGAAGAATCTGTTGAACGAATCCAGCCATTGACTGAAGCATAAACGATGCCTGCTTGTGGTGGTGGTGGTGGTGGTGTTGGGGGGGGGGGTGCACAACACATGCTTCCACGAAAAGTAAATAAATAAATAAATAAATAAATAAATAAACAGCACACCTAGCACTAAGTATTGCCATTGGCTGATTCATGGTGGTGGTAGTGGTTAGAAGATGAGAAAAGGCACCTAATTTCTGCAACCCGGTCGGGAGCACGGCGCAGTGTTTAGGCTGATTCATAGCAGTACTTGTCTGCGCGTTTCGCCTTCTCTTGTTAACAATCAGTACAGGATACTTGGGTGGTCATCGAGTATATGTCGGTTCATTCTGATGATAATTCTATATATACGAAAAACGGCAAACTTCGACCATAATCGCTCTGCTGTAAAATAGTTTTACCACCACCTAAGTGTTGATGTTCGGCACCCGAATTTACCATACTATACCATATACGAGCGGCAAACTGTCTCTTCCCTGCGGAACGTTGTAGGCTCGTTTTCCTGTTTAAAGAGAACGTTAGATGATTTGCAGTCGGTTGCAACCTATACCGGTAAATGCAAGCTCTACCCACAGGCCAACGAATCGCTTGTCAATCGGCAATGTAAAAGAGTCGTGCAAGCCCGTTTCCTTTCGAACCATAAGTACCCTTTCTCTGCTAAAGTAAGTACCGCGCACATCGAAAAGGTTCGTCGTTTCTACCGAACATATGACATTCGGCTAATCAGTGACGTAAGAATCTCTGACTAAATTTGCCAGTGCTTTCAAGCTTTCGACTTCCGTCGCCGCGCGTGGTTTTTTGACGCCGTGATGCTCCCTGCGCAAAGAAAGGAGGAGGAGGAGGAGGAGGAGGAGGAATAAACATTTATTGAAGGGCGCGCCACTTCGCAAGGTTGCACCTCTTTCTCACTATAGAGGGAGGGAGTTGCGCCGCGTCAAAAAGCCACACGAGATGACGCACTGCGACGGGTACGTGTATAGAGTTACTGTATACGCTACATTTAAGGTAGCATATACAGTAACTCTAGGTACGTGTGGTCAAGCTTTTAGAACCAGTGACACAAGGGCATGCGAATGTGAACGCCGGATTTCTGAAACACACAAAACGTACATTTCACCGCGGAAATAAGAGTACGATCGCGATGGAAGAGCTTGTGTCTATTCTTATGATGTAACCGACTAAATAGTACTATCTTCTCCACTATTCGGTACTCTACTATAAGGTAAAAGTATGTCGTACCAGTCCCACAGGCAAGTTTTGGCATACTAGTAGCATCAGTTCAGGTGAGTGCAACTGCACCGGGTATCTGAGGTCACTTTAACGACACGTGCAGACAGGAAGGCACGTGTACGATGTAGCTTTTGGCACTGCGACACTAACACAGATCACGAATCCTTCATGAAAAAAGGACAAAAACATAATTGGCGGAAGTTTGCGCAAAACTGAAGCTTGTGACATTAATTACTTTGACGATAGTTATAGCGCGAGAACAGAACGACGACAAAGAGACAAGAAGGACACGAGTGTCCCCCCATTAAATTTTTATTTACACAGAGCTGGTCTGACACTTTCCCCCCTTGTCCGTTCTGCGAAGAATCAGAAACTATTGAACATTATTTTGGCTCATGTCGTAACTATGCATTAATTAGGAAACGACTTTTAGATATTCCATTTGCGAAGCTAGGTTTAAATTTAACCGCACAAAATGTTCTAAGTTTTGGTGCCTCTGTTTTGGGAAATTGCCACAGAGATGCATTCGATGCGGTGTGTAATTTTATTCAAGACTCTAAACGTTTTTCAACATAAAGCCCTCGTTAACAAATACTAAAAAACACGGGTCGAAAAGTAATTTTCTATTCTGAATAAATCCGTGCCATACCAAATTAATCGGGTTTGGCAAAACCAGCTGTCTGGTCGGCTCCCAAATCAAGTTGTAGCTATTAGTATCTACTTTGTTATTGATTTTTCTCTCACTATCTAAATCTTTAGTTTATTTCTTTTTTTTCCAAGATACCGTCTTAACTATACAACCCCCCCCCTCCTTTTTTTTTCGTTGTAAGCAATAATGGAGTTATCGTTCATATGAGACTATTTGTTCTCTTGGCCAATCCCCCAGAGTGGGTACGAGCCATGGATAAGAGGATACAAACAAACAAACAAACAAACAGACACGAGCGCTCGCGTCCTTCGTGTCTCTTTGTCGTCGCTCTGTTCTCGTGCTATAACTATAGTCATGTCATACCAACTAGACCAAGCTGCCACACTTCTAAATTAATTGTCTGTTTATTAATAAGCCTGCGAATAGTGAAATTGACATCAGAGTTTTAAAAGCGTCATTTATAAGTCTAAACAAATCTGTTCTTTCAATCTAGTCTTACTTGGAAGGGTGCACTGGGCGACCACGGGACTACACCGGCTACAGCCTGCCTAACAATCGCACCCCGGTTCAGGCCCGTAACGCTCAAGACATTATCATCAGTCATTGTTCATTACTCATTTGTTGAAAATAAGGGGTTAATTGCGACGTCGTTTGGATTTTTTCCTAATGTCGGCGAGTCTGCAGAGACGCCGTGAAGAGCAAAAGGGTTAAGTGGCCCCTTCTCGCTGCTCTTTTTCAAAGATCGGTGTCAATAACTACATATATCATCATCGTCACAGCGCATGCGGTCATTATGCTGAGTCACCATATGCTGGGTGAAGGGCGTACACGTCAGGGGTAATTCTGCGCGGACTGCGGTGTAACGAGTACACCGCGGAGCGTCAGTGCAGATGATCTTCCTTTGTCCAAACAACACGTGATGACCGCGCATGCTTGCGAGGCCAGCGTGAACTGTAGCGGTAATGAACAGTTCGTTTTATGAGGCCACCCACATAACGATGAAGTGGGCGCCATTATAATTTTTCGCGGCCAAAAAGAGAAGTCACTCTGGATGAGAGTGTTAAATTCTGAAAATGCTATTGAACCCTGACGCTGGGTGACAGAAGAAAA
Organism: Rhipicephalus annulatus; assembly: GCA_013436015.1. Taxonomy (NCBI): domain Eukaryota; kingdom Metazoa; phylum Arthropoda; class Arachnida; order Ixodida; family Ixodidae; genus Rhipicephalus; species Rhipicephalus annulatus. The sequence goes on from WOVY01001508.1 coordinate 6,286, forward strand.
CAAAGAGAAGGAAATTTCGGAGGTCATTCATTACCTGTGTGCTAACTGCGGCATGTTTTCGTAACCGTCAGATCACTACAGATACGAAGCGTGGGTATCAAGGAATGGGAAACGCGTCCGAGGAGCTCCAGCGTGTATTCGTCTTAATATTCAAAATTCTGGCAATTCAGGCGCAAAAAGCACGATGTGATGACGAGGCAAAATTGTGGGGGTCTTTGGATGAACACGAACGTCATCCCCTCCTTGTTTCTCACTGCACATGTTTGTGTCCACTTCTCGAGTCTAATACCCACGGCGTGCGGCGATGAAGGCACGCGCACGCCGTTTTCGAAGCGTCCAAAGTTCTTTTACGTGCCTCCAATTCATCGTAAGAGGTTCAGCACCACCATATATGACTGCAGCACCAAAGCATACACTTCGTTGTGCCCGTTCGGCCATGCTGCAGCCATGCCCGTACGCAGGGGGGGATGCCCTAGGCTTTTACTTCCAAAATTTTGACGAATAAGGATTTTGTTACAGGAACTAAATATTGAAAATAGTTTGTTTTTTTCCTCAAGCCTTCAGCAAGTGCGCCCCTCCAGCGCAACAAATATGGACAGAAGCCCCGCCGCGATGGTCTAGTGGCTAAGGTACTAGGCTGCTGACCCGCAGGTTGCGGGATCGAATCCCGATGGAGGCGGAAATGTTGTAGGCCCGTGTGCTCAGATTTGGGTTCACGTTAAAGAACCCCAGGTGCTCGAAATTTCCGGAGCCCCCCACTACGGCGTCTTACATAATCATATAGTAGTTTCGGGACGTTAAACTCCATCCATCCATCCATCCGTCCGTCCATCCGTCCATCCGTCCATCCATCCATCCATCCATCCATCCATCCATCCATCCATCCATCCATCCATCCATCCATCCATCCATCCGTCCATCCGTCCATCCGTCCATCCGTCCATCCGTCCATCCGTCCATCCGTCCATCCATCCATCCATCCATCCATCCATCCATCCATCCATCCATCCATCCATCCATCCATCCATCCATCCATCCATCCATCTAAATATGGACATAAGATATACATGATGATACACTAAAGATTAAGAACGACAGGAGCACTGGAAATCACACGAGAGCGCGAATCGAGTTACGATCGACGAGAATAAACCTATATCAACAGTGTAAGAAAACAGCAACCACGCGTAGCGCGCTAGCGTTTTCGAAAACGCGTGGCGCGCATATGTGCGTCCCGCGAGTCACGTGCGATGGACGAGGTGCAGCATTCCATCTTCGTACCGGGATAGAAATAAAATCAAGAAAGAGAAATGAAAATAAAAGTTAGAGGCATCTTGTTGTGTCGTTCCCCGACGCTATTCCGGGCTAGTGCCGCGCGGGGAGAATACAGCACGCGGTCCATGCAACGTGAATGCGCCCATCTCTCTCTCTCTCTCTTACACACATACACACACGCACACATGCACGCACACATACATAGAACACACACACGCTCTCTTTCTCTCTATGCCCGTACGAGGCACGATATTATGTCAGCTGCACCCCATATGTTTTCGCTCTCTCTCTTTCGATCTCTTCATTGTACGCCACTGATAATTGTAATCTGAAGAGAAAGTGTTCTATTTTAAAAGTGTGCGTGCTTTTATTGTTTATCAATAAACTTTCCATCCCAAGCTCTGTCGCCCCAACACTTCACTTTCCTTGAATCGTGGTGGATTGTTGGGTTCATTCTAGATTGGGGCTTTGGGCCCACCAGATCCTCTTCTCTTATAGTGGAAGACAATTTTATTTTCAATCGTAAACAAAGGCACAAGAACGACAGCGTAATAGCTACCGCACATAAGAACTTTTTCTGTGGAGCGCTTGGTTGGGGGAGAGAGACGGCAAGAAAAAGCGAACATTTCGCGATAAAAAAAGGGGGGGGGGGGGACGATTCGAAGTGCCACCCTTTCGCTATTTAAAAACCGCCGATGGGAGCGCGGATATAGAAAACCCGGTGCGAGGCGAGGTGCCGCCGCGAAAAAATGTTCGCATTTTCCCTCTTTGCTTGTCCTGTATCTTCCTCTTCTCCTTGAGGTGCATCGGCAAAGCGGCGCTGCCAGAGGCAGCTGTTGTGTCTCGTCAATTAGTGTGCGAGAGCGTGCTCTCTCTCGGACAATGACAGTGTTGTTGTTTCTTGGCCCCTCACTTCTCGTTTTGGAGCTTTCTTCATCTCCCCTTCAATCTGGCCCTCTATTTCGGAGCTGTTAGCAGATGCGTTTTGCCGCATCTGGCCCACATAGTCGTTGGAAGACAGGGAGATTGAAGTAATGCGGAAATGTCAGGATGGGAGAAATTCCTTTGGAAAACAAGTGCATCTGTAACTCGCAGAGTCTGGATCATAACGCATTACCCCAAGACTACTCGAAGGCGAACGCCATCTTCGTTCTCTTCTTAGTCGATATATTCATCTTCCGTGCCGCCGGCATTCGATAGCTTTTTGCATGCGACGTACGTTTTTAATTTCCTCCGAGATCTCATGCATTTGCAAGCTTTTCGTCCCTTACCTAGCTTCGTTGGCACTGCCTCCATGATCGGCACAAATTTGACCACGTGATGATGTCGGGTGATGACACTGTGTGACGTCACAAACTTTGGCTATCCGTCACATCATGACGATGACACAGCGTGACCTCATAATCTGATGATGATGCCTAGCTTCGTTTGCACTGCCTCCGTGATCGGCTCACATTTGACCGCGTGATGATGTCAGGTGATGACGGCATTGTGTGACGTCATAAACGTTGGCTATCCGTGACATCATGATGACGCAACGTGACCTCATATTCTGATGATGATGATTTCTTGCATCAACCGCGTTGACACCACCGACAGCGATGGTCAATTTTCTCGGTTTACGAGACACATAAAGCTTTCACCTTGAAAATAAATCGTAAAGTCGTCTCAAGAGTAAACCAATGAATGCGATCAACAAATTGGAATGCTGTGCGAAGCAATGATGGCCACAAACTCAACTAGAATCCGACCTGGTGCTAATTCTAGAGAGCACCCTCTGAAGACAACGCGGCCGCTGCAGCAAGCACGGCGGCGTTGCCGGTGCCTGTCGCTTTACCGTAACGTTCTGCTCATTCTCGCCAAGGTAGAGCGCGTGCGGCCATGGCCGGCCTCTCAATGTATGCAGTCACTACCGGAGCCACACTACCCATTTTCGGGGGACCCCTCAGAAGTGACGCACTCATGTGGTGGCACACCAGGAGCAAATGTCCTGTGTTTGCTGCTGCGGCTTTGTACCCGCAAACTTTTTAATCCCATCGTCCCCTTTAACTATATGTATCCCTTCCCTGCAATTGGCTTCTCTGGGAATCCAGTCAGTTACCATTAAAGGCCAGTGGTTATTAGACCTAAGTGCTGCTTGCCCAGCCCATATAAGTTTCTTCTTTTTTATGTCAACTATGATATCCTTATCCCCGGTTTGTTCCCTGACCCACTCGCTCTGCTCTCTTCTTGTCTCTTATGGTTACGCCATTCATTTACCTTTCCATCGCTCGCTGCGTCATCCTCAATTAAAGCTAAGCCTTCTTTGTAAGTCTCCGGACTTCTGCTCCGTAATTAAGTACCTCCGCATGGTAAGCATGCCTCGAGAGGAAGGTATATAACGGCTGCATCATGCCGGTACTTATCTATAAATACGGTGTCAACATATAGGTTATGCAAAAAAAATTGTCGTTGTGACGTCACCAGTCATCTATATTTGTGACGTCAACATGGCGTGGCTATAACGTCACATAGCGAGCCGTGAGATAATAATGACATAGCAAGACATCGTCACTTGAAAGAAGGCGTACCGATCCCGAACGTGCTGCGAAACCGCTTGAGGTGTAGTGAGCTACCAATGCCCCTAATCTCGAAGGTAGTGCAAGAAAACGTTTGGTGCAGCATGGAGTTTTCTATAGACACTCTAGAGAGAAATCTGGCGCTAGTGTCTATAGGCGCTACCGCATGCCACTTCAGCGAGCATGGAAATTATAGGTAGTACACGACGCAGCGAGCAATGGAAAGAAAAATGGTAGGTGTAACCTTAAGAGACAAGAAGAGAGCAGAGTGGATTAGGGAACAAACGGGTGTTAAGGATATCATAGTTGAAATCAAGAAGAGGAAATTGACATGGGCCGGGCATCTAGCGCGTAGACAGCATAACCGCTGTTCGTTAAGGGTCACTAACTGGATTCCCAGAGAAGGCAAGCGAGTTAGGGGGAGACAGAAGGTTAGGTGGGCAGATGAGATTAAGAAGTTTGCGGGTATAAATTGGCAGCAGCAAGCACAGGACCGGGTTAACTGGCGGAACATGGGAGAGGCCTTTGTCCTGCAGTGGACGTAGTCAGGCTGATAATGATGATGATGATGATGATGATGATGATGATGATGACACAGATTTTTCTTGTCATCATATACTTTACGTTCGTTCCTGCTTCGCGTGGCTTGAAGCTACTTCGTCACGTAACAATAATCAAGAATAGTTCATCAGTTACGTTTCACCACTTCAGTTTTTTAGGCTCACCAATTTGAATCGGGTCACGAAATTTAAAACGGTTTGTTCTTTCATTGAAACATAACCGAAACACTGCAATAAACGAAGCCACAAACTGAGTTCAAAGCCCGCAAGCACGAAGACTAGGAAAATCCGTGTGCTACTCATCATTCCCATGGTCACTGAACGACCGCAGTGCCAGAGTCCCCTCTAGTTGATTTTGATTGATATGCGAGGTGTAACGTCCCAAAACCACCATATGATTATGAGAGACGCCGTAGTGATGGACTCCGGAAATTTCGACCACCTGGGGTTCTTTAACGTGCACCCAAATCTGAGCACACGGGCCTACAGCATTTCCGCCTCCATCGAAAATGCAGCCGCCACAGCTGGGATTCGATCCCGCGACCTGTGAGTCAGCAGCTGAGTATTTTGGCCGCTAGACCACTGCGGCGGGGCCCTCTGGTTAATTTTAGGAAACTCTAAGGGGTGCAGAGAGCTTTCAGCAGGCGAGATCAATACAATCAACCGAGAAGAAAATTATGGCTTTTCGTGTCGTCTGAAGCTAATGCATCAGAGACCATGTGAGTTGTTTCGTTTTTCCTACATATCTATACGCCTATAAGTGACAAGTTAGGAACCATTTGATTGACCGATCAATTGGTTAATGAACTTATTGATTGGCTATACGATTCGCGTTCGATTTGATACAAAAACTCTACAACAGGCAGAGTACCAAGTCCTGTAGATTTCTCGCTCTTGTGTATATGATTTCTGCATTTGCATTTCTACGTATATATTTTTTCTGCGTACGCTTTTCTGCCTCATTGACAGTAATGATCAAAAGGTGTCATATAGCTTAGACACAGACTAAAATAACAAGGCGAGACGAGCGTCTTTCTCGTCCGTGTCTGCTATAGCGCCTTTTGGTGCATTTAATCAACTTGCCTGAAAATCCACGTCGTCAGACGGCAATGAGTTCACAAAAGGCGCAGGATTAAGCTATCCAAAGTCTCCCAGAGGCAGCGCGAACCGCGATTGTTTGGTCACGGGCGTTGGACGCCGCAGATGCCGCCGGGGCACCTCGGAGGCGGGGGAGGTTTTTTCGGGTCGCGAGCCCCGGAGCAGTCGTGATTGCCGTGCCAACGACCTCGGGTTCCAAATACTACCCCGGGCCCACGACTCGGCGCCTTATAACCCCCAGCGCGGGGGCCTCACGGACCCTCCTCTCAGAGCCGCACCCGTTTTATGCCTCGGGATTCGCGACCGTTCATCTCCAAGCCCAACGGGGTGACGCCGCTCTCCTGCCTCGCCGTAGACAAGCAGCGTGTTTGTAAACAAACGGTGGCCCCTGTGTGGGAATGTTGTTATATGGGCATAGAAGTGGTCAGCAGGGTGGTGCACTGTTATGTGAAAACAAACGCGGCTGAAGCGTCTTCCTAAGGAAAGTAGCACGGTTTACTAAACCTGGTTTTTATGGAGTGCAGTCAACGCATACGCGAGGAAGACACACACGCACGTGCACACACAAACACACGGCGTCCGCGTTTGGGTGTGAGTGTGTTACGAAGCAGAAGAAAAAAATAAAGAAACAGCCAGGTCCACGCTGTAAATCGCATTGGTCTACGAAGTCGTAAGCGCGCAAGTACGTGATTGGCTATAGCGACATGCCATAGTGCAGTGAACCCGCCGCCACATTTGAAGTACGCGCACTTCCACGTTCCGAGAACCGTGAGAGTCGTTATCAGTCATCGTCAATATTACTTCGAGAATCATCGTCAGTTAATTAGCGCAGGTCACGTGACATGCGTGACGCTAGCTACTATATTATTACAATGATGCCGACGCCACACTGTGTAAAAATAACAGGGTAAAAGGAAAATTACAACCTAATTGTAAAACCAGGTGGCGTTTATTGACATTTCAATCAATTGAAGAAAGCTGGAGCAATCACCCATTCTCTCCAATATCGGTTGTTGCCGGAGGGTGAGAGAAATTGATGTTAGCCCCAGTATAAATGTTCAAGACCTGCAAGGAGTCGGTGCCACGGTTCTTACACTCCGAAACGCACTCTTGTCGAGACGAGCAGACGGTATGCAGTACTTATGACAAGCGCTTCCAATGAAACGCTACAAACGGTTTCTCTTCGCCCCATGTGGAAATGCCTCAACACACCGTCCCTACCTCTGGTTGCCGCCGCCTGGCTTGCCTTGAGCTCGTCAACTCGCCATGCTCTCACACTCTCCGCGACATACTCGCGGCCCCTCTGTGCTCACAGTTTCATCGGTTGACATATTTCACAATTAGTCAAAGCCTAACTTAACCACGGGATGTCGTTCCGTCTCCCTCTGATATTGGCGAGTCCACAAGTGAGGATCACAACAACCCGATGTCTGTGTACCCTTATAGCTATAGATAGCTCTCCCTCTGATCCGAAGAGAGAGAGGGAGAAACAACTTCATTTAAGTGAAAAAAAATTACAGAGCAATGGCGATCGGGCCGTGCCTGGCCGCCACCTCCTCAGCTCGATGTATGGCCCGGAGCTGTACTTCTAGGTTCGTATCTCGGAGTACTCTTTCCCATCCCTCGGATGAGGGAGTGGCCAGGAGATCAGGCGGGGGTGGATCCTCGCTGCAGTCCCATAGTATATGAGAGAGGGAGGTGACGGAGCCACATTTTGAGCAATGCGGACTTAACAGATCGGGGTAAATGTGTGCGTACACCCGCGGACACGGGAACGAGTTCGTTTGGAGGCGGTGTCACGTGATTTCTTGTGGTGTCGTGAGTTTGGGATGCGGCGGTGGTTTTGTTCGACGCGCAAGGCGATAGTTCTGAGCAATTTAGTGATAGAATATAAGGGGCTCGCCGGTGTTCTCTGGGTTCGTGGCGGAGCCCACCGCTCGGTTGACGGATTATCGAGCTTCGTCCGAAGAATCCGTCACCTAGAACAACGCGCATATACGCGAAACTGAAAGAGACCTTCCATTACCAAGTCTTTTTCAACTTTTTTCACCCGGCCGTCTTTCAATCACTGGTCACGGTAGTGGCGAGTGTCGTAGTAATAAATTAGCTACTCTTATCTCAACTCGCATCACACAGTATTGCATGTACGAGCTTTTAGATGCTCGACAGATGTTTGTTACCCACCAACGCCACGCGGTTCAGTGACAGCTCCCTGCGTCCTCTGCTTTGCACGACCGCAAACAGCTTCTTTCGTTGACCACATGTAAACAATGCTTGGCCGCTCATTGGGTTCGTGCCAGTTCACAACGATGACAATTCAATTCCCTATCTTGTCTACAACAGAAAAACTTCGACCACAACCACTTTGCCGTGAAATTCCTACACCGCACATGTGTCGCAGGAATTGGGCAAGTCCCAACTACGTTTCATCTTCTCTTGCTAATCGTATGTGCGTATTGCAGGGCCAGTCGTTGAGCGCGTGCCGGTTCAAGAGGACGATAACTTTTATCTACGACACAGGGCGAACCTCGATCACGACAGCTCTGCTGTTAAGATGTCACTATGTGGAGATGAATGACCAGGGAAGCGTTTAGCATGCGACACATGACGTGACACGCATTCTTGAACCACAGCCGATTATACACGCAATCCGTAACTGAAACCCCAAGACCTGTCGAAAAAATGCCCTTTAAAGATTTATATTAACGCGATGACGTAACACAGCTCGTTGCGAAGAAATTCTACCGTCAGCAGTTGTGAGCGAAAAATCATCATCTTATGCGTGACCAACATATCGAGAACGATGCTAATAAAATAAGTGATAAAAAATCCAGAGTGACGAACGAACCCGGGTCGTTTGCGGGGCAAGCGGATGTTGTAGCACACGGCCAGCCGCCTACCTGTGCAATGCTGTGGAAATGACTTCCTCTGCTTGAAAATCCAGTGAAAGTAACTATCATGTTTTACAAACACAAACGTCCTATATACATACTTCCCAATACAACAGAAAATATTGCAGCAATAATGTGTGGTACAACTACCCATTGCCCGCGGCCGTCAGCACACATGAGATTATCATAATGACTTCATGGTTTAATGCCAGTCACCCACTACAAAAGACACCCACGCTATACTGCGCCTATTTCCTTAAGACCACGTAGCGAGTGCATAGCAAGTGCGAAAAGGTTTCATGCACTAAGTGTTCGAAGTACGCACCAGGAATACATCGCTATCACGTTCAACTCTTAAAGGCGAAGCTTTAATGCCCCCCAATTGTTTTGATCAGTATGGTATACTTACGTATTTCTGCCGCATTCTGTTTCACCGGACGTGCTTCACCGGACGTGCTTCGTTATATGCCAGGCATGTCGCATGTACTTAGCGTTCCCTTTACATTCACAGTGGATCGGTGGTGAGATGCGGAAGCTATCCCATTTGTGTGGATGGAAACAACTACCCGGAAGAACTACCCGGTACTTTCAATCCCCCAGCGTGGGTGCGTGCCACAGTTTACAGGCTCTCCTTCTTTCTTGTAAGTCCACAACCCGAGCTCAGGTGTCCCATGAGAGGACTTTGAGGCCTTGCCTCATCGCCACCTCTCGGGCCTGCTGGACGGCCCGCGTCTTGAAGAGCTGCGGAGCGACGGCCCACCTCGACGCAAGAGCATTCTACCATCTCAGCTGCTCTAATAGGGCACTCCCACACGTTCCAGAGCGTCGCACACAACTTTTCTGCAGTGAGAGTCCAGAGTAAGCGCAAAAACTTGGAAGAACGCTTGAGCTGCGCCCTGACGGAGAACGCGACAGCGCTTTCGGGCCCCCCTTCTCAAATGTTAGCTTGCTGTCGGTTCTATAGGTGCATGCTTCAACCGTGCCGCAAGGAGACGAATGCCCTTTGCACGTAAGTACAGTGGCTGTTATACCCCTGTCACACGTGGCAATTTAGCCCCGCCGCGGTGGTCTAGTGACTATAAGGTACTCGGCTGCTGACCCGCAGGTCACGGGATCAAATCCCGGCTGTGGCGGCTGCATTTCCGATGGAGGCGGAAATGTTGTAGGCCCGTGTGCTCAGATTTGGGCGCACGTTAAAGAACCCCAGGAGGTCAAAATTTCCGGAGCCCTCCACTACGGCGTCTCTCATAATCATATGGTGGTTTTGGGATGTCAAAACCCCACATATCAATCAATCAACACATGACAATTTAGGTGCACTTTGAGCGAGTGTACATACGTTCACAAAGTGTCATTTCGGCGGTTTTCTGCTATACACGAGAAAGCGAAGGTGTAGCTTGGTAATGATGACGGTGGCAATTGTCTGCCTGTAGCGGAATATATATTTGTTACTTCTGCACCCGTGTCTCATCGACGGACCACGTTGTCTTCGTTGAAATAGCCCCAGTGGCACACGCCATCGTAAACGACTAGGGAACGAGTCGCTTACACACGTGCAAGTGTGACTGGAAGTAAACAACGCGACGGACGCAGCCATTGCACAGAAGGTGCTGCCGCACCTCCCTAGCGGACGAGGCCGCAAACCGGCCGAGGGTAAAAGCAGCAAGGATTCTTGTTTATTTATGACTTGTTTTGTACATATCAACATTCGTTATAACGAATACAACAGTTTAAATATCATGAGTGCCTCTTTAGGCAACAGCCTATTCTGTGCAAGCCACTGGTACTGAGGCTACACGTTTGGTCGCAGCGAAGTGAGATTAAGGAACGCACTTGCCAGCAAGTGTACTTTGCAGCGAGTGACACTAAACTTGCTCGTGTGACAGCGCGCAAATGACACTCGCGGCTAAGTGTACTCGCTCGAAGTGCACTCAAGTTGCCACGTGTGACAGGGGCATTAGAAAATATCCTAGAATGCCATCTACAAGTACAGTGTCCACTACACCACAGATATTCCGTTTCCAGCTGCTCCTGATGATGATTAAATTTGTCTCGGCGCTTTTTAATGGGTAGGTTTTCACAACACTAGGTCGTCGCGCAACTCACATGCTTTGACGCGTGGTGCAATCCACTAAATACTCCACCCATTAAATAACACTTTTTTATTACGCAATTATTAGCAGTATAGCATTGCTCTCACGTAGGTCACCTGCTTGCCACGTAGAACGCGATTTTAACGTGCACCGAGGACTTCAGTTTTGTTGTTGTTGTTTTTGATTCCCCCTCCCTCTTTTTTTTTCTTTTGCACGGACAATGGCGATTTTTTGCTCACGCGCCTACCCCACCTTCGGGTGAATATTTACAAGTCCGAGATAGCAGTTGCGTATTGAGAATATGTTCAGTCGTATTTGTGTGCATAAGCCGGCTGCGGTGGAACGTTAAGCCCTTCATGAAGAACGCCGATGTTGAACGTACCCTCATCTTTGAGCGTAAATGTGCCGCTAATTGGTGTCGAATAGAAAGAAGGCACATAGCTCTATGTAAGCGAAACCGGAAGTGTGGCAGCTTGGGCTAGTTGGTATGGCATGACGATAGTTATAGCGCGAGAACAAAACGACGACACAGAGACAAGAAGGACACGAAAGACACGAGCGCTCGTGTCTTTCGTGTCCTTCTCTCTGTGTCGTTGTTTGGTTTTCGCGCTGTAACTATCGTCGAAACCGGAAGTTGGGGTGCCTTCGTATGATTGCTTTGCTAAATAAAAAGGTCTAACCACGGAGGCACCTCGGACAGTGCCGAGCACGAACGCGTCAATGAAGACAAAACAGACCACTTTTTTTTTGTTAAAAACAGAACTTTTATTTACAAAATTTTAGCTGAGGTATAGGCAACGACAAAGCATACCGACAACAATGACAAATTTGACAGTTCCTAGAAGAAAAAAAATGGAACAGCACATTTTGTTACATCGTTTTTGATGGCGTGCTTACCGAAAACACATGCGTGTGTGTGTCTTTTTTTTTCAACGCTAAGTAACAGTGTACAGCACTTCCGACATAAGCGCGTGGCGTCGAACGCGCGTCAACATAACGCGTGGTCTCGTCACAGTGCGCTAGCTGCGCCTTTGCGTGTCTCGCTCCTATTAAAGCATTCACAGTAATTGTGTACAAAAGACTACTCCTCAATTTGCGAGTGTTCAATTTCAGCTAATAAACATTGAAACTTCCACGGCTATATCGCACGCTTATTTTAGTTTTTACTCTATATTAACGTTTAGTCTAACCCCTCACGGTGCAGTCATCGTAACAGCTGCCAAACAGCCCGGGCGTCATATCTGTTACGTAAGTTTTGAATACCTTACAACTAATGCCATTTATTAACGGATCTTGACGCAACGAAACTTGCGAAACACTGCTGTGCTTTTCAACTTCAAAGTTCCTAGGTGGTCCTTATCCTACGTTCTTCTTCGCACCAACACGCACTGCAGGAAGTCTACTGAACTTGATCCACTTTTTTTCCCCCTTTCTGAGCGCGTGTTCCTAACCATACGGCGTAATATTTGGCATAGATGCATTATATACTACAGGCTTCATATGATGAGCAACATTAACTGAACTATCACGGTGAATTAAAAACGTGTGCTGTGCCTCACGCATTCTCTGTTTGTCAAAAACACTCTTCGAAAACCAATAGAGAGCTCTATAGAATCGAATTGCTATGCTTCGCGTTGCTTGGGTATGTACGCTACTTTGTTTCAAAATATAAGGGAGTTTTCGAATGGGGTCCCCAAAGCCCTTTGCGTATGCTCACTTTGGGGCAAGCAAGCGCAAATTTTTATCGAATAGGGTCTTCTGCATTTTGGACACTCCGCCTATTTTAGGTCACGCCTGTCTGTAGGCCGATAGCCGAGAGTTCAGTGGGTGTCGTGACGCTTGTCTGACGCAAATCTTTTGGGGCAGGCTTTAGGGCTGCCGCTAAATTCGAGAAATAGCGTCCCCAACTCAACACCCGAAAGCAGTTTGGGTTTTGTGCACACGCCATGGCCTCGACGCTATTTCTTTGGGACCCCTATTCGAAAACTCCCTATTAAGTACATGCCCGAGAGCTTAGGGTATGACGCATTCGCAGTAGCGACAAACGCTAACGCAAATGTACCGTATTTTAAAACCGCCTAGTGCCTCGCCAACAATCGAGACAAACGCAAGAGTCCGCGTGTACATCGCGTAATGCATCGCCGCGACCCTCAGTCTATCAAATGACAGCTGTTGCTTACGGCAACCTACAGTTAAGTGACCTGTAGGAATACCTTAAGGGCGAGGTTGCGATCGGCGAACTCTTACAATTTGTCGCGATGTGCCACACTCGAGTAATTAATGGTACAACGGTGGGCAAATGGAAAGAATTCTAGACCTGGAGCCCAAGTTCAGACAACGAACCTCTGTATGTGTCAGGACACTGGAGAACACGGGGCCCCTTAGCCAAAATTTCGACGCTAAGCTGAAGCTTTTTTTGCTTGGTTTTCTCTCCGTCACTCCAAAGTTTTCATATTTTATGAACACTCATGTTTTCATAAAGCTGGAATGAACAAACATGTCCATCATCCATTTTTGTCTTTACATCAACCTCGATCTAAAACCTACCGTCAGGCACTGTTCCTTTTTGTGTTTGGCGTTTGTAAATGGAATTCTACTAGAGCAATAAACGAAGGCATGATAGCCAAGAAATGTGGAAGCCTCGTACTCGTCACAGTTAGGTTATTGGTCTGGAAGCAAAACCAGCCCGTGTAAATCTGCGTTCTATATCCTGCGGACTAGAGGAAGCAACGAAAGTGGACATCCGTCAAGAGACGCACCACTTCCGAGCACTTTTAAGATGTGCGCCCGGGTCATGATGTGGTGGCCGATTGCAGCGCTGTACAGATTAAAAAATAAACAATAAAATCAGCTGCTTGCGTGAACACAGAGATAATGGACGTAAGAATCGTGTAACAAAACAAAAAGAGCAAAACAAGCTCGCTGTCAATTGTCTTGTTGCTTCAGCGAAAGCAAAAAAAAATATACAAAACACTCATCAACTCTTCACATACATCATGCATGGCACTCTTCCCAAACAAAATACATTAAAAGAAAGCGCATTTTGGACCAAGCCCCACCCCATCCACTCGGGGCGGTATCGGCAGCAGTCACTAGCTCAAACAAGGCAGCAAAATGACCTTTGAAGAGGTCGCACACGTACCGTTCCATTAAATGCCATGTTACTTACTCCTCCTAAACAGATTCTATATCCGGACATTTCGCTCTATCTACCACTTGCGTTTCACTTTCCCAGTACTAATGCGAAGACGCAACCAGAAAACGCAGTTCTTATATTTCTGCGCACCGTAGTGCCAGGTAAAATAGATCTGAAAAATATATCTACATTGTTAATCTGTAGCATTCATGGTAAAAAAGCTCCTGAGCGCATTTATTGATATACGACTGCGTTATACCAAGTTTCATTTCATCCCTACGCTTTTAACCATGTCAGTGACTATGCTGTCACTATAGTTCAGACCGACACAAGACTCGCGCGACTGCTGCTACGTTCGTACGAGCCTCGCTTCAGGTAACATTTTATATAAAAGTTTGATCTGGTCAAACAAAACGTCAGCTCCGAGCAGCAAATGCACCCGAAACAACGCGTGCCTTTTCTTCTTCTTCTTTCAGTTCTGCGTCATGCAACAGGTGGAGCAGCTGCGAGTTAACCATAGCCGTGATTAAAGGTGGGGTCTCACGTGCTACCTACACGTTAAGCAACTGTTGTTGTGATGCCAAACTCAAGAGTAAAGTTGTCTCCTGCAGTTGGCGGAGAGTGCCCGACGTCAATAAACTCCGCAACACACACGACAACACAAGAACCATAGCTGAATGCCTGCAAAATCGTGTCATCACTCCCTACGTAACAGACCATAAAGCATCGGCCAGGTGCATCATCTAACAACTTATCCTCTTTCAGGAGGAAATCAATCCTCGACCGTGGCATCCTAGCTTGTCGGGGAGGGCCAGTCTTGTGAGCAATCCACACATTTTTTTTTTTCATTTGAACTGCCCCAAATCTGTTATGGCACCGATGATCTTTCGGTACACCCCGAGACAGATGCCAGTACTCGGCACAAGAGTCCTCAAAGAGACAGTATGAATTAGTCCCTGTCATAGTAAGTAGCCATGGGTATCTTCGAGCCCCGCCTCCGACATGGAGGGCTGCAGAAGCTGTCGGGTGACGTGGGTGCTGTATGGGAGGCTTTAGGGAGGGTGGAGGTGCCATTGGCATCACCGCAATCGCGCTTGTCAAGTCGCGAACGGTATTGATTGACGATGAACTCCATCTTCTTCAGGATCTTGTCGTCAGAATCGAGGTCTTTTTCGCGCAGCAGCTCTTGCAGTAGGGGCGATATCACGTTGGGCCGCTGAGATTTGGTCGGGCTCGAGTGGACCGCGCTTCTCTTGGAGCCGGGTTCGGTGAAGAGGTCCGGCGTCAAGGCCGGTCTGGAAGAACCGCGCTGCCGGAAGGCCCACGTCTTGTTGCCGTCAGAGTTAGACCGCGGCGAGGTCCGGACTGGGGGCGGGCTCCTCCACGAGCAGCGACCCGGGACGCCTCGCGTGAGGAACGCCTTGTCGGCAGTCATGCTCCCTTCACTGCTGTGAGACCTCGATCGGGGTAGAGTGGCCAGTCCGGCGTCCACCGAACGACGCCTTGCGTTGGGGTTAGGCGGAGTAGACGACTGTCGGACTCTGCCGTTGGTCATCGCCTGCTGCTTGGTCATCTGTTGCTGCTGATGATGTTGAGGAGTTGGCGACGTCGTTCCGTTTGTGGTCAGATTCTCCGAGCTCGTGGCCCGGTTGGGTGCGGCGAGGTAGGGAATCCTAGACTTGGCAGATGGTGGCGGAGGAGTCTGCCTGGACCCTACACCTGATATCGAATGTCTCGGAGACGATGCCGTTCCGTTCGTCTTGGCGGGAGACGCGGAGGGCGAAGCGGACGATGCGTAACTCTCGTCAGCCGACGCGGCGCCGCTGTCGATGACGTCGTGTGAACGTCCTCCCGCCGGGTCGGGTCGTTCTGGCGGCGTCATTTTCCACGGGGAGGTGCCGTTGGTGCTTCCGAATTCTCCCGGCTGTGGTGTGACGTTGCCAGTCTTGGCGATCTTTCGCGGCGAGCACTTCCGCGATCCTCCAGGTGTCTTGGCAAACTCGCCTTCGGATGTCTCGCTACTGCTGTCGGCGGGCACTCCGCAACCACCGCTGCTCGAGCTGGTCGAGTCGTCGCTGCAGTGCGATATCCTAGACGGTGTCAGGTCTCGGTCGTGGTCGCCGGTCAGCGAGTTGTTGTGCAGCAGGCCTCTGTGTGACATCAGTGGCGACGTGCTACCGTAAGAGTAGTTTGGTGCGGGAGGTCTGCGAAAGAAAAAAGAAACGGCCAAGGATTAGAGTGAGCGCAATTTCGAGTAGTCATGTGCAGCTGAATCACTACCGCCTCTTTGTGCTATCATAAGCGTAATGAACTCTTGTCACATCTGCCTAAGTGAAGCTTTTTAGACAAACCTTCAACGTTTGCTACTTAAGCCATTCTAATGTAGTTTTGCTGAGCGACAGCCACGATGAACTAAGCACAATACTTTTTCTCATTCTCTCGTCCTCATCCCGGGAGTTTCGTTAAGCGCCGCTACACTACTTGGTTCTTTAATATCACCGAGGTGGCTTCATGTTTTTCCACAAACCAGCAGATTGCGCACTGGCGACCTCGTATTGCTCGTCCTTTCTTTGGCTGGCCATAACTTACGTGCCACGCTAACGGCAACCACACTGACAAACGTCAATTTTAGTTCTACGCAAACGTCGCTGAATTAACAGCATATTTAGTCCCTTGGAACAATTATTTATAAGTAAAAAACGAAAAAAAAACAAAAAAGCGAAACTATGCTGATATACCTAAGAGCTAAGGGAACTATGAAATGCTTTTAATGCTTCCCTCTCTCACAGAAAAGGGCTTCTCAATTTTTCCTTGTATATTCCAACTCATAACTGTGGCGGCATTCAGTTCACGACTTTTTAGCAAAATATAAGAATAAAGAACAACTCAAAAGAAACGCTTGATACAAATGTTTACGATGGTCATAGAGGTTTGGACTAAAAAGGCACCGTAATCGGTGCACTGAGTGCAAGTTTCAATGCGACGCCTAACATTGACAATTCTCATCTTTCGTCGGGAGGAATACACCAGATAACGTAAAGCAGGTTACAAGGTTATGACCCGGCATCCTTGATTGATTGATTTATATGTGGGGTTTAATGTCTCAAAACCACCCTATGATTACGACTGATGCCATGGTCGAGGGTTCCGGAAATTTCGACCACCTGGGGTTCCTTAACGTGCACCCAAATCTGAGCACACGAGCCTACAGCATTTTCGCCTCCATTGAAAATGCAGCCGCCGCAGCCGGGATTCGACGCCGCGACCTGCGGCTGAGCAGCCGAGTACCTTAGCCACCGCGGCGGGGCATGACCCGGTATCCTAATAAGATCATCATTTAGCACCACAGCACTGACCTATTGTATGTGACCTGCATGGTTGGGCTACCACCCTTTCCGGCAGTCATGGTCAGCTTCGCCGATGTCGATGTCCTGTGGCCTGCGAAATGAGCAAGAAAAAATGTGCTTTTAATAGTTTATTCAGTCATTAGAATGAAATTAACTAAACGCAAAAGAAAGTAGCCCCGAAACCAATTGGACATGTTTTGCACACAAGGGAAAGGACACTTCGTCCGTTAGCTGCTTACAGTGAAGCTTGCCGGCACGAATGCACTATATTGTAACTGCGGTATGGGAATATATGAGGAGGTAAAAATGCCGTAAAAGTAGAATGCCAGATAAGACAAGGTATACACTAAGAAACATTAAAAAGTATTAGGAGAATTTATAACTTCCACTTAAGTACAGACGTTAATTTGACGGAAGATTCTGATCGATTCCCCCTCCCCTTGCAAAAAAAAAAATCAGGTCACTTCTAGTTCACTGGTCAAAATATCTGCTAGACGTGGAGCTAACATGATAGTCTCGTACGACAGTAGCTTCGCCTTGAGCGTCTCCGTTCAGAAACGATTATATACGTGTTCGTGACTTCATCAGTTTTTCTTTCTTTTTTCTAATGCTGAGTGCAATGTTATTAGGTTGGGAAAGCTTATTGCAGCATTGGACGGATCTGCAACATTGAGGCAAAAGTGATATATGCAACATATATTCAAGATACATTCATAGAGCAGAATAGTAAAAAAAAAAAGATAAGTCAGGACTGCCGACCAACACACTCGCGCTCTAGTGGACTTTCAAAAATCTTCGTCATTCCTGACTTCAACTCTCCGTAAAAATACAACGCCCACTATCACGCAGCAGGGCCTAGTTGGGAATACAGTTGATCAGGACATCTCGAGTGGTCACGTGGTTCTTTCTTTGCTGTTCGTTCATTCCTTTTCTATTCTAGCGCAACTTTTTCCTGCCTAGATGGGAAGTTGGCCGGCTGAAGCTTACCTGATCTGCACCTGCAGGGGTCGTGCTTGTCGAGGTAGTGCTCCAGCGTGTCCCATCCGCCGCCCACGCGCACCATCACGTGACTGCGGAGTATCTACGAGGAGCAGGAGGAGGAGGAGGAAGAGGAGGCAGAAAAAAAGGCACTAGCAATAAAGTTGTGGTTCTTCAGAAAACGGAAACCATATGGCGCTATTTACTGCAACCATTGCGAGAATCAGGACTAATAGATTACGTTACGGTATAAGACGAGGCGTAACTAGAGGAAGAAACAAACAAGCAGCGCCAACACAACAAAAGAAGAGCCGTCTATAAATGCGCCGAGACAGAGCACTCAACCTCGAGAATTTGTCTCATAGGAGCGACGAGCTGTAACAGCACATCAGGAGAGAGAATGGTGTGCACGAGTGATAGAAAAGAAGCTTACAACAAGCAACATGACTGATCAACGTCGGCTGGCTGTACTGCACTGAATAAAAGAAACAAGACAACAGACAGACGTTCAACACTAAGCGAGTTCAACACTAAGCGAGCACCAGTACAAGCTGGGAGCCATGGTACTCTTTTAGAATCACCGCCAAGAAATAGAACGAACGTCTGACACATTGCATCATGTTAGAATTCACTCTTTCATTCCGACATTCTAATGTATAACTCTCGCTCAGTCCCGTACACAAGCAAACAGAAAATGACCATGGTTAGAGCTACCCGTCACAGAAATTCAAGTTCTCTCTCTCTCTCTCTCAAAAAGGGAGAGAGAGAAACAACGCATTGCGCGGTATCACCGAGGACAACAGAAGCATTTACAATCCGAACTTACTCTACCGTACAAATCTACTGCGTACAGAGACGGCTCTGAGCAAGCGCGATGTTCAGGAAGTTCTTAAATTTTCACATATCAAGTGAACACTAGTATGGCGCAGCTACCGACATCGTCACTATAGCGTGACGTCAGGCTGCCTCATGAATGCACCAGGTATATGACCAGTTGTTATGGCGTCAGGTACTGAAACATACAAAATAACTGCTTCTGCCTCCCCAACCAAAGCGGAGAGGCCATGGAAACGTCACGATAAGTTGCGCAAAGCATGCACACAACAAGAAGCACGATCATATTCCTTCGTAACCTCAGAATACAGTATTTATTTATTTATTCATTTGATTTGCATACACAGATACACAAGGACACAGAGGAAAGATGAAGAGAGCAAGCTGGCAACTGCCACCTGGAGGGGCACAAGGCCTGCTCACTCTGTCGGGAGGAGGGAAGAAACAGAGGAAACAAAGATTAGAGGTGAGAAAGAGGAAAGAAGATGAAGAAGGGGAAAAATGACGAAGACTTCGACGAGTATGAGTAAAAAAATAAATAATAATAAAACCGTCTATAAACGGGTGGCCAGGCCCGTTTGGTTCATAAATGTAAGGAGAACTCGGTGGGCCTGGTCGCGTTGGGAAACACAACCACTCGGAAAGAGGTAGTCGTGTAGAGTCGCGCACTTGAGTCCTAGGAATTTCTATTCCTTAATCAGCAAAGACCGCTGCGTAGCAAATGTGGGACAGTGCACTACGAATTGCTCAAGTGTTTCGCAGGAGCCACAAGCTGCGCACAACGGACTGTCCACACGCCCTTGACGGCTTACAGTAGTAAACGAAACTACATTTTAAAAATACTTGAAAACTGACCCTTTTTTTATTTAGTTCGCACACACGCTTACCAGTGCATATTCGAGGCTCTCGAGGACTTGGCCTTTCATTCGACGCCCCAAAACGACAACTCGAAACAACGGTGTCAGTGCCTCTATAAGACGGCCGCACAAGGCACGGCCATGCCCTCTCCGTTTCCAAACACTACACACACAACACTCACCCGCACGAAGATGAGCACTTTTGTATCTCCAATCCTGTACTTCCCGTCCGCGACGCGTATCATCGGGAACTGGGACGGGCAGGTACACCTGTTCAGCAGGTCTACAACCTGCAAACGAAACAAGCAACACAAGGCTCAGTGGTGGAACACACAGTAGCGACGTGCTTTTGGCACAGTGCAGCAGAGCAAACGACACAAACGTCAGTCGATGACAGAAATGCGAAAAAAGTAAAAAAAAAAGAGCAATCGACAGCGCCTGAGCGACAAAGGCCTATAGTGATGACACCAAAACCTCGAAAACGGGGCCCGTGGAGGCAACAATTCACACCGCAGCAGAAACAATGGTTGTAGGCTGATCTACCTATTACTGGCTCATGCCGATCCCTGGCAGTGAACATAGCCGTCGCACGTAGTACTTCCGTACGCAGCTGCTATTTATGTTTTTTTTTTCAGTCGCCGATGCACAAATATAAAACGAGTCGTGGCTCGTAAGTTCTTGATTTTAAGCTGCATTTTTACGATCAAATATTCATTGGCTGACCGATCTATTAATTGACCGATCATTAACGCCGCTGCTAAAACTGCAACAGATCCGCTGAAAGCTCGTAAAACGAGGGAAGTCTTCCACAACGAACGAATAAAATTCAATACCACGCTCATAAAGTCCGCTGAAAGGAGGCCCGCTTCGACTAGGGAGTCGTTTCGACAACGCAGCGGGATACTCGTACACCCATTCGTCATCATCATAATCAACACACCGAGCACGTCGACACACGAGAGCGTCTCCCGAACGCATTTCCGCGCCTTACACCAACACTAGCGGCATCAACTTTCCCTCTCGACCTCGTCGCTTCATCTCCCGCCACATCGTTCGTCTTTCTTACCATGTCTTGCGCGAGAAACGGCAGTTCAAGACGCATCTCACGCTGTCTTCAGTGAGGTAAAGCTGGATTCCCCAAATAACTTTTTTTTTTCGATTGCGAAACGAACAACTTGTTTTGGTCTTCCGGCACGTCGGTCTGTTTTGAGTCTTCCTGGAGCACGGAAGAAAGGAGGAGGGGGGAAGGGGCCAATCGAGACGCACACCCATCTCATTGACGATCACGCTGGAGAAAGTATGATGACCAGACCATTTCCGGCCGCAAAACTTGTATTCGACTCGACCGAAGGCACTGAAGGATCAGTTCTAACAGGCTATGTCACGGGCGGGTTTTTGTGCCGCAACATTGGGCTGTTAGTTTGCATCTTTAACAACCAAACGCTCGAACATAGCGTATACAACTATCCCCCCCCCCCACCGCCTAATCTGGCGACGTCCCTAGTCGCATCAGCTACGGCCAGAGAGACTCCACAGTAGCTCACCAATAATACAACGCGGGTTATATAACGCATCCTATACAGGTGCCGAAGCCGCGAACAGTGTCGGCGGCAAGCTGCGCCATTAATAACCCTCATCGCCACAAGTGAAGCTCCTCACAGCAGCAACCCACGCACCAAGCCTTTCTTCGTTCCCCCTCTCGTTTTGTTTTGATCTCTTTCTAGAAGCCATCCTTTGGTGCGTTGCTTTCGATTGTGTGCAACCCCTTTGTGCCGGAGGTAGGCGACGACGACGAGGAGGCGAGACCAAGACGGAAGAGGCCATCATCGACGTCGCTTGATCTCGTAGAGCGTTGCGTAGGGATGAACGGCCACGATGCACCGTCTCTTCACCCCCATCTCTACGCACCCGGGCTACCAAGCCTCCCCCGTTTTATCCCCTCCCCGCCGACAAGACAGGACAAAGCAGCATCTTCTGCATCAAAGAAGGGGGGGGGGGGGTGGCTGTGGGTCGAGGGCCTGCTTCGTCTGCACCACGGAGAACCGAAGCAGCAGCAGCAGCATTAGAGGTCGTTGCCACGACAATCACGGCCCTGAGTGCAGGCCCATAAAAGCGAGCGCCGACTTTCTGGAACCTAGGGCCGTAGCTCCGGGAATCGCCTAGAGCTGAAGCATTGTTATACACTGGCGCCCCTTTTATCCGCGAGCCACCCGACTACACTATCCGCGATGTGGTGTGCGTATAATTACTATGTATACACTGACTCCAGCGGCTGCGACGGTCGGCGTTTCGTTCCGGTGCCAAAGGCGACTGGAAGAAGACGGATGATAGCGCAGAGGCACAACTTCGATAGCTACAGCCACGGAGACACAGGTTCACGCCGACTCGTTCGAAGGCGATCGACCACGACTGTTTTGTGCAGTGTCGGAGATTCAAGGTTATATGCATATAGTTTCGTTTGCCATTATTCGTTAACAGTATACACATGATGTAGATGAAACGCCTACTGACTGAATTGAAGTCAAAATACATATTATTATTATTATTATTATTATTATTATTATTATTATTATTATCATTCATGATGCCTTCCTATTTCACTGATGAGTTATCGCGGCACACTCGAACATTATGGTTCGTTTGTCAACTCTCGCAGGAGCGCGGCCAACAATTTTCACATAATGAAGAAGCACCCCGATTTTTACGGAACTTGATTTGTAAAGCCTACACTGTCTAACATAGATGTTCTTTGCGATCGGAGGTCACTCGCACAGCCAGCAGAGGGGTTCAACCACACTTTACGCGTGCGGTGTTCGCATGCGTGCGCACGCGCATATGCACAAGCAAAATGCGCGGAAACACAGTTGCATCGGCACAATTTCGTTACAATACTTTCGTTACAATACTGCGTGCACTGCTTGCACGCTTGCGGCTAACAACTATAGACTTCCTTACATAACTGTACTTGGATTCAACTTTAATTGCAACGAAACTCGCGACCATACAAAACGCGTGTCCGCCACCACGCCCCATCACTGCACCGCCCGACGCACCCGCACGCCCTGTCAGGGACACGTGGCGTACAAGAGGGGAAAAACACGTGACATACAAAGGAAGCGCGCGCTTTCAGAATAGGCGCAATACACGCACGCGAGATATGCGTCGGGGTGCGCGGAGGCTGGAAGGTCGCGTGCAGAACGAGAATAGTACCGCGCCGTACACACTCAGCAGCACCAACAAGGGGACTTGCACTTTTGCTGCCGCACGCGGAATGCCGCACCTCGTTGTTCGTCGTGCTGCGCGTACTCGGGCGCGTATTTATCTTCGCAACGCGTGCGACGCCCTGCGCGTTTACGTGCTTTTACTTTCGTCTTTCTACGTGCGTGGGTGCGTGCGTGCTATACTATAGCACGCACTCACCTGTACTATACTACGTGCGTGCTATACTATACTACGTGCGTGGGTGCGTGCGTGCGTCATTATAGTTAGTGTGCACGTGTTTGCGTAGGTGGTATAGCGGGCGCGTGAGGGGGAGGAGAAGGGGGGCACCGAGTTGACGCTACGCGGTTATATAAGGGTGCATTTTGAAAAAAAAACATACTTTCTTAGTGCGCAGGGAACGTTTCCAGAAGGAAGACAGAGCCGAGAGATAGGACAGAGCGCACAGACCTTCTGTCCTATCTCTCGGCTCTATCTTCCTTCTGAAAACGTTCCCTGCGCACCGAGAAAGTATATTTCTTTCGAAAATGCAATACCGACCAGCCCAAGTTGATTGATTGATTTGTGGGGTTTAACATCCCAAAACAACCATTCGATTATGAGAGACGCCGTAGTGGAGGGCTCCGGAAATTTTGACCACCTGGGGTTCTTTAACGTGCACCCAAATCTGAGTACACGGGCCTACAACACTTCCGCCTCCATCGAAAATGCAGCCGCCGCAGCCGGGAATCGAACCCGCGACCTGCGGGTCAGCAGCCGAGTACCCTAGCCACTAGACCACCGCGGCGGGGCGACCAGCCCAAGTAGCCACTCTTTTATAGAAGGTCGACCAGAAGGCTCTGCTTTCTGACCGAAGCAGAAGCACCTTCAATCCTTAATCATTTCACTCAACGCCCGGTCATTTTAACATGAACGCTCTAGATGCTTCATCTAACGCGCGACTTGACCGCCAGCGTCAACACGAATGATCTAAAATATAAACATCACACGATTACGTCAGCGTATGACGTCATCGTGGCTTACGAAATGCCGAGAACGCATCGAAAAAAAAAAGGCCATTACAATGTCTAATGTATAGGTCTTTGCTGAAAAGAATTATACATCAGGTTTCGAGAAACACAGCTTTATTGATCTCCCGAAGGACCGCAATTCGGAGGCCGATTCTGAAATGTACTGTTTGGGCACGTTTCAACACACGGTGAAAGCATGGAATGCCTCACCAAAAGGGCGCTCGAGAACAGTTCTGTGAAGTTCGCGAACATACTCATTAGGAAAATTCAAAATCAGAAGAGACCAAGACAGTCGAGCGCCTGCAGGGTCGCCAGCGAAAGGCTTGCAGGGCGCTCGTTGAAGACATTCAGACAAAGCGGCTCCTTCCCACAGTATACGCTAAGCACGGCACCGAGACTGCGTTTGCCACGTTATCGTCATCATTGCCGGGCAATGTAGACGAGAGCGCACGGAAGCTCACGTTCTTATCGGACCACGGATAACGCGAAGTGCGCAATCTACGGCGACCAACGTCTGCGAACGTGCGTGCCACCGCACCCGCCAATCTCGACGACCTTCTCAGGGTCGAGTGAAGGGCGTGCAGATAATTCCCAAGGAGACACGATGCGTCTCACGATTCCCACTGTGGCTACTGTGCACAGCAGCTCTTAACCCGTTCAAACGACGATGAATTCTGCCCTTGCCGTAATCAACTGCACTTTTGTCTGTCTGCGAGATGGAAGATCGCGAACTTATTTCACAGAGCTGCTTGAAAACACTAACATACTACTACTACTACTACTACTACTACTACTACTACTACTAGTACTACTACTACTACTACTACTACTACTACTACTAATAATAATAATAATAATAATAATAATAATAATAATAATAATAATAATAATAATAATAGTCAGCAGACAAAATAAAGTATAATGAAACTAAAGCACATTTATTTGTAGGAGGGCTAAACCGATATCCCTACCGAATGCACACGTACACATTAGTTAAAATGCCCAAGTCCTGAACAAACTGACGTCTTCGTTATTTGCCTTTCATGCAAAGCAGCGGACAGGACTTGTTGTTCTCTACCTCCATCATCATCGTCTTGTTATATTCTCTAAGAACGGCTAAAGTTTCATTGCTTGATAGGGAAATAACTAAGTGGTAATATACTAAGAAAACGTAAGCGGAAATATGAACAGAACCGAAGTAACCACGCAAAAAAAGGGGGTGTTCGAATAGCAACAGAAACATTAATCACACTTAATTTCTAATCGTCCTATTATTAATTCTACCTCGAATGTAGAGAATAGATACAACCAGCGCAAGCTTGGAGCTTGTTTACTGGGGCTTCAGTTGGTTGATTGGTTTGGCTTAGGCTTTGCTTCTTGCATGCCCTTCACGGGTCACTGCACGGAGCGGCGCTTCAAGTAGCCGCAGGTGGGGCTCTTAAAGAACCCACTCAGAGGCCATCGTCGACGGCGTGAGTATCACAGATAAAGGAGGCCAAGACTGCGGACAGTCCACCTGTGGAGGTCGTCCCACGTCGTCGCGGGTGCCAGATAGCTACGACGTATAGAAATATAGAAAGCATATGTACACTGCCATCGTGGCTACCGCAGTGAAGAGTGAATTCTTCATGCACAGACAGAACACTATGTCCGGACGCTCGGGAACGCTCGTATAGTGTGTGAATGGTGTCTCGAAGTCTCCATGGTATGGTGACCATTTTGGAACAGACAACGCGAACGATGCAGAGTTCAATCACGTTCATGCATCGCAGGAGCGAAGACTTAAGACGCGTGTCGAAGGAGAAGGCAAATATCTTCTCTTTCATCTTAGTCGGTGTACTGCTCAATGTCCTAAGCTCGGTAACCCTGTGAGCACGGAACAGTGTCCGAAGGCAAACCCTATACCACTGACGATAGTTATAGCGCGAGAACAAAACGACGACACAGAGACAAGAAGGACACGAAAGACACGTGTCCTTCTTGTCTCTGTGTCGTCGTTTTGTTATCGCGCTATAACTATCGTCACGCCATACCAACTAGCCCAAGCTGCCACATTCCGCAGCAGGACTTTGGATATTCTGACAAAAGGCCTGTAATGAGACACCAATATGGTGGGAAAAGCTTGCTCTTTCTCGTTGTTTGTTTGAAGCGTGTCTAAACTGAGATCACTCCACCACGTGGTACAAGTGTCCGAGCAGACAGGTTACGACCGGGCTGTGCCGGGGGGGACGGTGAATTAAATAACGAAGCTCCTAATTTAGAACAGGGGCGGCGCTTTCAGCTGTCGCTCAGCGACGCGCTGAGGTGCTAGGCGGCGACGTCTGTCTCAGGTCCAGCGAAGTGAGGCGACCATTGAACCTGCTTCGCGGAACACTTCGCCCCCGAGCAAGGCGCCCCCGTGGAGCACAATAATACCGTCGCCCGCATCCAGCTCCTCCCCAGACGAGCATCCGACGCCGACGCCAACTGTAGCCACCGTACACGGCTATATACAACCCGACTGCTAAGACGAAGGTTGACCAGCAGCGTCATCGTCGGTGAAAACGCGAGTGATGCAAAGAGTCACCACGCGTTAACGTCCCGATATGACATCATCATGACATCACTACGGCGCCAAATACCGCGCCATCACACAATTACGTCATCAAATGCCGTCGATTGTTCACAGGTGGACCAATCAAGGAGGTCGTTCAAAAACCACGTTAAGAGCAGAAAGCTTTCGGAGGTGGAAGAATGATCCAGATTCCGTAACCAGGGGGGGGGGGGGGGGCCTAAAGCCCTTCTCTCTTCCGAAATTACGATGGGGGAGTAGTGTAATAATAATTGAAAAATAGGAGTTTTCCTTCTGTAGTCAAGACCTTCAGCAAGTAAACTCCCCCCCGTCATCCCCACCGCCAAAACATTTCTGGCTGGACTGAGAACAAAGATGACTTTCGTCTTGGAGTCGTCTTTGGCGAATGTATTAAGTATATAGTGAGTTCTACATGTGTGTGCTTGTGAGACTGCTTTATCACACTAAAGTGTGATTGGTTTCATAAGGAAGTGAGCCACTTTATTGGAGAGTTATTGTTTTAGCCAGGGAATGAGTGAAAGTGAAAGCGATCGTGGCTGTTGGCCGCTGATCGTCCAGAGGATTAGCGAACGATTTGTATATTGAGCGAGTGGGTTAGCGGCGACAGCTGATTAGGAAAAAAAAAGAGCAGATCTAACCCACCACACGACTTCCTCTTCAGCGACCGACAGACGATAGATAACATTGTGACGAGCGGAGTTCGATAGCTCTCTGACAAGCGATGAACTGAACGCAATGCAGCCCGGTGCCAAGAGTGCAACGAACGTGCAAACAGAGCAACATCTGCTCGGTCAAAAGAGAGAGAGATAGAAAGAGAAAAGCGCCGCAGTCACTCTTTCCTACAGACACGCGGTGCCATTTGAAACGAAGTGGTGCACGCGACAGAAACAGTTGGAAGGCAAACCCATTGCCGCTGCGGGTCGAGGTCGCGCACCCTGGCCGACTGAGGTGCACCCTAGCGAGTATATAGCCACGGCCAGGGTCACGGGCGAGCGGGTAGGCAAGCATTGAACCGCGACTAAGAAGAGACGGCGCGGCGTAGCCCGTGATTTGTCGTTTAATTCGGGCAGCCCCTAATGACGCCCAGTCGGCGAGCTGCTTCGGAAATGATGCGATTATCCCCGCTCGTTGGTGAGCTGCCGAGCTCGAGAGAAAGCACGCGCGCGGGTAATTTGAACCGAAAATAGCCGCGCTCGACGCTGTCGCTTGCGCCGACAGAAGGCGCTCGCTGCAGTGTCGAATGACCTCGTCGGTCTTGGCGGCTGCGGTCTGCCGCTGACATTTCCCCCCCCCCCAAAAAAAGAGAAAATCATTAAGGCACGACGACAAAGGTGACAACGGAATCGCTTTGTCTGTTTTAACAATCCAGCGTGGTCATAATTAACCGAAAACAAGAACAATCCAAGCAAGAGCCACACGTGTGGAAGCTGCTTCGAGTAATGACAATCAGAAAAAGCAGAAGTTCAGGGGTAGATGGTAGAGATAAACAACTCTTGAAAACGGGATGTTGCTGGAGTCATAACTTCGACAAAGAATCTCGTATTATTCAAGGTGTTGGTATCGACTACATTTGACTAAAAGCCAACTGTCCTGAGGCTTAGGGCGGCTCCACGCAGGAAGGAACTCTTTCGGTTCAGGAAACGACGGACCCCTGTGTCTCCCACTCGGAGATGTGTTCATCCCATGGCAACTTTGGTGAACACATCAGACATCCCTTCCGCTCCCCATCACCACAACACGCGATCTTGGGTAGAAAATTTATTTGGACTACAATTTGGACAGGGTTGAACTGAACTCTCCATTAGTGATATCTGCTGGCCAATGAGGACTGTTCAAAAAGACAGTTTGTATACGGCGTTGAATAGTTCCCAACGCTCCTGCGAGGTCGACATCTGGCGTAAAGTAGAAGCTTCTACCGTTCTTACGACGATTCAGGACGTCGCTGTAAGAAAAGGTTGCTCCACACGGGAAGGATGTAACTGCCTACATTGGCCCGTGTATGTGTTTGCAGCTTCTTGTCTAACCCAAACAAAAAAGGAGAGGGCAAATGCCATAAACTAAGCATACACACACAAGGCAGGCAGTTACATCCATGAAGACAGGACAGCTTGACCAAACACATCTACTTCAGCGACACGCCATGTTAAAATTCCTTAATCTAGCTGAATAGTGACGTCATACAGTCCACTTGCTTCTCTTGCGAGGTTTGTAGTCATCGCTTTGGCTATACGATTACCAGTCACGGTGTCGGAAAGGACAGCATGAGCATGGTACGTAACTTACGAGA